>OY728119.1:1181689237-1182314237 GCA_963277665.1 Viscum album | reverse complement strand
ATTCTAAAGACCATATTCCAAATTGATGTTAAGAATGAAACCTGAGAAGGAATGTCTATTGTTATATCACTCTATATTAATGGTGATAATTGTTATTAATAGAAGTAACATATGATAATATATTTGAAAAACCATTTTCATAAGGTTTATCTTAATGGATTAATGCCTTATAAAATTATAGAGACACAACCTAAATCACAGGATGAAAGGAATGAACAATGTGTGAGATCTGATATATAATAATACCAAGATTTAGTTCGATACTTTTACAATTATTTAAGGATAAATAATCACCAAAATCAAGGGATGTCTTACTAAGGTTGTAAATAATTTTACTTTTATAAGAACTCCCCTTCTTGAACCAGATCAATCCATGAAAATCCTCATAATTATACCACCTAGATGGAGTGGTATTTCAGCTACCATTTGAGAATCCATAGAATTAATAAACATTAAAATTAATAATCTCTCTGTAAGTCTTGGCATGTATGAGGCAGATGTCGAATATAAAGCTGGAGAGTATAGATACTTTATGAATGAAAATGATTAACTAAATGTTATAACATAAAAATATTATGATAAAATAAAAGAGATACAAATGGATGAGTCATTTGGTGAAAATAATTCAAATATTTATACGTCATAAAATGAGATTACTCAATTTTATATGAATTTCAATGAACTATAACAATAAAATAGGTTTAAATATAACCTTAATTATATAAAATAAATAAGAGGTAAATACAAAAGAATTTATATGTTATGACTGTTAGAAGGTTGGACACATCAATCTAGACATCCCATAATTTCATGAAATAAAAAGATTAAAATTATTTAAAAATAAATTAAAACAAGATGAATGAAAAGAAGGATATGAAAGAAACATGAAGTTCATCATAAGATTTTTTGATGTCACATATTCAAAATCAAAAGATGAATATTCAAATCAAAATGATAACATGTGCTTTATGGAACACTCAGATAAGGTACATTCTTATTATTCATCTATGAAGGACTCTTACATCGACAATGAAAATTGGTATTATGTTGAAATAAATGAATATTGTACCATTATGGAAATAATGTTTGAAATCGTGATGGAGAAAAAAAATCCATTAAAAAATATTATAATAATGTTGTAATTGAAATAGAACCCATAAATAAACAGATTTTTTATTTCAAAACCAGGATGGTAAATTCTGTTGCAATTTATATTGAATAGATTAATAAGACTGAGTTTCTATTAAAAGAATCCCGATATGATAAAGATACTATAATTCCTTTCACAATTGGTAAAAATTATTTGAATAAAATTATTAGTAATAAAAAAAATCATAAAAATATATTTCGGATATAAAGAAAAGGTAAACCCCCTTAGTTTTATAAAACATATTTTTACTCATTTCTATGAACACAAACCTATCCATAGATAATTGTTTTCATTATTGATAATTTGGGAATTTTTCTAATAAATGTTGTTTGAGAAACCCTCAATTTTGAGAAATGAAACTTTATTTTTTTTCAAAAATTAGTGGTGTATTCTCTATACCACATGAACAAATTTGGGATTCCAAATATTTAATTTCTAACATTACTAGAAACAATAAAATATGGGTACCAGATAAATTTCTTGTTTCATAAGTCCTTTTTAGGGAAAATATCCATGTGCACCATTGAGAAATGGTACATGGACAATAGATGAGTAAGATACATTATTGGATATTTCTCTAATTTATACTATATTTCAATAATTAATTTAGAATATTTTAATTTTTTTGACATTTCTAATGGAATGATTATGGGATTTGAATCTATTAAAATACTATGCTCATTCAATGTCAATGAAGTTCTTTATATAAAAGGTATCAAGAATAATCTTATAATTATTTCAAAACATTCTGATAATTTTTATTTTATAAATTTTTCTAATAATGCATGGAATTTTTTCCAAGATTAAATTGTTAAATTTATATCCCCTAGAATAGAGAATGCATATACTATATATCTTAAATTTTTAGTAGACAAAAAGTGAACTGCTAAAATGTTAAAACAAATGAATCTTGGATTTTGAATAGAAGACTAATACCCTATAATGTATATTATTTGAGAAAAGTTTCTAAAATAAATTTAGTTTTAGTTTTACCTTAACATATATTGAATAAAAAGAAACTACGTGGTGCATTCCAAATGGGAAATAAAAAAAGTTATCTTTTAACCCAATCAAATAGGTTTCTACTTAGAGGCCCCTAGAACTTATTCATATAAATTTTTGGGCTATATAGAGCTGCTTTTATAAGAGATAAATAATTTTTTATGTATTATTTGATGAATTTTCTATATATAATTGTTTTTTAATTGTTGAGTGTGAAACCTATTATATTTTTATATAAATTTTTTAACTAGTTTAAAAAGTGAATGTTTACGAAAATTATTTCTTTAAACAGTGACCATGGAGGAGAAATTTAAAACCATGAGTTCAATTCATAATGTTCAAAAACATGAATCAAACACAATTTTTCTCTCCAAAGACACCTCACATTATTTTATTGTTGAAAGGAGTAACGAGACTTCATAAATAATTTCTAGAACAATGTTATGTGAATAAAACTTGTGTACTCATTTTTTGGTTAAACTTGTAAAAACAACATGTCATGTTACAAATACAATTCTAATTAGGCCTATTTTAATGCAAACACTATAGGATCTTCTGAATAATAGAAATAATTTTTTTTGGATATTGTAATTTTTTTGGATGAAAGCTTAATATTCTTAACACAAAAGATAATATTAGTAAATTAAATGAAAAGTATGATGAATGAATCATTCATAGATATTCTACTAATTTTATGTCAAATAGATTTTTCCATAAAAGATTAAATATTTTTAAGAAATTGACTCATGTGAAATTTTATAAAAGATATCCATTTGATCAAAAAATGACTCATGTTTATGAGCTAATTTTTTTAAAAAAAGTGATAACTAAACCTCTATTTGACAACAAAAATTATGATGAATTGGAACTTTATTTTCCTAAACCAAATCCCAAAATGATTGACACTAGTGAACTAGAATCCATGATGACCAGACAACCGAGAACCTTGAAATCCCATCCCTTATCAATTATTATTGGATGTTTAGATGATGATATTAGGACTAGAATAATTGTATGAAGCATTATATATTTTTCTATTTTCTATCTCAGTAAGAATATATGTCTATAGATTAATAATTATTCATTGAGAGATTGGCCTTAATATTTAAATAATAATTTATCATGTTCCAGAGGAACGACATATTTAAATTAGATAATAGACCCTATCCCAATATAGGAACAAAAATGGTATTTGAGGAATAAGTAGGATAATTATGGGGAGATCACTAGAAATAATGCCAGACTAGTTTCCAAATGGTATAAATAAAAAGAAGGTATAGATTATAAAGATACATTTTCACTCATATGTAGATTAGAATCCATTAGAATTATCATAGACTATACATCACATAGGAATTCAAAATTATATCTAATTTATGAAAATGTAAATTTATGAAATGGTTTTCTTGTGGAGGAATTTTTTTATTTAATAAAATCATAGTTTACAAAAACAAAATTTTCCAAATTCAATCATCAAACATACGAAATATATTTATGGACTTTGATAAGCACCTATATCATGTTATATAAGTTTAAGTTATTCTTTTTTTTTCATATTGGGGTTTTTGGGAGTGGAAGATCCTATGAAATTTTATAAAACTTCATCTTCAGATAATTTTTTGTTCATAAATATGATGATTATTTGATTTTTGGTTCTAAAAATAAAAAAACATGTAATAAATTTTCAAAAATCATACAAAAGTATTTTGAAATGAGAATGAAGGATTATTAAAAATATTTTATAGGTTTTCATATTAGTCAAAAATTATTTTAGATTCTACTAAATAAAATTAAATACTTTCCTAACATACAAGAAAAGATGGAACTTGAAAATGGTAAAATGAATAACCGTCCTATTATTGATTATAAAAACCTTGACTTGGAGGAAGCTGGGAAACTACCATAAAAATAGCTATATAGATAAAAAATTTGGAGTCTACTGTATCTAACTACTTTTAGGCCATAAATTATGATTGTAGTATTATTATATTCTATATACCAATCTAATATCAAGTAATATAATTTTAATGATTCTAAAAGTATTTTAAGGCAATTCAAAGGAACCATTTCTATTTCCTTAAATTTTTAAAAAGCATCTGATTTTAATTTGACTTCTAATTTAGATGTTAGATTTGGTGGTTGTAGTCTAGATAGGAAGAGTACTTCGAGAAACTACCATATTCTAGGAAAAAATATTGTAACCAGGTATATTATGTAACAACAGTCTGTTCCATTTTCTATGGGTGAAGAATAATAAATTGCTAATGGTATTTTTTGTGTACAAGTGTTGTGTATGAAACACAACTTATTTGTAATGACCCAATGTTTTCAATGGAAATTTCATTCTTATGATTATGTCTTATAATCAAATGAAGATACAACATAATTAAGTACTAAGTACTACATGACGTTTAAACATAATTTTGACACTAATGTGTTTGGAATTTCAAAAATCTGACACTCACGGTTGCGATCAGTAAGATGTTTTGAGTCAGATAAGAAATACTTATTTTTTGGTGAATAGTAACATACCCTTATGAATAATAATGTTACCCTTATGAATAGTAGTGTTCCCTAATAAATAGTAACTTTACCAATGATAGTATATAAATAATATTCAAGTGACCGTATGATGTACCTATATTTTGGAATAAGTAAATAAATGTTTTAAAACTAGTTTTTTAGAATAAATTATGATTTTAATCAAATAGAAAATTTATCATATTTATAAAATTATTTTTCAAAAATGGATTTCTTTTTGGATTATACATGTCAAAAAAAGGTTAGGGTGAATTTTTGGGATTTTTTTGAAATACATGAATATTTAGTAAATAGTAAAATACATTAATTTAACGTATAAATACATTATAATTTAAAACCACTATTCCTGACATAATAAGGGATGTAAGAACCAAAATCTATAACTCACATGAATTTATCACTATTATTGGTCATGAAATCATAACTATTTCTTGTCTTATGTAAAAATAATAAACTAATGATTATAATATTTTGAAAACCCTCCTCTCCTCCACTATAAATACCACCCCTCGTTATCTCTTCTCTTCACTCCTCTCAAGCCATTTACCTTCCCTAAATTCTACCCAAATATTTATCCCAATCTCCCTTCCCACGTAAAATAGACCTTGGTCTCCTAAAAAGACAAAATCCTCTCCCCTTAAGAGGCTCTCAATGAAGATTGATTCAAGAGGTAAATTCCTCTTTTCTATTATTTTACTTTCTTTTCTAGTTCTTTTGAATACTTTTCAATCATTACATCTCATCATACAAATGTTATGATAACTCTAGTACCTTACATGTACTGTAATTTTTTTATTATAATGGAATAAATTATTATCATCTCTTATATACCCTTCTTTTATTTTAGTAGTAAAGACACCATCTGATATGTGTTAATTTAACACATTCAAGGATGATGGGTTTTCAATATTTGTTACCATCTTAAATTATGGTCATGAAACCATTTTAATGGTTGAAACATAACATAATATATTTATTATGTATAATCTATGGTTATGTAATCATTTTTTAAACATGGTTTTTATTTATAAAACAACACATGTTCATTATGGCCAAAAAACAGCCAATTAACCCAAAAGTTTATCAGAAATGTTTTATATAATGATTTGAATTCACTCTAATTAACAAAATTAAATTTACAAAAATTTAATCTCATGGATATTCAATAATGTAATATAACTTTAAGTATGTACAACCAATTTAATTTTACATGTTTATCCATTCATGATAATATGTAAACAGATCATAAATACCATGAAAACAAACGGACCTAAACAATGAAATTGAACCAATTAACCCATCAAAAAAGCTCATGAATGAACTTAAAATGGTTATAATGAATCCTTTACATATAGAAGAGGGTTTTTAATTATTAATTTATGAACATAATTTATTATTCATGTCATTAATATCAAGTGGAGATCACTACTGGACTTAAGGTAAGGGATCCTCTCTATTTCACTTTTATTCAAGATTATCCTTTATGATATTCCATTTTACATGTAATTCCTAGTTATGGGGTATTATTAAAAACCTCCACCATAATTTAATAATGATTTTCAAATTATTATAAACCCATTTATCTCTCATTAATCCCTCTTAAGTACACATGATACCGTGTCAATATTCTTTGAGGGATTCAACCCGAACCTCTGTTATTCATTCAAGTTTATTTATCTTTATTTTTAACTTAATGAGGTTACCTATTTTTATTATTTTTACATTATAAATTCTATTTAATGTTTCAAATGCACATAACAAGTTCCAATCATCATTATCTTTTGGGGATATACATATTTTAAGTGATTCCCCCCTCAAAACTTCCGATAAGCAAACTTGTTTTGACAAATCTTCCCAAATTATTATCCAATTTTAAGTGCACTCTATATTCTGTTTTAAGCCACAGTTTTATTTATAAAATAAGTATTTTTATTTTTAAATCCTTCCTGGTTAACTTATAATTTTTTATAAAGGATTTTTCCCTTTTCTATTTTAAAGGCTTGGTAACATTTTCCTTAAAACCGCTCAAAAATGTTTTTATGCCAAAATTTATTAAATAAATTTCTTACATGTTGTCACTTATACTTGAAATCAATCACCATGATAAATATATATTTTAAATTATGAATTTCCATGTATAATTTAGTTCCCTTCATTCATGGACACTTTTATGTTACACCCATCTCTTATGCTTTGTGTCATGATTATTGTACGAAATTATTTCCATGGGTAATCCTTATGTTTATGTAAGATTGATTATGTATGATTATTTATGTGGAAAAAATATTCATGAAAAGTTAAGATGGATGCACACAGATATCACTCTAATGAATCAGTTAAATTTATGTCTCATGAGATATTATGTGCGACGGTCTTGGCAATTATCCTTGGCTTGTACTACTATATGAAATGATCTTGGCGGTTAGCCTGGACTTGTACTAAAGTCATGTTTTAGGTTGCTTCCAAATTTCTAATAATACATTTTTATATGATTCAATGTTTATATGTTAAGGTTTCATATGTTAAATGCCTTTTTATATCATCATGTCATGCCTTTTATTCCTTGTGCTAATGATTTGTTTTATGGTTATTTCCTTACTGGGATATTTAGCTCATCACTTTGTTCATTTGTTCCCCAGGGTACCCAATACAGATTCTTGAGCACAATGGAAGTTAGGAGCTCAATTTTAAGATTAAATAAAGTAGTGTTTTTTAGTCTCATGTTTTTAGTTTTATGTACCTTGTATTCAAAGACACTAGACTTTATGATCCTTGGCTTATAATCTAATGTATAATTATGCTTAAAATCCTGTAATGTTGTATGTAAAAATATAGGGTCATTATAGTTGGTATTATAGGATAGTCTAATTATTTTTGTAGATTAGTAATATAGAACTTTAGAAAGAACATTAAGGATGAGATGAAGTATTAGAAAACATCTCTAAATTTGGGTAAGTATATAGTAAGTGGTTTATAAAGAAAATGCATCCCTGTACAGATACAAATAGATATTGGCTTCTCTAGAATAGATGTACTTAGGAGTAAAAACTCCGAGAAAGAGTTTCGGTCCTGACCCAAGGTATTCTGGTACAAAAAAATGTGCCTTGATTCACTCTAGGTTCAACACTCCTAAGGGATATGATTTGGTAAATTCATGAGCTTAGTAAAAACCATTATTAAGGGAATACAAAATCTGATAAGAATATAAGTTAAGAAATAGATCAAGGATAACCTAGATTTAAACCTAAGGAATCAAATGTTAGGATATACCTCTCCTTTACAATTTTATCCTTTTATGTTCAAACTTTCCTTTTTATGATAAATAGTTAGGTATTAAAGCCCTCTAATTGTATGTTATTTTTCATAGTTAATGGAAGGAAATAGAAGAACACGTGACAATAATCAATGTGATAGGGAATGCAATGATTTCCCTAATGATATGCCTGATATGATGGGAACGGGTGCTCAAAACATCATGACAATACTTACTCAGCTATCTCAAGATATGAATAATAACTTGAATCATGTGGAACACCCTCCTCATCTAAGGAAATAACAAGTTGACATTTAATCCTTCATGCGGAAAATGCCTCCCATGTTTTGTGGACCATCTGATCCCCTCCTCACAGAATAGTGGATTAACTCCATTTAAATGATATTCTCTATCGTACGGTGCTTAGAAGAAGAGAAAGTTTTACTAGAGGTATATCGTTTTGATGGGGAAACTGATTTGTGGTGGAAACTGATCAAGATACAATGTCCCAAAGGTAAATTTATTGCATGGATTGGGAGGAATTCAAGATGATGTTTTTCAATAAATATTTTCCTCGAGCCCTCCGTATCAAGATAGTAAGAGAGTTCCTCAGAATAAATTAGAATAAATATGAGTACATCGAGGCATATTAATCAAACTTTACATGTATTAAATGGTACGCCTATGAGTATTTCATGAACACCAAAAGTAATTAGGATTTCTTCTTTAGAAAACTAAACATGATTCTATGAAAAGAGTTGGTGATTCGAGACTTTGACAGTTATGTAGAGATTTTTTGTTGTGCCATAAAGGTTGAAATAAGGATTGGGGAATTTCAGTGGTCTAGTGGGCCCGTTAAAAAGAAGTGTAAAATAGAGAACAACATGGGTGGTTAAACAAACAAATCCAATGATGGAATGAATCCTCACTATCCCACTTGTAAAATTTGTGGGAAGAAGCATCTTGGGAGCTGTCTAAAGGGAAACAATAATTTCTTCAAACGTGGAATGTTGAGACATTTGTCTAAAAACATCCATCATGATATGAAGAATCCAATTAATGTGAAAGATGAAAGGAAGGTTTAGATCAACACTCAGTATGTAGTGGAGTGTTACAACTGTAAGGAGCATGGTCATTATGAAAACAATTTCCCTAATCCAAGGGTTGCTGGTGGCAATCAATAACAACTTCCAAGGAAATAACGAAGGTCTTATATTATCACTACTTCTGAGGTGGATCCAGATAATGATGTGGTGATAGGTACACTAGTTATTCATTCATCAATAGTGAACATACTATTTGATTTTGGTTCTATGCATTCTTTCATATCTTCCAAATTCAGTAGAACTATTCAAACACCACCTCAAAATTTGGAGGATAAGTTTTTTATAAGAACATAGAAAGGGGAAATTATTGTGTCCATTTTTTATAACTCCTCCTTGGTTAAAATTTTTGGACCAAACCTCCAAGAAAATCTTATTATACTTCCTTTAGTAGAGTTTGATGATATCTTGGGCATGGATTGGTTATCTTTATACAAAGACAACATCAAATTTCGGGAAACAGAGATCACTCTTCACATCCCAAAGCATCCTCTAATTATTTAAAAGCGTAAGGAGTAATATGAACATCTTTTAGAATCATTTTCTCAAGTGTGGACAATAATTATATATGAGCAAGCATTTATAGCTCAAATTATTGAGACAAAGGAGAGAATCTCACTTGAAGATATTCTCATCATGAGGGATTACACTGATGTATTTTCTGAAGTGATTCATGGTCTTCCTCTTAACCAAGAGGTTGAGTTCCCAATATAACTTAATCTTGGATATATTCCTATATCAAAGAAACCTTATAGAATGACCACCATAGAGCTAGTAGAACTAAACAAGCAGTTATAGGAGAATATGGATAAGGGTTTCATAAGTCTGAGTACATCCCCATGGGGTGTTCTAGCACTAATAGAAAATGGGTCTATACCCACGGTTTTTCAAGAAACCAAGGGTAGAAGGTACACCTATACCAACAGTTTTAGAAAACTGTGGGAATAGGGATAATATGGGGAAAACTGTGGGTATAGATATTTTTTAAACACCTATACCCACGGTTTGGAAAACCCGTGGGTATAGTGTTTTTTCTAAAGACCTATACCCATGAGTTTTCAAAACCATGGACATTGGGGGTTTTATTTTGAAGACCTATACCCGTGGTTTGGCCAAACCGTGGGTATATCTTTCCCGCGGGAAAAAAAATTATGCCGGACAACAAAAATATTTGGCGAAACATGGTTTGGATTATTATAATTAAAAATATACACATATAAATACAAGTAATATCGGTAGGTTGGTTGGTCGGGTAGTCCATGTTGTTGAAGGTGGTTCTGTGTTCGAATCCTGGTGAGTTTTTTTCTAATAAATGAGTTATAATTAATATAAGTAAATATCTGTATCGATATATTCACAAAATTTCCATAGCTCAGTTGGACTGGCGACGTATTCTCCTTCAACCGGTCTCATTTTCGATTCTTAGATTCCTCAATTTTAGATATGTGACTATATTAATATATATATATATATATATATTGAAGATTTTCTTACCTCAGTTGGTCAGAGAGGGTGGTATTCTTGTGGTGCATCCCATGTTCGAATCCCACCGTCTCTGTTTTTTCAATATAAATCCTTACGGTTTGAATGCTATGGGGGCAGTGTGTGCCACGCTGTATAGTGATTTTCCAAACTATGACACCCCTATACCCATGGTTCTTCCAAATCGTGGGTATAGGATATACCCAAGGTTTTGGGGCCTATACCCACGGTTTTAAATCGTGGGTATAGGTCGTCTTTCTGGTAGTGTAGTCCTATTTTTCAAAAAGAAGGATGGATCAATGCGCCTCTATATTGATTATTGTGAGCTCAACAAAATCATGATGTAGAACAAGTATCCTCTACCACGGATTGATGACCCATTCAATCAACTTTGTGGGGCTAGTTATTTGTGTAAGGTAGACCTTCGATCAAGATATCAATAATTAAAGGTGAGGAAGGAAGATATTCCTAAGACTAGCTTTCAAATGAGGTATGGACATTATGAGTTCATTATTATTCCCTCAGGACTCAATAATGCTACAGAAATTTTCATGGATTTAATGAGTAGAGTCTTTAGAGACTACCTCAAAAACTTTGTTGTAGTCTTTATTGTCGATGTTCTGTTTTAATCCAATCGCAAGGAGGAACATTGTGAGAATTTTAATACATTGATAAATACTTTGTGAAGGGATAATATGTATAAAAATTATAGTAAATGTGAGTTATGGATAGAGTAAGTGTCATTCTTGGGGAATGTTATCACCAGTAAAGAGATATCTGTGGACCCTTCCCAGAAAAAGGTGATTAAATAGTGGCCTTGGCCAACATCTGTAATGGAGATCCACAAATTTTTGGGTCTAGTTTGGTATTATCAGTGATTTTTGAATAAAGTTTCATGATTTTTAATCCCAATGACCAAGATGAACCAGAAGAGAGTAATGTTTGTCTGGACTCAGGAATGTGAAGATTGTTTTAAGAAGTTGAAAAGGCAACTTATCACTACGCTAGTAAACACACACCAAACAATTGGATAACTCTTTGTGGTGTATAGTGATGCTTAAAATAAGGGATTAGGTTGTGTGCTAATTAAAAATGATAAAGTGATAATCTATGCTTCAAGGAAGATAAAATTCCATGAGTAAAACTATTCTACACATGATCTGGAGTTAGAGGCAGTGATCTTTGCATTAAAAATCTGGCAGCATTATCTCTATGGGGAGAAGTGTGAGATATATAATAACCACAAGAGTCTCAAATATATATTCAAAAAAAATAAGAGATTAATATGTGCCAGTTAAGATGGATAGAGATCATCAAGGATTATGACCTCTCAATCCACTACTATCCCGATAAGAAAAATAAGGTAGAAGATGATCTAAGTAGAAAAGATCATGAATATTAATTGATGATGAGAATTGAAAAGGATACGATCTAATTATATTTTATAAGGATGTAAATAGGAATAATTAAGGGAGGAACATCATCAATCCTTTATCAAATGATTTCCCAACCATCCCTTAGGGAGAAAATAAACGATTCTCAAAGAAAAGATGTGGAAATTTATAAATGGGTGGAAGCTATCATAAATGGGAAATCCTACAATTTCAAAATTGATAAGGATAAAGTTTTAAGATTTTGGTCAAGATTATGTGTTCCATCCTATATAGAGATAGAGAAGGATATTTTGACTGACACACATAGAGCAGCCTTCTCTGTTCACCTAGGGATCACAAAGATGTATCGAGATCTCCGAGAGAACTTTTTGTGGGACAATATAAAAAAGGAGATTGCTGAGTATACATCAAAGTGCCTAGTATGTTAATACATGAAGGGTGAAAGAAATAAGTCTAAGGGGATGATGCAACCACTACCCATACCAACATGAAAGTATGAGAACTTTACCATAAACTTTGTCACTGGACTTCCAAGGACATCTAGATGAATCATTGCTATATGGGTCGTTGTGGATCATCTTAGGAAGACAACTCACTTTATCACAATTAGAGATGACTTCTCATTGGATCAACTTGAACAAATTTACCTCAAATATGTGGTAAGGTTGCATGGAGTACCACTATCTATTGTATCTGATCATGATCCGAGATTCACCTTGAAGTTCTGGAAAAGTATCCAACATGATCTAAGCACTAAACTGGACTTCATTACTACCTATGATCATAAAACTGATGGAAAATATGAGTGAAATATTTAGACACTGGAAGATATGTTGAGAGAATATTCTGTGGACATCAAAGGATGATGAGACCAACATATTACACTGGTTGAATTCTCCTACAGTAATAATTTCCATTCGAGCATCTGAATAACCCCTTATGAAGCCCTTTATAGGAAAAGGTATAGAACACCGGCATGTTGGGATGAAGTCGGTGAGAATAAGCTACCAGGAATTGAAATGAACAAATAAATGGTAAAGATGGTGAAAACTATTTAGAAACATATCAAGGAATCCCATAGTCGACAGAAGAGTTATACAGACAATTTTCGATGAGACCTTGAGTTCAAAGTTGGAGGCATGGTATTTATATACATATCTCCATGGAAGAAGGTCATGAGGTTCGGGAAGAACGGAAAGTTAAGTCCCAGGTACATCTTCCCCTTAGAGATCCTTGATCGAGTCAGATTTGTGGCCTATCGACTGTCACATCCACCTACCATGTCCAAAGTACATGATATCTTTCATGTATCCCTCTAAAAAAAGTACATACCATATTTTTCACATGTACTCTCTTCAGAGGTGGTATAGTTAGATGATGATATTTCTTATGAGAAGAAACCATTGAGGATCTTGGATCATAGGGATAAAGTTATACATAACAAAACTACTCACCTAGTGAAATTACTATGGTGGAACAATAAGTATGAAGAGGCAATATGAGAACTGGATAAGGAAATGAAGGAAAAGTACCCTCACCTTTTTATGGCCTATAATTTAAAAAGAAATCTCAAGGGAAAATTTTATTAAGGTGTGAATAATGTGACGACCCAATGTTTTTTAAAGGAAATTTCCTTCTTATTATTATGTTTCATAATCACATGATGTCACAACACAATGAACTACTAAGTAATATGTGACCTTTAAACAAACTATTGACACTTATGTGTTTGGAATATTGAAAATATAACATTCATGACTGCGATCAGTAAGATATTATGAGTCCAATAAAATGAACTTAATTTTTGGTGAATAGTAACATACCCTTATGAATAGTAATGTTACCCTTATGAATAGTGATATAACCTAATGAATAGTAACCTTACCTATGATAGTATATAAATAATATTCAAGTGAAATAATGATATACCTATATTTTGGAATAAGTAAATAAATGTTTTAAAAATGATTTTTTTAGAATAAATTACGAGATCAATTAAATATTAAATTAATCATATTTAAAAAATTATTTTTTAAAAATGGATTCCATTTTTTGATTATACATGTCAAAAAGGGTTAGGGTGATTTTTTTGGGATTTTTATGAAATACATGAATTTTTGGGGAATAGTAAAATACATTAATTTACCATATAAATACATTATAATTTAAATACACTATTCCTGACATCATAAGTGATATAAGCACCCAAATATCAAAATAAAATGCATTTATTACTATTCTTGGTAATGGAATTATCACTATTTCTTGTCTTATGGAAAAATAATAAACTAATGATTATAATATTATGAAAACTCTCCTCTCACTATAAATACCACCCCTCATTACCTCTTCTCTTAACTCCTATCAATCCTTGTTCCTTCCCTAAATTTTTTCCAAATCTCTACCCAAGCTCCCTCCCCACATCTAACATCCCTTGGTCTCCCAAAACAACTAAACACTCTCCCATTAAGAGGCTCTCAAAGAAGATTGATTCAAGAGGTAAATTCCTCTTTTCAATTCTGTTACTTTCTTTTCAAGTTCTTCCGTTTAATTTTCTATCCTTACCTCTCCTCATCCAAATGTTATGACAACTCCACTACCTTACATTTATCGGAATGTTGTTATTATAATGGAATAAGTTATTATCATATCTCTTTTAACCTTCTTTTATTTTTTTAGTAAAGACACCATCTGAAATGTGTTAATTTACCACATTCAAGGATGATGGGTTTTCAATTTTCGTTACCATTTTCAATTCTGGTCATGAAAACATTTTTAGCATTGTAACAGAACATTAAATATGTATTATTCCTCATTTACGGTTCTGTATTCCTTTTGCACACATGGTATTGATTTATAAAACAAATCATGTTCATTGTGGCCACAAAAATTCCAATTATTCTCATTTATTATCATCTCTCCTTTACCCTTCTTTTATTTTAGTAGTAAAGAAACCATCTGAAATGTACCATTTTACCACATTCAAGGACGATGGGTTTTGAATTTCCATAACCATATTCAATTATGGTCATGAAATTTTTTTTAGCAATGAACCATAATATAAAATATGTATTATTCCTCATTTATGGTTCTGTATTCCTTTTGTACACATGGTATTGATTTATAAAACAAAACATGTTCATTGTGGCCTCAAAACCACAATTTAACCCAAAAGTTTAACACTAAAATTGTATATAATGATTCAACTTCACTCCAAGTAACGAAAATAAATTTACAACCATGTAATTTCCTGGATATTATCAAATTTCATATAACTTCAATTATGAAAAACCACTTTAATCTTATATGTTTATCCGTTCATGAAAATAAGTAAACTGATCATAAAAACCTAGAAAACAAATAAACTCAAACAATGAAATTGAACCACATAACCCATCTAAAAAGGTCTTGAATGAACTTAAAAGTGTTATACTAAATCTTTTATATATAGAATAGGTTATGGAATTATAAATTAATGAACCTATTTTTATTATTCAGGTCATTAATATCAAGTGGAGATCACCATCATATTTAAGGTAAGGGATCCTTTCTATTTCACTTTTATTGAATATTTTCCTCTATGTTATACAATTTTATGTGTAATTCCTATCTATGGGGTATGATTACACACATCCCTGATACTATCCTCATGATGTTTAAATTATGATAAACCCCTTTACCTCTCATTAATCCCGCTTAACTACACATTATACCATGCCGATATTACAAGAGGGATTAAACCCCGAACCTCCATTATTACTTCGAGTTTCTTTTTATTTCTTTTAACATAAATTAGGTTCTCTATTATTTTAATTTTCCCCTTATAAATGCTATTTTAATGTTTCAAAACCATGTAACAAGTTCCATTCATCATTCTCTTTCAGGGATATACATGTTTTTATGTCATTCCATGCTCAATACTTTTTGATAAGAAAACCTGTTTTGAGATAGCTTTCTGAATTCTTACCCAATTTCATGTGCACTCTATCTTATGTTTTAATTCACCAATTTATTTATAAAATAATTATTTTTTATTTTGAAAACCTTCCTGGTTCACTTCTAGTTATTTTATAAATGATTGTTCCCTTTTCTATTTTAAAGTCCTAATAGTATTTTCCTTGAAACCGCTCCAAAATGTTTTTATGCCAAAATTTTGTGAATAATTTTCTTACATGTTGTCGCTTCTACTTGAATTCACTCACCATGAAACAGATATATTTTCCCTTATGAATGTCCATATATACTTTATTTTCCTTCTTTTATGGACACTTTTGGGTTACACCCATATTTTATGCTTGGTGTCATGATTATGGTACGAAATTCTTTCCATGGACAATCCTTATGCTTATGAAATATTGATTATGTATGATTCTTTATGTGGAAAACATATTCATGAAATGTTAAGATGGTTGCACCCGCATAGAGCTCCAATGAATTAGGTAATGTTAAGTCTCATTATATGTTATGGGAGACGGTCTTGGAAGTTATCCTTGGCTTGTGCTACTATGTAAAACGATCTTGTCGGTTATCCTGGACTCGTACTAAAGTCATGTTTTATGTTGCTGCCAAATTTCTATGACTCCATGTTTATATGATTCCATTTTTATATTTTAAGGTTCCATATGTTAAATTCCTTTTTATATCATCATTTCATGCCCTCTATTCCTCATGCTAATGCTTTATTCTTATGGTTATTTCTTTACTGGTCTATTTAGATAATATCTTTGTTCACGTGTTCCCCATTCTACTGTCATGAACCATCCCCTAGGGACCATGCCATGACTACCCCAATCCTAACTTCTATAGGCCATGGGTTTACAACTAGCACTGGAAAGGAATTTCTCAAAAATGGGAAGACATTGCCTCAAATTCTATACACACACAAGTAGGGTACTCTACATAAAAGTAAAACACAACGGAAGAGTAAGGTGAATCCACAACTAGTAACCAAAACTAAGTGTAATATTGTAATGACCCAATTTTTTTCAATGGAAAATTCCCTTCTTATATTTATGTCATAAAAACACAAAGTAATGAACTACTATGTGATAAGTGACCTTTAAACATAATTTTGTCACCCCTATGTTTGGAATTTTGAAAATCCAACATACACGGTTGTGTTCAAGATGGTTTTTGGAGTCTAATGAAACAAAAATAATTTTTTGTGAATAGTAACCCACCCGTATGAATAGTAACCTACCATTATGAATATTAATATGACCCTTATGAATAGTAAATAAGAGGAACATTACCTATGAATAATAAAATAAAATTTAGACATCTTAGAAAGTGACAATTTGACCTTAGTAAACGTTTTTGGTATTTTATAAGTCATAAATAAATAATTATAATTAATTAATTAATTTAAAAGAATATTTATTTCCCTAAAATGTATTCATAAATTATTTAATCAATGTCTAATAGTTTTTAGATAATTTTATAAGAGCCTACATAATTTTTGAATGAACTACAAAATCAGTTGTAATTTTAAAAACTGTTTTTTTAAGTAAATTATGATTTTAATTAAATATTAAATTAATAATATTTAGAAAATTAATTTTGAAAAATGTAATTCATTTTTGGATTATACATGTCTAAAAATTTTTGGGGTAAATGTTTGGGAATTTTCTGAGATACTTGAATTTTTGATGAATAGTGGAATCCGATAATTCACAATAAAAGCTAAATAATGTATTGATTGAGTCATCGATGATGTTCTGCTGATGTAAGCCCACTTGGTTTTGGATTAAATTATAAAATTACTATTATTGGTCGTTCAAGACTCAATATTCCTTGTCTTAGGTGAAATTATTAAACTAATCACTTTTATATTAAGGAAACCCCTCTCCCCTCCACTATAAAAGCCACCCTTCACTCCCTCTTTTTCTCACACCTCTCAAACTCCAAGACTTATCTAAAATATTCCCAAACACCTTCCCTAGATCATTACCCACGTCCAAAAGCTGCTGGTATCATCAAAAGACCAATCTTAGGCCCTTAAGGAGGTTCTCAAGAGGAGGATTCTAAAGGTAATTTCTCTCCCTCTTCTCCTTTAATTTCCTTTCAAGTTCAAGTTCCTTTCTTGATCTCTCCCTACCTATCTTCATACAAATTGTTTTGTAACTCCAGTATTATATATATACTGTAATATTATGATTCTAATGGTATATTATATCACCCCACACCCTTTCCCTCTTCCTTTTATTTTATTAAAGAGAACGATTGTTCATGAGGTGTTAATTTATCACCTTCAAAAATGACATGCTCTCCTTTTCCATTTCTACCTTCAGATCTGGTAATGAAACCATTTTTATTGTTGAAACAGAATATTTTGTATGTATTATGTTCTGGAAATAACCTATGGCAATATTACTAAGTGAAAAGTTAAAACGAGTTCGTTGTGATCCAAAAACAGCTCAAATTAACCCAAATAATCTTCATTTAATTCTTATCTAATGATTCATCCACATGGATCTAATATAACTCATTATAAAATCATTAAATCTTCTGTAATATCATTAATAACATTTAATATCAGTTCTGGATGTTTACCCATGATCTACCCAAACATTAATTTAAGAATACAAGTGGACCGTTCAAGAAAACCATGAAAACGAACATCCCCGATCAATGTTTTTAAACTCTATAAGTCATCCAAAGGAACATAATATGAAATAGTGAAACAATAATGAACCCTATTAATGTATAAAAGGTTTTGTAATTTCTAATTAATTAATATAATGTCATTATAGAGGTCATTAAAGAGAATGAGGCACTCGAGTACAAGGTAAGGGGAAATCTCGAACCCAATTTTCTTCCTTTGGGTTCACCCTCTTTCACTCCATTTTTGATATGGTTACTCCTCAAAGATCATTTGTTCATAATTTACTTTAATTTTCTGTGATATACATGTTTGTCACTAGTTTTTATGTCCATAAAAATGTTTTCCAAAAAAATTATTCTTTCATGATCTCACCTTTTACCTCTCATTCAAGGTTGATGGTTCTTGTATCAAGTATGTTGTTCCCTCTTTCTTTTGGGAACCCAAAGATTATGAATGTTTTATTATGATATGAAACCCATTACTTTCCATGGGTTATTTATTTACATGTTTGATATGTGTTCTATGTGGCAAGCATGATAATGATAATGTTATGATGTGACGGGTGCACCCGGAATTATATAGCGCAATATGGATGTTTAAATGTGACGGGTGCGCCCGGAATTATATAGTGCTCCAATGAATTGGGTAAAGTGATTAATCTCATGAGTAAATGTGAAATTATGTGTGAACAAGATTCTAGCTTTGTTCACAAGTATTTGTGGTAGTTAACCACAAAGACACGATGTTTCATTTTTATGCATTGACACATTTCAAGTTTATTGTTTATCCTCCTCTCATGTTTATGATCTTTTGCCTACGTCATGATTATGCTCACTCCATGCTATATTGTTCTTATCTATACTCTTACTGGGTTTCTAGATCACCCATTTTGTTGTATATCCTCAGGTGGATACATGTACTAAGGAGAGGACAAGTGCCACTAAGATGCTAGTGAAGAAGAAATTAAATAAATGTTTATAGTTGACTTTGTATTTGTTATGTATGGTCCTAGTTTTCCCAAGACACTAAACCTTTGGATTCTCCATGTGTAATACTATTATATTGTTTATATTTGAAATGATGTAATAGTAAGTTAAGAAAAAGCCGGGTTGCTATAAATATTATGTACTAAAAGTAATGGGGTCGGAATAAAAGCCCAACTAAAAAGATACAACTACTACATAAAACAAAAAACAACTCCTGAGATCATCCACCAAGGATCCTACCTGAATAGAAGGTACAACTCGTCTCCACAACTCTCCACATCAACTAATCACCTCCGTGCACCACCTTGTCCTGGATCCTATAGTCTTAGTTGAGCTACTCTTCGTCTACCCAAGACAAAACATGGTGCGGGTGAAACCTGTTCAGGGGTGAGTATAACAATACCCATTAGGGACCCCAAGACCCACGAAAGTCTCTCAGAATTCAACTAAGGAAAACCACAAAGCATGATCTCAATCACAAAGTAGAAAGAGAAAGATTCCGCTCAAACCAGGTATAACTTAAGTACAAAAGTACATATAATTAGTTTTAAAGATAGATCATCTTATTCTGTCAAGGGTTCTGCTGCTGATCCACACAGGATCGCTAAGTGATAAACCACAGAGGATCGTTAGGTGCTGATCCACAAAATATCGCAAGGTGCTGATCCATATATTATCACTGGGTGCTGATCAACATAGGATCACTAGGTGATGATCCACATAAGAGTACTAGGTGCTGATCTTCATAGGATCTTTAGATGATAATCCACATAGGATCTCTAGGTTCTGATCCATATAGTATCGCTAGGTGCTGATCCACATAGGATCACTATTCATTCTTCACGTCTTAGCTAACCACTAGATTCTCATACATAGTACGCTTGATTCCTGGAGGATCTTATCTTCAAGCCATCAGTCATACATCAACCGGCACTAATTCCCATTAATAAGTAATCGGATGATCAGTCATGTTATAAGGGTTCCAACGGAATAGCCGAAACGTCAATCAGACGCCCGGTCTGAGAGTTATAGGCCTTTTAGTGCTGAGGGCCCGGTTGGATTCGGGTATGATAAAACCCAAATTTACTCCAAATTTCTCCAAAACTCAGGTAGATTATCTCAATAGGAATTTCTCATCCCATGTATTCCAATGGCGCATACGGATCATCAAATGGACATATGGTTTGTAAGATACGACCTTTTAAGTGAAACTGGGCCATAAAGGGTCTGGGTCCGGTCCGACCCAGTCAAACTGACCGGCATCGACCCGGTCTGGATCCGAACTAGGTCTGACTCGGTGCAGCCCGAACTGGCTGGGCTGGCCCACAGTGAGCTCAATTCACTGGGCAGCAAACCAGCCCGGCCCTCCGGCTGAGTGCTACCCGCATGAAGGGTCACGCGATGCCTCCTTCCCGGATGGCTCAAGAGCCATTCGACTCTTCAACCGGAGATTCCATGTGGTGTTTCCTCACTGTTTGTGGGACCCACAGGGTGTGGTTCTCCCTCTGTCATGGCTTCAAAGCCATGTCCTCCATCGATGGTGCGCGAAGGCACACCTCCCTTCTGCCAGCGCTGCCGACTGAAAGCCGACCACCCCTGCTTGTCCGCCACATTGTTGTGTGGAGCCACCCTCCTCTGTGGCTGGTGAGTGTTGGCTGCCACCTTCACCCACCAGCACCGGTTTCCGGCACCACGACGCTGGTGCCGCACCGACTGGTATTTCTTGCACCACTAGGTAAGCTCCAATGGTCTGGTTTCCCTTCCGAAAGTGCCTACGGGCCTCCTAGGACACTTCCAACACTACGTGGCTTTGGATTTCATCTTACCTCTCTGTTTTCTGGTTTCCCATGAAGAATGAAACAAAGATCTAAGTAGCAGAGGTTCTGTTCCTTGTTCATTTAGCCTTCTCCCTCCACATTTGCATCATATCAATCAAAGGTAAATAATATATCATAATATTATGATAATCCCCATTCAATCTTTTCCCGCAACGACTACCCGTAGTTTCATACTAATCATGGATCAACTCATTTTGGTTTATCTGTGTTCATCATGTTTTTCAAGAACGAGGAATTAAATCAAGAGATTACTTGAATTTAATAACCACCACTTCCTCGAGTTTGATGGAAGGCGTTGCGGAAGAGGAAGGAGTGTCCACGTCCAAAGGTACTGGTTGGCGTTCACCGTCTCCCATTATTTCCCCCAACGACCATCAATCAAAGCCTAGTTCTAAGTTGGTGGAAGGCACTTCAATACTTTGTCAAAGGTTCCTCTCTTGAGTTCCAAAATCCCATGTCTGAGCTTCATTTAAATAGAATAGAGAATCCTCCAACGTTGCATTTTATTAATGAGGTTCATTTATGAACCACATTTAATGTTTCATTAAAACATCAAACGACGTGGTTACACAACCCACATGTCATTTCATTAAATGTCTTTCATTATGTATGACCAACCAACTCTGTGGTCCTACCATGTCTCTCAATGTTTACAAAAAGAAATAAAATAACTTAAAGAGTTATTTTTTTTGTACAGTCAAAAAATTAACTTTTTCATCTGACCCTTTCCATGAAAATTTAAGTTTCACCTATGTTAATCCTGAAGTTGGGAATTAAAAGGTGCTCTCATATTTTTAATCTGATCACTGGTTCGAAAGATCAAAATTTTGTGCCCACACGTTTAATGAATATACCTTGGAAAAAAAGTTCAAAAATTATTAACAGTAACCCTCATCCCATGTCGGTCGAGGTTAGGCTCTACCTAAGGGAAACACGCCCTCATGAGCTCAACAGTACTCTTGGATTTCTAATCTATGTTACCATTTAGGAGTTATAGAATTGAAAAATAAAATAATTATTACTTAATTATTTTAATTTCGGCCAAAACTAACTTTTACTGTAGGCCTGTGCCGACCTATGATAGCATCTGACTAAGGAAATAATACTCTCATGAGTTTAGAAGTGGTATCATATTTTTAATCTGAGTCTCCCTTCATGAGTTATAAGCATTTTAAAAATAATTTTTTTTATTTAATTATCTTATTTATGGTTATTCCATTTTTGGGTTTTTCTCACTGGAGGCCTGTGCTGACTAAACATAAGTCGCACCTAGGGTAAACCTGCCATCCTGAATACAACAACGCCCTTATATTTTTAATCCAAGAACCTATTGAATAGTTATTCCACTTTTTTAAGAAAATCACTCATGTGCTCTATTTAATGCTTAACATTTTTTGACGGATCATTCCAGGCACTCCGGGCCTCAGAATCATGTACCATTTGATTTCGTGGTCACTTAACAGTTTCATATATTTAAAAAACAATTATACGGAATTTATAGGAGATGAAATTCTCCCCAACTTAGGGATTTACGTCCTTGAAATCCAAAACAAAGTCAAATCAAACAATCGACGGTACTGAGCATGAATTTGATCCTTCTACTCCCATGTGCTCTCATTGAGGTTCTATGCTACCATTGAACTTGCACTGGAGGGACCGACCATCCAAAAAGGACTTGCTCCTATCGATCCTCTATCTCTACTGGTAACTCTAAAAAAGTCGTGCCATCGTCAAAGTATAACTCTCCCTTGTCGATAACATGCGATAGATCATGCACACATATCCTCAGTTGTGACACATGGAAAAAATTATGCACCCATTGAATCTGTAGCTGAAGAGCTAGGCCGTACTCCACCTTTCCAACTCTGCTGAGAATCTGGAAAGGCATGATGAACCTCAGAGATAGCTTTCTACTATGACCAAATCTCCAGAATCTTTGTTGGGGTGATACCCTTATGAAGACATGGTATCCCTCCACGAACCCTAAGGGACTCCATATCCTATCGGTATAAGAGTTATACCTACACCGTGCAACCTTCATCCTCTCTTGGATGATCTTCACCTTCTCAGTGGTATCCCATACCAACTCTAGACCCATAAGTGCTTACTCCCCTAGGTCTATCCAGCATAGAGGTGATCTGCATGGTCACCCATTCAGGTCCTCAAATGGATCCATGCCAATGGTCAAGTGATAACACTTGTTGTATGAAAAATACACTAATGGTAGGTGGTCCTTATAACTTTGAATAAAATCCAGGACACAAGAACGAAGCATTTCCTCCAAGGTCTGTATGTTCTGCTCTGTCTGACCATCAGTCTGGTGATAAAAATATGTTCTCAAGCATGATGGAACCTGGTGATCAGCTTTCACATTCTATAAAGTGAGGCATCATGATACGAACACTGCCAGTTCTTTCTTCATCCCTATCCACCAGTACTAATGACAGAGATCCTGGTACATCTTTGCCACACCCGGATGTACCGCCAAAGGGGTATGTGTGGAACTCCCTCAACACCTTGTCTCGTAGTATCACTGATACCATAGTGAATCCTCTAAAGAGGATGAAATTCTCCCAAACTTCATAAAATTCATCAGGAGCCTGTCCTGAGGGTATCTGAGCATGTCGGGCCTCATATTCTACGTACCTAAGTTATGCTTTCCTGACTCCCTGAAGGAGTGGGGGAGTAACTTTCATAGACTAAAGGTAAGCGACTCCATCATTATCCATGAAAGATAACTACAAGAAATATAGCTTCTCTGTCACCTCACTCAGAAACTATAGACCAGAACTCTTACTGAGTGAATCTGCTACTACTTCCCCCTTCCTAGGAGTGTAGAATATCTCAATGTTTTAGACCTAGAGGAACTCTATCCATTTTCGTTGTATCAGATTCAGGTCCTTATATGATATGATATACCTAAGACTCTTGTGATCATAGTATGTTATAGAACATTCACCCAACTATACTATTAGCTCCCAGAGCTCCGTGGGATCCATCCAATATGTATTTGAAGATATTGGTGTTGTATTTGGGTACAAGACAATGCATAAGTCCCTCTCCCTGTTGGGAGGTAATCCTAGAAACATATTTTGAAACGATGTTCCCACACTCGACCACTACTTTTGGGAACTGAAAACCCAAAACACCTTCTGCCACAAGGGTAAGTCTAGAAAACTCAAGAGTTATCTTCCTCTCCCTCCTATGAATGAGGTTATCCCATACTGACTGAGCTTCATTTTTCTTCGACGAAGGGAACCCCCATTCCAATGTTGCAAACATACCACACCCTTTTTTCCTAAAACAGTCAACTTAAGCATGAACTGTGAATGACCATTCCATACCCAGAAAAACATCGTAAGGCCATCATGCTTCCACCAAGAGGTTCCAACCGAAACTCATGACTCAAGGGTTATATCACACTGTCAGCATAAGTGTTATTATTGAGTCTCCTCCCATAGGTATATCCAGACATAAGCGCCAAGTCAATAGTTTAACTAGAAACTATAGGTCTTGAACAAGATTTGTGTCAAGAAGGAATGATTAATACATATATCTATTAATATGGAAGATAAGAGTTGACACAAACCATAATTTGAATCATTCATGGAGCCCTTGGGTCACACTCCTTGATCGCATGAAGCTACTCTCTTCCCGTGTCCTCTATCTCCCTGCGCCAGGTGGGGACCACTTTGGGGTGGTGGTTATAACACGTTGAAATATATACCACCTCATGCTTCTATCTCAACTCTTCTTACACATATGTTGCCCTGTAGATTAATCTGTCCCTATCAATTTCTCTTCCTGAAACATTTTACACACCCAAGTCTTTAAGACTGGCGTCAGTTTCTTGATTTCCCACTGCTAACATTAATTGGCTGTATATACTTAGCCAATGAACATTAAACCACAAAGGTTCTCTCTAGAATCCTAACATAAGTAGGAATTTAGAGAGGAAATAGTGACATATCAAATGTCCCTAAACTCATATCGCTCATAGGTCCAAGCCTTGAAGCACTATTCGTATCATATTCATCGAGTACCTGGAATGGTCGGTACACCTCAAAAATACTTAGTTGCCAACATGCCATCCTGACAAAGTTGTAGAAGCTCTTGGGAACACATACCTATTATCTTTTTATGAAAATATACCCCTTCTATTAGGATGGTTCTCAAGCTCTGTCCACAGAAAAGTCACCTCATCATAAGATAGGGGTAATCTAAACCCTTCCATTGCCCTACTGAGCCACATAGAATGATCACTACCATGACCACCATCTAATATAATGGTTCCCTAGATAGATAGAAACTTGGTAACCACCTCAGGACATTACATAGCTACTTGTGATCCATGATCGCCTCATAACCTGAGGGGTATCTGTCACTAAAACTTTCGAAAGGCACTGAGACTATATGTGTCCTCTACTGGTAGCACTGGTAGTAATTGCTGACCAATGGACAGTGGTATCGTTGGTACACCATCCATAGGTACCATCTCAGGCAACAATCCTTGTAATGAAGCCTCATCACACTGTGGACCATCCTCATCATCAGAATATTGGAATCTTGGTTGGTTGTCTGCGTGGAGGCATATTGAAGGAGAATCAAGATGAACCACTCTCAATAAGTTATACATGGTGAGCTGACTCAAATAGATCAAAAAGAAAACAAAATTTTCAAAACATGCCCAACTAGTGTTTTCGTGTATTGAGTAAAAAATCAAAATTCAGGGTCCTAGTATATGGATACATCGTCCGCCGCACAAACACTGGACTCTACGAACTAAAACCCGAAATCATGACACTTAACACTATTGCTCCATTGAAAACATAGACTCTCAGTTCTTCTAGTAGAACCAACCCCCTTTGATACCACTTTGTCATGACTTGTCCCTTGAGGTGCATTCCATGACTACCCCAAGCCCGCCTTCCATAAGCCAGGGGTTAGCAACTAGCACCAGAAATGAATTTTCAAAAAATGGGAAGGCATTGCATCAAAACATGTACACACACAAGTAAGGTACTCTATGAAAAAGTAAAACACAATGGAAGAGTAAGGTGCAACCATAACTAGTAACCACAACTAAGTGTAATAGTATGTACTGAATGTAAAGGGGCTAGAATACAAGCTCAAATGAAAAGATACAACTACAACAGAAAATAGAAAACAACTCATGGGATCATCCACTAAGGACCCTACCAGAAGAGTAGGTACAATTCATCTCCACAACTCTCCACATCAACTAGTCATCTCCGTGTACCACTTGGTCCAAGATCCTATAGTCTTATTCAAGTTTCTAGTCATCTACACAAGACACAACAAGGTGTGGGCGAAACCATGCAGGGGTGAGTATAAAAATACTTAGTAGGGACCCCGAGACCCCTGAAGGTATCTCAAAATTCCACTAAGTAAAATCACAAAGCATTATATCAATAACATATCACAAAGAGAATGTCTTAGATCAAACCAGATATAACTTAAGTATAGAAGTATAGATGATTAGTTGTAAATCTAGATCATCTTATTCTGTCAAGGGCTTTGCTGCTGATCCACACAGGATCACTAGGTGCTGTACCACACATGATCACTAGGTGATGATCCAAACAAGATCACTAGGTTCTTATCCACACAGGATCTCTAGCTGCTGATCCACACAGGATCTCCAGGTGCTGATCTATATAGGATCACTATTCATTCTTCAAATCTCAGCCAACCAATGGATTCTCGTACATAGTACGCTTGATTCTGGGAGGATCTGCTCCTTAATCCAATGGTAGTAATTTAACTGGAACAAATTCCCACAAAAAAGTATCCCAATGATCGGTCATTTCATAAGGGTTTCAATGCAATAGACAGCACATCAATCGGACGCCCGGTCTGAGAGTTATAGGCATTTTAATGCCGAGGGCCCAGTTGGATTTGAGTACAATCCAACCCGGCCATACTCAATCTTTCTCTAAAACTCATGTGGAGTATCTCAAAAGGAACGTCTCATCCTAAGGATTCCAATAGCGTAGATGGATCATTAAGCAGACGTCTAGTGTGTAAGATACGACCTTTTTAAGCGAAACTGTGCCATTAAGGGTCCGAGTCTGGTTCGACCCGGTCAGACCGACCTGGCCTGACCCAGTCCTGCTCTGACCCAGGTCTGACCTAGCTTAGACTAAACCAACTGGGTTGGGCCATAGTGGGCTTGGCTTTCTAGGTAGCGGACCGGCCTGGCCTGTCGGCTGGGTGCAACCTGCGGGAGGGGTCGCACGACCACTCCTCCCCGAACGGCTCAAGAGCGGTTCGACTCTTCAACCAGTGATGCCATGTGATGCAAAATTGATTTCCATGGGTCCCACAAGGTGAGGGTCCCCCTCTTCTGTGGTTTCTAAGGTGAGACCACCATATACGACATGCGACAGTGCACCAACCTTCTGCCGATGTGGCTGGCCGAAAGCCGGCCACCCATGCTGGTCTGTCGCGATGCCGTATGACATCGCCCCCTTCTGTGGTAGATGATCACCAGCCACCACCTATGCCCACCAGTGCCATTCACTGGCACTACCATTCCAGTGTCACATAAGTGACGAGCCAACGGGTCTTCCCCAGTCCACCGGATGTGTTCTAGTGGTCCGTTTTGTCTTCAAAAGCACCTACATGCCTCTTGGGATGCTGCCAAAACTGCGTGGCTTGGGGGTTCATCTTGCCGCTCTGTTATCTATTTCCCATGAAGAATGAAACAATGATTAATGCAGAAGAAGGTCTAAGCCTTTTTCATTTGGCCCGCACCCTCCGTGTTAGCATCATATCAAGCAGAGGTAAATAATACATCAAAATATTATGATAAACCCCATTCAATATTTTCCCGCAACGACTGCCCGCTGTTTCATACGGATCGTGGATAAAATCATTTTGGTTGATCCGTGATTTCAAGAACAAGAAATTATATCAAAATATTACTTGAATTTAATAACCACCCCTACCTCGAGTTTGATATAAGACGTTGCAGAAGAGGAAGGAGTGTCCACATCCGAAGGTGGTCATCAACATTCACTATTACCCACCATTTCCCCCAATGACCATTGCTTAAAGCCACGTTCTAGGTTGGTGAAAGGCGCAAAAACACTTTTCCAGAGGTTCCTCTCTTGAGTTCCAACAGCCCATGCCCGAGCTTCATTTAAATAGAATAGAGAATCCTCCCATGTTTCATTTCATTAATGCGGTTCATTTATGAACCACCTTTAATGTTTCATTAAAACATCAAACGGAGTGGTTACGCAACCCAAAGGTCATGTCATTAAATGTCTTCCGTTATGTATGACTGATAAACTCTACAGTCCTTCCATGTCTCTCAATGGTTACAAAATGAAATAAAATAACTCAATTAGTTATTTTATTATTATTTTCTGTACAGTCTGAAAATTAATTTTTTTCGTCCAACCCTTGGCAGTCAAAGTTAAGATTCACCGAAGTAAATATCAGTGCTACGAATTCAACGGTGCTCTAAAATTTTTAATCCAATCACAGGTTCAAAAGATAGAAATTTGTGCCCACACATTCACTAAACGTGTCTTGAAAAAAATTTCAAAATTTATTAACATTCACCCTCATCCCGCACTGGTCATGGTTAGACTATGCCTAAGGGAAACACAGCCTCATGAGCTCAACGATACTCTTGGATTTTTAATCCGAGTTACCATTTAGGAGTTGTAGAATTTAAAAACAAAATAATTGTTACTTAATTATTTTATTTACAACCAAAAACTAACTTTCATTGTTGGCCCATGCCAGCCAATGTTAGGATCTACATAAAGAAAGAATACCCTCACGAGTTCAACGGTGGTCTCAGATTTTTAATCTGAGTCTCTATTCACGAGTTATAAGAATTTTCAAAATAAAATAATTTCATTTAATTATTTTATTTATGTTTATTCCATTTTCAGGTTTTCTCACCATAGGGATGCACCGACTAAACTTAAGTCACACCCAGGGTAAACCCGCCATCTTGAACGCAATTGTGCCCTCATATTTCTAATCTCGACACCCATTTAATAGTTTTTCAACTTTCTCAAGAAAACCAATTACACACGCTATTTAAAGCATAACATTTTTTGACGGATAATTCTGGGCACTCCGAGCCTCAGAATCACGTGCCGTCATATTTCTCAGTCTCGTAATATTTTCATATAAATAAAAAAAATTATAAAGAATTTTTGGGACATTACAGATACCCTATGCAGATGTTTGAGAAAAATAAAAGTTAGGAGCTCATTTTTAAGATTAAATAAAGAAGTGTTTTTTAGTCAAATGTTTTTAATTTTAGGTACCTGGTCTTAAAAGACACTAGACTTTATGATCCTTGGCTTGTACTCTGATGTATAGTTATGCTTAAAATCATGTAATGTCTTATGTTAAATGCTAGGATCACTATATTGTTGTATTTTTATATCCAATTATAATCAAGTGAGAATTAATTGTGATTACCCTAGATATATCAATATTTCAACGAACCTGAAAAATCATTTGAAAACAACACACATAGACCCGAGGAATCATTTTTAGGGATATCATGCTAAAAAAGGTGATATAAATCTCTAAATCATCATTACTGAGTACTAGTTAACAGATATTTTTACTAATCCACATGTATGTTAACATTTTTTTTATTAAAATAGAATTAAAACTATTGGAATTTAAATTTTATTATTTTAACATATATCATTCATGTTTAATTTCTTTATTATATTATTAATATTTTATTTTAATTAATTATAAAAAATTAAGTCATATTATTTTTTGGTTATATTCAAAATTAGATTTTCAATTATTTACATATAATAGACAAATGTCATTTCTGTTATATATTTAATTTAAGTCAGAATCAATTGAAATTCTAAACTGAGTACGTAAAGATTTTGAAAATACAATTTTTGACCTAAATACCAATCATCCATAAATCCTTTCAATATTCCTATATGTTTTTTCTCTAAAAATTATAAAAGTCACAATTTTCATCACTAATATCTATCATGAATCTCTCTCGGCCTTAAACTGACCATCAACCAGAGGAAATTTAAAGCATGTAGTTAATTGAAGGCCAAGTTATTCAATGAAAGTGAAATTGGGTAGTGTGTATTGCATGGTACTTGGTGGAATAGATATGGGTATTTATTGGTTGGAATGTTTTGATATTATTCTAATGTTAATCTTTATATTTCTAGGATGTCGGTTTTTTTTCTATGAAATGAAATTTTGATTTAATTTTGTGGAAGAAGTGAACAAGTTTATGATGAATATCGAGTTCTACCTTAGTGAATGGGAGGATATCCTATCACTGGATGCTAATGGGAATGATGTTCTTTTTTATTCATTAAAAATGATAGTGATATTTCATTTACACCCTAAGGAAAAATTTAAATTCATCCAAACTCTGGTTGGTATGAGTTGAATATGACCAACTGAGGTTTTCAAGTTCTTATTTGGAACCTATTATACTGAGATGAATATGGTAGTAAATTTAGAATCTAAATAGAATGTTTTGTGTATTTTTATTTAGACTGAGTTTTCCCATAGATATGGATAAATGAAAAAAGTGTTATTTCAAGATATATATTTCTTATATATCTTTATTAACAATCTAAATATGAATATTCCATGGTATATGATTTTTTATGCATCAATGATGTAATAGAAATGGTAAGCTAAATTATTACCCCTATGGAAGGATTATCTCTCTGGTAAAAATGAAAAAGGTGGAGGATCTAGATGAGGTAGAGATAGTGAAATTCCATAAAATTTGTACTCTTTCAAATATGCTATTAAAGTCAATTATCTACTATTGGGAAGTAATGTCAAATTATTTGTGACCTATTTGATAGGAAGGTGTGGCTAATGGGGAGCCATCATGACCCTCATCACCTAGGGACACAACACCTAATTAGGGGCTATCTTCTAGGGAGTTGCAAGGGAAAATAGTTGTTAAAATCATATCCTAAATTACAATATGAGAGTCATATTGTGGAATATATAGTTTATAGTTGATAATCTGACCATGTTAAAGCTGTTGAAGTAGTTCAGCAGTTTGAGAAAGTTCATCATGTTGGTCTAGTTTTTTTCATAGCTATTGCATCTAATGAGGAAAGTCCAGATGAAACAATTACGAGTGTTTCAGGTAAAATGGAAAGTTTTGAACATAATGTGGAGTACCCTGAAATGTATTCAATTCTTCCTAGATAACCTATTAGTAGAGATAGAGTTTCAGATAAACTTTTAGAAAATGTTGTAATTATTTCTCATTCTCAAGAGTTTGATTCTCCTTGTGTACATGATGATGAAACTTTATCAAGAAAGATCTATGATAGTTCTGAAATATAAATTTTTTATTCAGTTATTATGACTGAATTTGATAATCTAATAGGATATTATGTTAATTTAAATAGGGAACTAATGTCCTTTTAGAATGAGATCAGAAAAAAGGTGTGTTCTATATCAAAAGATTATTTTGAAAAGCTATTTAAGAGGTTGTAAATTGGAATAATTTTGATCAAGAATCTACATAGAGTCCCTTTTGTTAAATTTTTTTTTTTGAGAAAATTGAAAAATATCATGATGAGTTGAAATCGCAATTAAGTTCACTAAAAAATATTTGTTATACTATGTCATAGTTCAAGGAAACTTATATCCTTGTTGCATATTGAGATACATGATTAAAAATATTCTTAGGATGAAATATGATATGTATCAGGATGTAGTTGATGAGGTCAAAGTTTCTAGTATAAAATTAAGGAAGTATTACATACTTTTAAGATTATATTAATAAAATAATTTGAGTTTATTAGGTGGTTTCAACTGATTACCACCTCTTAATATTTACCTTTAGGGGTTCATTTCTTTTAAAAAGAGGTCAATCATATGATTTATGAGTTGAATTCTATGTCTACTCAGATTCAATATCTTTAGTGTGATATGATCACACATATACTCATTAAATATAAAATTAAATTTTTTTAGGTGGGTTTATAAGACACCTATGAATCTATTAGAAATTTTTGGAATGAAACTGACATTTCAATGAATGACTAGGTGGGGTATCTTAAAGAATCTATTGGTGGAATGATAAAAGAGACTGTGGTTTTATCTGAAAATATTTAGGAGATGGTATCTTGGTTAATTAGTCATATAACCAGAAATCATCAACACCTTATAGATATGATGGTCTAGATTTATGATGATGCTGAAGGGACATGATCTAAAGAGTAATCAAGTTCCTCATATTTAGATGCAACTCCAAAAGTTCCATTTACCACTTGAGTGAGATGGATTTTGGATTACAAGCCTCTCTAGATTATCTCTTTCAAGAAACCAATAATTTTACCTTCCCATGTTTTATCTAATTCAATTTCAACTATGGATACTGAAATTGAACATGATACCAATTCTATAGTTCCACAAATTATTTACTATGTGGTTCAAGAGGATTCGCTCTCTTTAGTATAACAAATAACTTATATGGAAAGGTACATACTATCTATGAATGGAAGAATAATTAGTGGGAAATGCTCAATGAATTGGGATCTAAAGAATATGTATTTAGATCTTCCATTTCATTCATCTAGTTATGAACTTTATCTCATTCTCAATGCTCCTCATATCACATTCTTTGGATAGCTTGATCCATTCTAGGGAATTGTGAAAAATAGTATCTCCTTAGTTTCCCAAATTTATCGACATTTATCTTCTAATATTTGGGAGTTCTACAGGTTAGTTATCATTAACAAATTGACATGTGAATAGATTATATTATCTATCTTATAGGGAGAAGGAATCTTAGAACATCTACTCCAGATTCCATTAGAGGTTAAAAATAGTGATAATATTATATTTGTGATCTAATTAAGATTTATTGAAAAGGGAAATATAATGTGGATGTTTATTTATCTATTAAACATTCTAAAGTAGAGGTTACATCCTTAGGACCTCCAAAAGAGTTATACCACTTACATATAGTATCTTTTGATTTCAGTATTGCTTCATGAAATCTTGGAGGAGTTCTCAACACACTTATTTAGGATCCAAGAGAATATTTAGAAAATTTATCTAAAACTCAAGATTCCACTGAGCTAGGGAAATCGGTGTTAAAACCACTAATAAACCATTATACTACCTCTTTCTCCTCTCCTACCTTCAAAATTCCTCCACCAAAACCACCTTCTTCTTCAGACACAATCCAAAATCTTGGATCTTCTTACTAGTTTTTTGTGCATAAAAGTTTGTGGGTTTTGAGTGGAATCATTTTTTTAAAATATTTAAAATTAATAAAATAATTATTTATCCATATCTTATTTCTTTCTTAGTGATTCATTTAATTCAATGTTTCATCATTTATTTATTTTCTTGTAAAATATTGTTTTCATTTAAAGTTTTATTCCTTTTTTTGTTAATTTTTATTTTACAAAATTTCAATAATTTCCATAATTCTCATTTAGTTTTATAATTGTACATAATGAGTTCATAACACTAAGATATAAATTAAAAGTTTATTTCATCTAAGTTCCTTTATTATTTAATGGAATTAAAAGGGGGATAATTTTACCCAGTTTTACTAAAATGGGGAGAAGTATCCTTTATGGGATAAGAATAACCATGAGTGATAGGTCCTCAAAAGTGATATAAGTGTAAAAATTATGGGGGATAAGGAAATGATAAATAAAATATTTTTAATGTAATTTATAAATTATATATTTCTCTACAAAAATCAAGGAAACTTTTTATAAATTTTTCCTTTAATGTCTTATGGGTTTTATGATAATTAAAATGTGGGATATTGTTGGATAAATAATATTGTTCTAACATATCCAATGTGAAATAGTGTTTTCTGTTCAAAAATACCCTTCATATATAACTAATGTTTTTTTCTTGAGTATGTTCATCATGTTTTATCATTATTTTAGCACATTCTATTGAAATATGCATGTTTTGGATTTTTTTAAAAAATTTCATAAGTATGGAAATAATCTATGTGAGGCCTTTTTCTATTTGGATAAATTAAAACATAGAGGAAACAAATATGTAGAAATCATGAACATCAATAAATTTTTTACGTGACCAATTGACTATATAGACCAAATGTTAATGTGAATAAATTATGTGGAGTAATCAACTACGTGATTTAGATACATGGTGAAATAAGATACGTGGTTCCAAACATATACATAATTCATTATTTTATATAAATTTTTTAAATATGAGCAATAATTCTATACGAAGTAAATTGAATACATTTAAATCACCAAATAAATTCATCTATATTGATAAATCAACTATATAGTGAATGACAATGTGGATAAATTCAGTTAGAAGTATTTAAATTAGTGGAATTTAGCTATGTGGGGATATAGAATTTGTTACATCCTACTGTGACATGTTAAATTTTTCTATTGGTGTGTTTCTAGTGGGAATTAATGCTATCATGTTTTAATTAAATATCATATTACCTCCTTTTAGTAAAATAAATTATAAAATTTTTCATGTACTAAGAAAAGAAGACAATAAAAGGATTATGCAATGGTCATTACTATTCCTTAGGTATTTCCATGAAATGACCATGTGGAATTTAAAATTTTAACACTATATTTTATATACTTTATGTTGTGAGATTAAAAGAAAAATTTTCATTCATATTTAAGTGTGTGTATGGTGAAGAAGAGAATATAAACAAGAAGAGAAGAAATTGCACTATCAACATAGATCTATATCATTAACCCCTTTATTTAATGACTTGTTTCAGTGAAAATGAAGAATAATAAGAAATATATAAATTTGTTCCATCAAGATCAACTTTGTTGTGTTCAAAATACTTTCCTCAAGATAATTTTTATTTCTATCATCTCTCTTGTATATTTCTTCTCTTTTATTGGTTGTATCTGAAAATTGTGAGACTCATTTGCAAACACTCAATTCATTCTCTCTCTCGATGAATGTTCATAGTAAAATAACCTTGAAGGCTAGTGTTTTTAAAGCCTTTTTAGTTCTTGGTTTGATTATACTATTATTGTTGGGAAAAAATCACCCAAGGTAACATTGCAACATTTTTGGGTTGATTGTGTTTATTGACAAAAAAAGTTTCCATGGAGAATTTTTGAGTTCTAGAGAAGTTGTTGATAATCCATGTTGACAATGAACGATGAAAAAGAAACGGATGATCTGGAGGCGGTACAAAAAGTGTTTGGTGAGCATCACGAAAAGTCTATATCTTTGAAGATCTCATCAAAATATGGAAAAGGAATGAAGTTTGAGAATATAGGCTTCATGGATTAGATTTCTCAAAGACCAGAAAAATGATGGAAGTGATTTTTTGTGATTACGTCAAGCTTCTCAAATGGTAGAGTTGAAGCGCATCATGGCGGTGAAGGGATTTTCCAGGGAGCTTTGTAGCGAAGGCATGAAGGGATTGACGGTGACGCTCCATGATTATACTGAGCTCCGTGATTGGAAACTTTCCGTGGTTCTTCACAATTGCAGATGACGTGGCGTTGAAATCGCATGGAAAGTTAAAGGGTCGGTGGAATCACCTATAAATAGGACTTGACCCCTTCAAGAGAAGTAGAGAGAAAGAATAAATTTTCAGAGAAAATATTTTTCTCACGGTTTGTGAAGGTAGTTCGCGAAGGCAGAGTGCTTTGTGAAAGAGGAGCTTCACAACGGCTAATCCAACTAGGTGAAAGTTGCGAGCCCCATGTTGGCTCAGTGAGCTTTTCAAGGGAAGTTTCTCTATGACGACTTGAGCATCACAAGAGTGCTTCGTGAGAGTGCTTCATGAAAAGGTTGGATCTTCGTGAATGCTTGTTTGAGCTTCGTGAAATTGGGATCCTCGCGAAGTAGGGTGCTTTGAAAAGGTATTTACAAAAGGAATTTCCTAGTGTTCAGTGGAAAAGTGTTATTCATCTGTGGATGAGAGTTGGACTTCAATAGAGGATCATTCAAGAGTTGAGGATGCATGTATTCATGCAAATTAAGAGTCCTATAGGTCTATAAACTGTGAGTGGATCTTCTGAAGAAGTAGTGATCTCACATCAGTTGAGAGAGAAGTGAGTTCTCAAATTGTGAGTGGTTGTAAACCAGGAGGGACAGTGAGTCCACTTTGAACTTGTAAACAACAGTGCGCTTATAGTGGAATTGGTACATCAGCACACTGCTGGTGTATGCTACTTGAACGTAGCCCAATGAGGGTGAACCAAGTAAAAAATAAATGTGTCCTGTACATGCTTTAAGTTTTATTCTTACTCTGAATCTATAAAGAGATAGAAGAGAGTTTTGTCTAACAGAAAAATGAGATCACAAGGGGCAGTTGTTTTAATATGTCATACCTTGATTTACCCCCCCTCTCAGGGTATCTATCCTAGTGGACCTAACAATTATTTTACCTAGTGCCAATTTCCTACCCTCATTCTTGTAGTCCATGGTAGAAGGATTGAGAGTCCTTGTAAAATGTATGGGTGCATTGAAAATCACTATGCTCTTAGAGTTGAGAATTTGTGGAGTGGGCCGTGGGATTTCATTTTCCCAAACCATTATAAATCTATAGAGTCTAATATCTGTTCATTGAGATTTTATTTTGGTATATACATGTTTTAGAAAATATGGGAAGTAATTATACCTACAAAGAGAGTGGTTTTTTAATTTTTTTTAAAAGTCAAGAATACAATTCAACCCCTCTTGAGTCTTAGTGCAGTTAGTCTCTAGATAACATATTACCCACAATTGAATTAGGTTCCACATTAAGTTTAAAAAAATCATTAATATAGTGATGCACAATGTACTAAAGAATTATATCTTCCACAATAGTGGGGAAATGAGTAGACATGACATGGAAATCAATAATAACCCTCCTAGAATCATTCTCTCAAAGAGTATCTAGAAATCTAAAAAATATCCTATAATAATATCATCTCATTTTCACAATGGAATAGGTGGAGGTTGCATGAATCCTTTAAGATGTTTCCTCTCAATCATTACCTATTGAAAAACCATGCATCTTGATGTGTGGTCTACAATTTCCCATTTGATATTATCACACAAAAATATTCCTTTATAACCTAACACACTTTGGTTCTACAAAAGTGTATAGTTAAATTTGAGCTATACGCTTTATCTAATATATATTTTTTATTTTAGACACAGATGGAACACATAGTCTCTTTGAAAATTTCAATATACCATATTTATAGATGAATTATACCAAATTCCCATCATTACAATCCTTGATTTTATTTTTAATATTCATATAATCAAGATGTGATATTTTTACTTTCTCTAATAATGATTGTTCAAAAATCATTTTTAATAGATGTGGTGTTTCCACTTCTGTAATAATTCCCATATCTAAATTTATAAAATATGTGAATGTATAATTTTTTCTATCCATATTATAGTCAAAACTTTGTGATCATTCTTACTCAATAAATCAACCACCTTATTTATATTCCCAGGGTGGTAGTGTATTGAGAAATCATAAAACTTGTGTTGATATAACCATCACGTTTTCCACATGTTGAGTTCTTTTTTTATAATTTTTATGTCAAAATATTTTTATTCGTAAATATTTCACATCTTTCACCATAATGATAGTTACCCCATATCATCAATACAATGATTAAGGTTTATGAAACAATGTCATGGATTTCATAATTATATTCATTCCTCTTTAACATCCTTTATTAATATTAAAGAACTCTATTAGTTTGTATAAGAGAACTTCCAAGACCCTTCTTTGATGAATCCAAATATATCATAAATCTATCCATTCCTGATGGTAAATTCAATATTGGTGAATTAAAAAAAATCCTATCCTTAATTACTTAGAACATTTTTTTATATTCTCGTAAAAAAAATTAACTTAACCCTTTTATATGTCAACTTGGTTAATGGGTTATCTAATCGAGAAATTGTTTGAATAAATTATTTATAGTAACAAACTAATATAAGGAAACTAAGTACCTTAGTTACATTTTTTTGGTGTTGTAAATTCCATTAAACCCTTTTTAATTAAAGGATGAGATCATATTAAATCCATAGAGATAATATGGTCAAAAGGTAAAATTTTTAAATCAAGATTTAACATTTCCTAAATTTTCTATAAAACACCATTTCCTTGAGAGTCTAGATATTTTTTCACAAATAAATATTATACTCATTATTTATTTTTTAGAAAACCAAGATATCATTAATAAATACCATATTAAATTATTGAGATAATCCTTGAATAATATTTTCTACATATTCAAAAAATATAGCATGAATTATTCAATCCAAAGGGTATTGTTATAAATTCATAATTCATGTACCTTATATGAAATGTAATATTTGGAATTTCCTCCTAATTTATATAAAATTTATTATACCTATAAAGAAGAAAAAAAATTGAAAAGTATGGAGATCCTTGAAGATTTTATGAAATTAGTAAATATTGAGAATATGATACTTGATCATTACAGTTAAATAATTGACTTTCCTATAATATATTCATAACCCAATAGACCCATCTATATTCTTAACAAAATGAATAAAATCTTCACATGGTGAAACACTTGGATATATAAATCACTTGTCACAATACTCTTTTATTTGTTTCTTTAGTTCCATTATCTTCACTATTTCCATCTGTTGGTCGGAGTGGATACTCAAGAGGGGGTGAATTAAGTTCCAATTAAAATTTCTGTTAAAAAATTTATGATTAAAAACCTCCAAATTAAATAAAAATTAAATTGTAGTGAATTTACAAAGAATTTGAATTTCCAATTAGTTTCTAAATAGATTGATTATTTATCAGTTAACTATATCTAAGGATTAAGTAACTTTTGAAACTAACTTATTGGATAACAAAAGTTATAAACATGTGCTAGTTTAACTATCAGAGTTACTTTAAAATAGAGTTGAATTTCAAAGAACTTATCAGCGGAATAAAAAATAACTCAAAATAATAATAAGATGCGCAGAAGATATAACCAAGAGGTTCAGTCTCAAGTTGAGACTTAGTCCTCTCAAACAGTTTATATAAACTTTGATCCACACCCTGGATTGGGGTTATCAAAAAAAAACAAATACTTTCCAGGTACTAAGACCTCTACCATAGTTCTATGCGGGAAAACAAAAACAAAACAATAGCACACAGGCTATCCAAGTCATAATTGACCTCTACCACTATCCAAAGTGGGATAGAAGAGAGTAAGGGAAATATTGAGTGAGGATTTATAAATCCTCCAGTTCAGCACGAGAGATTGTGTGTGCCTAAAAATATAGAGCACACACACTGATCAAAATGTAAATAAATGAAACAAAATAGAGATAAACAAATAGAGATGATTTTAGAATGATCTATGTGTTTTGAGTGAAGCTCTGGACTCCTTGGATTGATGCAGATGAAGCTTTGAGTCCTTCTCTAGTTTTGTCAAGAAAAACAGAGTTTCATTTTTGTATTTGATTTCCAGGTCTAGGATGATCAGTCTTTATCAGATTGAGTGTATGTGAAATCGTTGAAGATTTTTACTCCTTGAATGTTTAGGTTCTACAGATTTAGTATGTATTCTTTTTTCTTCTTCTATGCATGTATGTCCTTGTATATCTCCAGAATTTTGTCTCGTATGTGCATGAAAAGACTGATCGATCACCACACACTTTCTTTAGTAGTTCGAGGTTCCCTTTTATAGCTAATGTGGTTCGACAAAAAGTATGATTAATTAAGAAGTTATGAGGTATGATTTCATGACATTAAACTTATATTAATTAATCAATAGTAGTTGCATTAAAAACATCAAATGTGACCGTTGCTAAATAAACAATAGAAAAAGAGTTTAGAGAAACATTGACTGGTTTCCATCAGTAGCTATTAGTATCAATGAGCTTGTATCGGTGGACTTGAGTCATTAGGTTTGTATCGATAACTTTTACTCTTTATAACACTATCTCTATGTATTGGTAGCTCTTTCCATAGGTAGATCCTTTTATCGGTAGCTCTTTTATACTGGTGACATTCTTGTATCGGTAGACTTTATAGCGGTAGCTGTCTGTCTGTATCAGCAGACTTGTATCGATAGTTTTCTGTTGGTATCTATTTGTATTGGTGGACTTTGACTGTTCGTATCGGTAGACTTCATATCAGTAGGTCTGTCAGTTTGTATCGGTAACTGTCTGTCTGTTTGTATCGGTAGTTGTCTGTCTATTTGTATCGGTGCTTATCCGTAGACTATGACTGTATTGGTGACTATTGTGCATACTGGTGAACTTATGCATATCAGAGGACTTACTCTATTGGTAGGTCTGTATCAGTTATTCAACACTTAATACTTATCTATTCTATGCAAATCATATCCAAATTGAGTTAGTAACATTTCTAAACAAGTATAAACATAGATAACCATTTATTAACAAATTACAATGATCATTTTGATATTTTATCAACTTAATAATATGATTTCATAGATTTAACAAATAATTATTACAAGTATAAATATTATTTAGTATTATCAAAGCATATTGAGACATAATTGAGATTATCAAAACAGGTGAGGTCAAAAATCTCCCCCTTTTTTATAATAAAAAATTATGATATTAAAATCTAAAATAATTAGTAATGTATCAGTATAAAATACAATGGTGTTTATTCCTCAATTTGAGTAATGAAATTTTAAATGAGAGATTTTAAATGTATCAGAGGTAAAGTAATAAAAAAAATGTACCAGAGATAAAATTATAAAATAAAGGTACCAGAGGTATAATATTTTAAGCTCATATATATATTATGCTCATATTTCTCATATTTCTCATATGTCTCATATTTCACTCCCTTTATATTATTTCTCACCCTTTGTGATTATCAAAAAGTAGGAAAGCAAGGATGAGAGAAGGAAGAAAAGATAGAAGAGAATAAGATCCTATATATTACTTGAGGCAAAAAAATAGAAATAAATAATTGAACCAAAAAAGAATACAAATGATTCCTATCAAAGGTCCTATACACTAATCAATCCACCTCCTGAATGTCCACTTTGGATTTGGATTTGGTTTCGGAGGTAAACTGAGGCTGGGTAGCTTCAGTAGAAGGCTTGGGAATTCCATAAAGTACTACTGGAGTTTGATAAAAAGACACTGTTCCTGGTCTATAGTGGGTATTACTTGGAGTAATCAATGGTGTCAAGCTTCTGATAGCTTGAGCCAGTGTCATCTAAGGATTGGAGGCAGACTGAGAAGAGGCAGGCAGAGATGGAGGTGCAATGATAGGGGTACTGTCTACATGCCAAAATGGCAGCAATAAATTCCTAAAATCTATAATGATTCCCCCCCTCTCTCCGTAGCACAAATAAATCCATCCTTGTTCTCCATAAACTTGTCTAGAGCTAGAGTCAACTCCCTGAGCTTTCTCAATTGTTCACTGAACGCTTGAGTGACTGGAGATAGTTTCATGTTCTCTAACATAAGCTTGAAATTGTTTTTGAGCTAATGCTTGATATAAACATTCTTAAAGTACATATCAATCTTATCCTTGATTTATTTCTGAGCAGCAGTAGCATATATCATATGCTCCTGAAAAAAACTTCTTATATCTCTTGTGGTAGATAGCACTTGAGAGTCATATGAGCTACTGGTACTAGCCTAACCAAGCTCCTCTTTCAGCACAGTTCTAAACTGATAAATATCTACTGAAGCACTGGGTGAACTAAGAGGTTTGATAGTGAATTCAACAGTTTCCTTGAAATATTGGGTCAAACTACTTATCAGATTCTTGACAACCAAATCTTGTGTATTGACATGCTCTTTGATATTCTTTTTAAAGGCTTCAAATAAATCCACAAATAGATTGACTACACTTTTGATATAAATTATGTCATCAGAAACGTGGGTTTGGGAACTAGAAAAGGTATGGAATGAATCAATAGATTGCTTCAAAGCACTAACAGCCTCTTTCCAAGTTTCAATATGAGTAAGACACACTTTGACTTCATTCACCATCTCTTACACAGTGGTTGACACAGTACATCCAAGAGAGAGTTTAAATGATTTTTCCATTTTTCTCAGATCTTCCACAAAATAGATCTTTAAGTCCGCAACAGATGTTGTCCAAGTCTCCTTCAACTCATCTTTTAAAGATTCAAGATCATCCTTAGTAACAGTATTTTCAGGCACAACTACAGTTACTCTTTCTAAAAAAATGCTAGCAACAGAGTCATTCATAACAGATTGAATGGATGATATTAAAGAGGTTTCCATTCTTCTTATCTCTTCCACAAATGTGGTCTTAATATCAGACATCAACTTGTCTAGATCAAATTTTATTACTACATCCTCCGGTAAAAACTCAGGAAGGATATTATTGTTAACTTGTGGTCTATTGATGGGTGTCTCATCTTCAAAATTAGGATATTCCAACCCACAAACTATAAAACCTAGGTATTTTTCCCAGTCTTCAATCTCATTAGTTACTGAAACATTTCCAAATATGGTAGGATTCTCCCCCTCAATGGGTTCATTCTCTTGTATAGAAATATCATCCTCAGTAGCTCAGTCTTCCTCAAAAGAATCCTCTACAACCATCTCCAATTCAACAGCAGGAGGCTCCTCGGGAATAGGTGCATGGCTGTCTACTTCATCAATTTCCTCAGTAGGTATTGAGGAGTGCCCAATTAGTGGACTGAGATTCAAGAAGGTAGAAATAGATACTTCAGTTTCAGATTCTTCTTCTTCCTCATTCTCTAGAGTTAGGTGGTCTTTCTCATCAATATGAGATTCTTCATTGCTTACTCCCAACACTATTTACTTTCCAGATGATACAACTTCAGCAACATGACATGGAGGCAAGTCCATATCCCTTACATCAGCTATAGAGGTATCCTTATCATCAGTATCATCACTATACCAAGGTTCCTCTTCATCAGGTCCTAGACATGGATCCCTCACATCCTTTGTCCTAGAAGGATGATCCACAGGATTAAACCTATCATACAGCTTCCCTTCATCACTGACCCATTCCCTTTTCCATGGATTCCAATTGATCTTCATGTATTTAAAAATAGTTTTGGAAATACAAAAGTTGTCTTTCATAACCACAGTCTCATCCTGAGACTTAGCCACACCTCTTACCTTAATCATCAAAGATATCAGCATTGTAAAGAATAGATCATTAGTTTTTGACTTTGGCCAGGTCATATATTCAATTTGAATCATCATAAGCCTACCCAAATTTCCCTTACCCCATGCCTCAGCAAATGCAACAAATAAGTATCTTGGTACATAAAATTTGAAAAATCCCCTTTTCTTGGACTTAGCACATGTTGGATGAACTTGAAAATTAACCGGTTCTCTCCATCCATTTATGTAGAAACTACTTTTCTTGGTGTGCCATCTCCTATTAATTATTCTAAGGAAATGTCATATTCAATGATGTTACTAGTAGGAGGTACTGATTTTGAGAAATATCCAAACTCCCCTTCATGTGGAACTCTCAGGCACTCAACCCACTCAATAGAAGAAAAGGATATTGTCTTGCCATTCACTACTGATATCATTCTATTCTCAACTTCTGATTTCTCAAAACAAATGAACTCATAGAATTCTTTTACCAGCTTCAGATAATAAGGACCATTGTTATTCAAGAAGCACTCTACCCATTTCTGATCTTCCAGCACTTCTAGAACTAAAGACTTACTGGTCATCAACCATTCCGCACAATGCCCTTTCTCAACTACTATTTCCCTTTTTACAAGGTGCAGATTTGTACATTTATTCAATTCACTGCCACTACTAGACTCTCCTTTGAGTCTACTAGCATTCGGCTCATTGTGCTTTTCACTGACTGATGGCCTCTTCACTCTTTCCATTCTATGAATCACGAGGCTTAGGGTTTGAGAGAAACGAAGGTTTGGGAGATAAGTCGTGAAGTTAAAGGGTTTGAGGTGGATTGAGATGAGGTCAAGACTAATGTTTTATCATTTAGGAATCAAAAAATAAATAAATAAATCATAATAAGTATAGGACATACGATACAGATTCTGGCGGCTAAAGATAAAGAATTTTAAAAACAGCACAACCTAAAGGTAATACATACCGGTGAGGATTCTTAATGGTGAGGTATTTTTATCGGTGAGGTATAATAGTGAGATTTATATGAGTGAGGTATAACAGTGAGGTTCATACCAGTGAGGTATAATAGTGAGGTTCTGTCTAACAGTGAGGATTTGGCTAATGGTGAGGATTTTAACGGTGATGTTTCTAATGGTGAGGTTTCTAACAGTGAGGTTTGTAACAGTGAGGTTTCTAACAGTGAGGTTTCTAACGGTGAGGTTTCTAATGGTGAGGTTTGTAACGGTGAGGTTTCTAATGGTGAGGTTTCTAACGGTGTGGTTTCTAAAGGTGAGGTTTCTAACGGTGAGGTTTCTAGCGGTGAGGTTTCTAACTTAGAAAGTCTATCAGTCCTAACTCTTGTTTAATGTAACTTAATCTATCTGAACTTAAAGTTTTGGTGAATATTTCATCCAATTGATGTATAATACGTATAAATTCAAGAGTAATATCACCCTTTTGGTAATGATCTCTCAGAAATTGGTTCCTTACATCAATGTGTTTGGTACTAGAGTGAGATACATGGTTCTTTGAGATATTAATTGCACTAGTGTTATCACAGTTTATAGACACATGTCTAAATTGATATCCATAGTCCAGTAAAGTATGTTTCATCCACATAATTTGTGCATAGAGACTACCAGCAATAATTTATTCTGTTTCAGCAGTAGAAAATGCAACAAAGTTCTACTTTTTACTACACCAAGATACTAGGGACTTTCCCAAAAGATGAAATGTTCCGGACGTGATCTTTCTATCTAACTTGCAACCAGAAAAGTTAGCATCGGAATAAATTATTAAATCAAATGATTGTCCTTTTGGATAAAATAATCCTATGTTAGTAGTATGTTTTCGATATTTGAAAATTCTTTTAACAACAAGAAAGTGTCACTCTTTTGGATTATCTTGAAATCTTTCACACATACACACACTAAACATAATATTAGGTTGACTAGAAATAAGATAAAGTAAACTTCCAATCATACCTCTGTAGTTGGTTTGATCCACTAGTTTTCTAGTTCCATCAACATCCAACATACAACTAGTACTCATATATGTATCACTTTCCTTAATAATATTCAAACCAAAACGCTTTAAAATATCCTTTATATATTTACTTTGATTTAAAATAATACCGTTTTCATTTTGAAAAACTTGAAATCCAAAAAAATATTTGAGTTCCCCCATTAAACTCATTTCAAATTCATTTTTCATACTCTTTGAAAAATCAGTACATAATGAATTTTTCGAAGATCCAAAAATAATATCATCAACATAGATTTTCACTATCAAAACATCCTTGGAAATTCTTTTAATAAAGTGAGTTGGATCAAAAATACCTTTATAAAATCCTTTTGAAATATGAAAACTACTAAGTTTATCATACCAAGCTCATGGGGCTTGCTTTAAACCATATAAAGCATTAGAGAGTTCAAAAACTCGATTTGGAAAATTAGGATTAGTAAATCCAGGTGGTTGTTCAACAAACTCATCTTCAACTATAAAACCATTTATAAAATCACTTTTAACATCCATTTGATATAACTTGAAATTCAGATGAGTAGAATAGGAAAGTAGAATCCTAGTAGCTTCTAATCTAGCTACATGTGCAAAGGTTTCCTCATAATCTATTCCTTCCTCTTGACTATACCCTTGTGCGACTAGCCTTTCTTTGTTTCTAATAATATTTCTTGATTCATCAAATTTGTTTCTAAAAAACCCATTTAGTGAATATGATCAATATTTCCTTAGGGCTGTCAACTAATTCCCATACTTTGTTTCTTTCAAATTGATTTAATTCTTCCTGCATAGACATTAGCCAAAATTCATCATTGATTGCATCATTGATATTTTTAGGTTCTAGTTGTGAAAGAAAGGCTTGAGGTTCAACCTAATTTCTTAGAGAAGCTCTAGTCTATGTCCCTATATTACGATTACCCACAACATCATCTAAAGAATGATTCTTTAGAATCCTAGTTGATCTAATAAAGGTAGGACTCGAAATTTCAGGTTCTTCTCTATGCTCGGGTTCACCAGAAACAGATTCTAGAATATTTCCAGAATTACTTTTTTTTACAGTAGGTTCACTAATTTTACCATTAAGGTCCAGAATAGATAGATATTATTCAAGATTTTCAAGAGAAGACTTAGGTTCATGCAGATTAGTTTCATCAAATTTGATATGTACTGATTCCTCCACACATTTGGTTCTTTTATTGAATACTCTATAATATTTACTGGTTATAGAGTAACCTAGATAGATTAAATCATCACTTTTAGAAGAAAATTTTTCAAGTTTATCCTTAGTATTTAGAATAAAGACTTTCCAACCAAATACTCATAAGTAACTAACTTTAGGCTTCCTGTTATTCCATAGTTTATAATGGGTCTTCATAAGAACAGGTCTAATCAAGACTCCATTTATAATATAACAAGTTGTATTTATAGCTTCTGCCCAAAAGTAAATAGGTAGTTCATACTCATTAAGCATAGTTATTGTGATTTCCTAAAGGGTTCTGTTTCTTCTTTCTACTACACCATTTTTTTGAGGTGTCCTAGGGGAAGAGAAATTATGATTGTAGCCATTATGTGAGAAATAAGATTCAAACTCATGATTTTCAAACTCACGACCAAGGTCACTTCCCAAGGTCTTAATTTTAAGTCCACTAAGGTTCTTTAAAGACTTGTAATATTTCATAAAATAAGATAAAGCTTCACTTTTGTGAGCTAAAAAGTATACCCAAGTATATTTAGAAAATTCATCTACTAAGACATAGACATAGTACTTCCCATTCAAACTAGATACTCTAGATGGTCCTAACAAGTACATGTGAACCAACTCGAGAGGTTGAGAAGTTGAAACTTCTTTATTTAATTTGAATGAAACTTTATGTTGCTTCCCCTTTTGACAGGGAGTGAAAACTTTGTCTGTTGTGAATTCAAGTTTAGGTAGGTCTCTAACTAAGTTCTTCCTAGTCAGTTTTCTAAGAGAATGAACATTGTAGTGCCCTAATATTCTATTCCATAGCCAAGACTCTTTATTAGAAGCATTTAATTAAGTAACCTTTTGTTTGGATATAGAATTTAAATCTACAGTATATACATTTTCATTTCTCAAGGTAGTAAATAACAAAGCATTTTTAGAATCGAAAACATTTCAAGCATCATTTTAAAATTTAACATTGAAACCATCATCACACAACTAATAAATACATAACAGGTTGTATTTTAATCCATAACCAAATAATAATTTAGAAATTAAAATTGATTCAGTGTTACCAATATGGCCTAAGTTGACAATTTTTCCTTTGTAATTATCACCAATGCTGACATGCCCTCTATAAAACTTGATTAAGATCTTGAAGAATTAAAAATATCCTATCATGTGTCTTGAACATCCACTGTCCAAGTACCATGTATTCATACAGGAACTTTTCAAGAAAGTCTCATACAAAATAGATTTAAACAGAAAATGATTTTGGTACCCAGATTTTGTTGGGTCCAGACAGGTTATCAAGCAGTACTTTTGGTACCCAAATTTGTCTAATGGGTCTCATACAATCAGTAGATTCAAAAGATTTTGAAAGATAAAATTTTTATGATCTATAACCATGTGAATAGCTAGTTAAGGCATAGGAATTTCCAAAACTAGAACTAGCAGCATACTTTCCAGATTTAGGAATGAATCTATTCTTTTTAATCTGTCTCTTTCCAGGATGATAGTCTAAACCGGTAGTATACTTTGGTGCAACTTGTTTGCTTAGAATTTGTGTAAGAGTGTTCTTCCCATTGGTGAACTTCTCCAGATCTATTCTAAGTTTCTCATTGAAAAATTTAAGTTGAGTGTCCTCCTTTAAGAATTGAGCATTGTTTTCCTTTTCTATATTAAGTTTAGATTTAACAGTATTGGACATGGCATATTGTTTCTTTAATGATTTGTACTTATCATTCAGCTTATTGCAAGTAGCTTATAACATATTACATTATTCAAATAATTCACCTTTAGACATATTATCATAACTATTTGAATCACTTTCATTCCTAGAATAATAATAATTCAGTATAGGGGAAACAGGTACCTCAAAAGTATTAGTTATGAAACAATTGTTGGTATGATTCTTTTAGAATCAGAAACCTCATACTCGCTTGTGCTGTCTTATGAAGCACTCCATGTTTCCTTCATATCTTTCTTATATTTTTTGTCCTTATAATCATATTTCTTCTTGAACTTCAATTTTGGATAGTCATCCTTAATGTGTCCTTTACTTTTTTATTCATAACACACTATCTCATCATCCTTATCAGCTTTCTTCAAATCTTTCATCCAATTACCTCATTGGTCATACTTACCTTTATAATTTGGATTTCTGAAAAATTTCTTCTTCCTATATAATTTCATGAATCTCCTGGATATTTGATCCATCTCTTTATCACTACTAGAATCTGAACCTCCACCTTTTTAGCTTTCAGTAGGTATGTGAACTTTCTCCTTGTCCTTGCTCTTTGAGGCAGTAGACTTAAATTCCACTAACTTCCTATTTGGTTCATCATCTTCCTATTTTTTTACCTTTAACTCTTCTTCATACATCATCAACTTACCAATTAACTCATTAACAGATAGTGAACTTATATCACATGACTCTCTTATTGAAACTGATGTGCCTCTCCATCTCTCTGGAAGACATCTTAGTATCTTCATGATTTGTTCTTTTGCAGGAACAACTTTTCCATGTGAGCTCATTGTATTTACAATTTTTTTGAACCTGAGATACATGTAAGAAATAGGTTCATCAAGCTTCAATTTAAAATTATCATACGTAATAGTGTATGTATTTAAGATCATTTCTTTAACATTGGTTGTTCCCTCATGGGAAATAGACAAAGTATCCCAGATTTCGTAAGCAGTCTTACAAGAAGATATTCGATTAAATTATTCATCTCCTAAAGCACAGTACAAAGCATTCATTGATTTACAATTATTGTAGTAAGCAGTTTTTTTATGTTCATCCCAAGTAGTTCTTTCAGTTTCTGGAATCTTATACTGAATCTCTATAGCAGTCCATATGTCAAATCCCATAATTTCTAAATGAATTTTCATTTTCAGTTTCCATTGGGCATAATTAACACCCTTAAGGAAAGGTGGCATGTTGGTATCAACACCTTCTAGTCTATTATCCATAATTATATTTTAGAAAATATATTTAATGAGATAAAATTTAGAACTAATATAAATTTAAGACCTTTAAGATCAAATTAAAATCATAGTTGAAAAACAGAGTATTTGTTAATCCTTTATTAACAAACTCTAATACCAAATGTTGGTCGGAGTGGATACTCAAGAGGGGGGTGAATTGAGTTCCAATTAAAATTTCTGTTAAAAACTTTATGATTAAAACCCCCCAAATTAAATAAAAATTAAACTATAGTGAATTTATAATGAATGTAAGTTTTTAATTAGTTTCTCAACATATTGATTATTTCCCAGTTAACTAAACCTAAGGATTAAGTAAATTTTGAAACTAACATACTCGCTAACCAAAGTTATAAACACTTGCTAGTTTAACTATCAGAGTTACTTTAAAATAGAGTTGAATTTCAAAGAACTTATCAGCGAAAAAGAAAATAACTTAAACTAAAATTAATATGCACAATAGATATAACCAAGAGGTTCAGTCTCAAGCTGAGACTTAGTCCTCTCAAACAGTTTATATAAACTTTGACCCACACCCTGAATCAGGGTTAACAACTATACAAAGACTATCTAGGTACTGAGACCTCTACCATAGTTCTACATGAAAAAAAAAACAATAGCACATAGGCTATCTAGGTCATACATGACCTCTACCACTATCCATAGTGGGATACAAGAGATTAAGAGAAATATTGATTTATAAATCCTCTAGTTCAGCACATGAGATAGTGTGTGTCTAAAAATACCGAGCACACAATACTCAAAATAAAAATAAATGAAACACAATAGATCTAAAGAAATAGAGATGAGTTTAGAATTATTTATGTTTTTTGAGTGAAGCTCTGGACTCCTTAGATTGATTCAGATGAAGCTTTGAGTCCTTCTCTGGTTTTTGTCAAGAAAAACAGAGTGTTGTTTTTGTATTTGATTTCTAGGTCCAGGATGATTAGTCTTGATCAGCTTGAGTGTAAGTGAAATCGTTGAAGATTTTTACTCCTGTAATGTTCAGGTTCTACAGATTCAGTTTATATTCCTCCTTCTTCTTCTATACATATATGTCCTTGTATATCTCCAGAATTTTGTCTCGTATGTGCATGCAAAGACTGATCGATCACCACTCACTTTATTTAGTAGTTCGAGGTTCCCTTTTATAGCTCATGTGGTCTGACAAAAAGTATGATTACTTCTGCAGGTACATAGTACGGTTTCCTGACATTAAACATACATTAATTAATTAATAGTAGTTCTATTAAAAACATCAAATATGACCCTTTCTAAATAAATAATAGAAAAAGAGTTTAGAGAAACATTGACTGGTTTCCATATGTAGCTCTTAGTATCAGTGAGCTTGTATTGGTGGACTTGAGTCAGTAGGTCTGTATCAGTAGCTGTTACTCTTTTTAACAGTAGATCTATGTATCGGTAGCTATTTCCATCGGTATCTCCTTTTATCGGTAGCTCTTTTATACTGGTGGCATTCTTGTATCGGTAGACTTTGTAGCGGTAGCCGTCTGTCTATATCAGCAGACTTGTATCGGTAGCTGTCTATTAGTATCTGTCTGTATCGGTGGACTTTATCTGTCTGTATCAGTAGACTTCATATCGATAGGTCTATCTATTTGTATCGGTAGTTGTGTGTCTGTTTGTATTGGTAGTTGTCTTTCTATTTGTATCGGTAGCTGTCTGTATGTTTGTATCGGTGTTTATCGGTAGACTATGTCTGTATCAGTGACTATTGTGCATACCGGTGAACTTATGAACATCATAGGACTTACTCTATCGGTAGGTTTGTATCAGTGACTCAACACACAACACTTATCTATTCTATGAAAATCATATCCAGATTGAGTTAGTAACATTTCTAAACAAGTATAAACATAGATAACCATAGATTAAAAAATTCCAATAATCATTTTGATATTTTATCAACTTAATAATATGATGTTATATATTGAACGAATAATTATTATAACGATAAAAATTATTTGGGATTATCAAAGCATATTGAGTCATAATTGAGATTATCAAAACAGGTGAGGTCAAAACCATCCTATAGGGAGTCAAAGATGAGGGTTTTACATTAAGGATTAGGTCAATGGAAAATAAAACTTCATTCATAGGTGGGTGTCTAGATAGTTATTCATTAAATATGATGATGAATTCCATTAAAATATATACATACTATATTCTATGTATAAATTTCCTATTCATAGGTCAGATCTACTCAGGTTATGCAAGAATTTTATTTAGGGGAGATAATGGTGATAGAACAAGATTTAACTCGAATAATGATGTTTTCTCTCAAAACAAAAGGGATTTCATATCTCCATCAAGAATCATAATCTAACTATATTGGAAATAATCATTTTCATCATTATTTGAAATCAAATTTATATGAAAAATTATATCAAAATCACTTATGGGTACAATAACTATGTTTTCAAATAGGATATTTATATGCGTCATAATAGGATTTTTGTGACATATCCTTGTTGTAATAATATTTATATTAGGATTCATGAATTAAAACTCTCTTATTAAGGTTCTAGGGAAATATTTAATTTTCTTTAAAAACATGGAAAATATAAAAGAGTATGGAGATAAAAAATTAAATAATCATTAGTTAAATTTGAGGTTATAATGAAAGTATTAGCAACCACATCTTTTAGAACATAAAACTCACCTATAATGATCACCTAATATTAGACTTTATTATTTGGCCTTTATTGATGAATTTTTTAATTACACTTGGTGGATCCATTTTAATAGTGACCCAAATTCTTAATATTGAAGCACTGGGAATTATTTTATTCTTTCTTTCCCTTTTAATGATGAGGCTGATGAAATTTATCATCACAATTGAAGGAAACTCGTATTACCATCAATCATATTCAATGGAGTGTCTTTCCAAAACTATTAAACATTTTATATTATGCCCTTATATTATTCCATTTTACCATATTTACTTTTATTATAGTGATTAATAACCCACATATTTTCTTTTTTTTCTTAGAAAAATATAATACTTTGACAATTCTTTCTTTATATTGATTGAACGTGATACTATATCCTTATGTATTGAAAATGTTTGGGAGAATAATTACCTTAGTAGGATGTATATAATCCATAAAATAAGTGAACACTATTACTTTTTGAATTTCATACAAAATACATAATATGAGTTACTATCCTTGTGAAGATATTTAAATATATTGAAACATTATCTTCTTCCTTTTTTCTTATATTGAGGAATTACCTCTCCATGTCAACTCATCACTCATGAGGGTTTTATTTTTCAAAGAATATATCATTGAAATTATTTCACTCTATACTAACCATTTCCTCTTAGTCCTTAGAATTATAGACAAATGAACCACATTGATCAATATCTCCCTTTATATGATAAATATTTTTTATAACATTATCACTTTTATTACTTCCCAAAGAAATAAATATCTTATATAGGGAATTTATCAATTTCTCAACTATTGATTAATTACTAGTCCCATTTATTGGTATAGTTTTCTATCACATTAATCTATCCAATATTGTTTCACCATGATGGGGATCAGTAAGTTACACCATAGAGGCAGGGTTATGAGTCATATCCTGGGTCATATACCTTGATATAGTTAGACTTTTTTCATCTTAGTCTCTAACTTCATTATCTTATCTATAAGAAAAATCCATATATATATATTAGATGCATTGATATGGTTCCCATTACTTTTATATGTTACATTTCTTATTAATTGAGTGTAATTTATTAGGTCATAATATTATAAATCTAAAATCATATTATAAAATTATCAATTGGGTGTAACACTTAACATAAATTGCGAATGCATTTATAGATAATCCAATAATAAAAAGCTTAGTATCTTTGGGAATATATTCAAATCATAAAAATATTTTATAATATTTCATAATGGTTTCTAAAAGGATTATGAATTAACCTATGAATATACCTGAGGTGTGATTAGCATGGTTTGCAGTCTTATGGCCACTCATCATGCACCGAGTGATGATAAAGTATATACTCAGCCAAAAATTTTAGGGTGTTTAAAATTATATGCATGTATTCAAAAAACACATCCACATTCTAGTATCCAAACATGTATTTCATTGCTCGGAATATAAACATTCAAATTATTAAGAGAAAATAATGATATTTTTATAAACATAGACTTATCCCTTGAGTATTTCACAAGGTTGAGTTCCCTAATCTATATTTTCCTGAGTCATTTTCAAAGGATTATACTAAAATTAAATTTATATACATCATAACACTTCAATTATCATAACACATTTTTGGTTGTTATATGACTACATTAGATCAATATACAAGAGATCACATCCAGATGGATCGAACAACCTAGCAGCCGATCGAGACTAGATACACACATGATTATCATATTACATTTGAAAAAAAGAAATTAAAATTAAAATTAAAATTAAAATTATAGTGATTACATTATTGTTTATTCTATAATATCACCTGAATAATTCATATATCATTTATTTGTATCTTGGGGAAAGGAAAATATAATAAAGGGTGAGATCAGATTCTCAGTATGGGAAAAGTTACAACTAAACATATCATAGAATAAATCAAGTATGAATAATATGATTGACATAAATTAAAAAAAATATGTCATGTAAATAATATTATAAGATGTAAATATATATCCAAGGATGACATAAAAATATAAAAACACATGGATGGAAATAAATAGTTTCATAATTATGGAAACTATAATCTTATTATCAAGACATCATGTGAAGACATCAATCATAAACATGTAAGTTATATTATAAAGACCCCCAAATAGTTTGTCTCATGAGGACTACCATTGAATTTATGGGCTATAAAAACCCAACCAATCACTTAATAACTCTAATATAATCATCATATATAATAAATGAATAAAAATAAAATTTATAATAAATATGAAAATATATAATGAAAATATATCATTTGATTTTTCAATATTTTCCCTAGCCAATAAATATATAAACATGATCATTATCCTTCCAGAGAAATAATGTAGATTGTATTAGTATATTATATCTTAAATAAAGAATAATATTCATACAAGCATATCAAGATATATGAAAATACCTTTCAAATATCATTCAATCATTTAATTGAAAACATAAAATAAATCTACATTTCTTTGGACAACATTTTAAATATATTTTTTGAAATATAAAAACAAATCATTTAAAATAACCATTTAAGCTTTTAAATGATTCTTCTAAGTAAATAATATAAAGTAGAAAATAAAAAACCATTTATTTGGTAAATATTAAAACAATATTATATTCACAGTTGTGTTAAAAAATCAAAAGTAAATTATTTGAAAAAAATATATATTCTTTTAAATGTTATTATGGAAGTAACATATAGTTTAAAATTAAGTTAAACAATATTATTATCATATTAAAAACATTTTTTGAAAAAACATATTGAACATGTATATGGAGGATAAATATTCCCGTCTAAAAGGTGAAATATGACCGATCTTCCTCAAAACATATTTTAAAATTATATCAAGTAAAAAATAATATAAAATGAAAATAAAACATGTCATATCCTTAGATAATAGTAGGATAATAATATATATGGATTTTATAATATAAATAGTATATAATTTCTTTTAATATAAATTTAAACATAAAAAATCCTAAATAAAAATGAGATTGTAGAATAAACCCTTACATGGGTCTTCTGCTTGGTCAAATAAGTTATATAATCATGGATTATCAATTAAAATTTATGAAATACTTTATTATGAAAAAGTTTCATCTATATTTAAATTTTTATGTTCATTTTATAATACTTTTTCATCAATCCATTGAATAGTTCTTATTGATGTTGACCACTTATGGACATTCAGTCAATTTAATAAATATTACATAAGTATATTAATCATGGTTAGTGGTGTTATGAAATTTTTCCATCATATAATTTTTTTAATGATTTCATTAATATAATTCTTGTTCATTATATAAAATTATAAGATTCATCCATGCATAATGGCAATAGAAAACCAAATCACATCTTTTCCTAGAGGTGGTAGTCGACAGGTATGCATAAATAATGTTATCATTTTCTAAAATATGGAAATGAATGAAGGTAGATGATATATTATAGATTTTATATCATAAATATGTATCAAGTATCATATATTTTAATTATTTCCATTATTATAACAATATATGTAAATTAGTGATGAAAAATGAATTACACTTATTTTTGGAGATGGTAGACCATATGTACACAAAAGTGGTGATTTCGTTTTCTATAAGATAGAAATGAAATAAAAATGGATGTATCATTAACATAAAAACATAAAATTATGTTTAATATAATGATTTAATAATATTAATATGGTTTTTAAATATTTTAAGGATTTTTTTAGAAGAAAAGTACTTAACAAAGTCTTGGTAGGCACATATACATCTTCTTTTGGAAACTCCCTTTAAATTATACCTTAAGCCATCTTGAAGTGGTATTTTGGTGAAATAAAATCATATAATAAATTTTTATGGATTTATGGAATGTATTTTGGTAGGTATTGGTCTAGATAAGTGTAAAATTTACTGTGGAGAAGAGAGGAGATTGGATGCCCTTTTGTAAGTGTGGTGAGATGAAAATATATAATTACACAAAATATTATTATAGAATATGTGTCCTACTCAATTCAGATGGATTAAAATTACTAGTAAAATGAATATTTAAAGGGTAATTTTGAAATAAAACCAACTAATAATATTTATTTAAGTGTTTTATGTTATCTTGTAGCATAGTACCTTTTATTTTTAACCCTTTTAACTCATTTTATCCTTAACTGAAGTGATAAATATTTATATTGTCTACTCTTCATTAGAAAAATTATTAGTTATAATTATTAAATAATATTAATTATTGTTATTCAAAACATGGAATCAAATTTATAGGATTCATTTTCTATAATTGGTCAAAATTAATTTTAGAATACGTTCATAAAACTTAGCAAAACCCAATTTTAGAAAATTTCATGTTTTATTCATAGAAATGATTTTACAAAAATATAAAGTATATTGTTAAATTAAAGATTATTAATGGGATTATATTAAATAAAATGATACATAACATATATTTTATTCCCATGTGTTGTATTTTTTTCAATGAGTCAATGTGTGAGTTAACATGAAGTGGCGGTTCCTGAATAATTGTTATATATTTATATATTGGCATTAGATGTCACCATTGAAAAATTATCCATGTTAAAACTCTAAATTTTTTTGAAGTGATATTATTTTCCAAATACTTTTTTCATTTATGAAACTTCATTTAATATAATATGAAGAAGAATATTGTCCATGAAAATTTCGGTTTTTCTTGAATAAGAATTGAATATGACCATGAAATGTATTTTATTACATAAGGATGAGAAGAATATTCCATGAAAAAAGATATCATATGTGCATCATGAAAAATGAAAATTCCATCTAAAATATAATTTCAAGATAAAAAATTGATGATTATTTATGAAGGATATTAAGAGACTTAGTTGGAATTTTAATTAAGGAAGGCCTGGAATATTATAGATATCATACTTATATTATTTATAAGTATATGAATGGGACTTGTATAAAACATATAGGTCCAAAAATATGTTGATTCCTTATCTAAGATCAACCAAGGATTCCATGGGGATTTTAGGGTCAACCACACCCATTGGTGCCCAGCTAGGGCAATCTTCTATAGAGGCATTTAAGAGGGGGGGGGGATGTTTATGGATCATAAGAGCATGCTCCCACAATGGCACATGGGACAATGTATAAGTCCAACAATGAATATAGTTCATGATATAGGTGCAGTAGTGTGATAGGATGTGGCTTTGGGTGGACCCCATACATGCTTCTGGAAGCCAAAATAGAGTGTATTATTGATATACCATGGATAAAAAAATTGTGATTTTTGGTGTGGGAAAGTGTAAAATGGTTCATATTCACACTCTTCTAAAAATGTGGACACAACTATGGCCATTAAATCTATATTTTTAGTATTGTTTGATCAAGAGGGAAGTATTATCATTCCCCCACTCCACTCGAGGGTTCTACATAGTGGTTCCTCCAACATTGATTATCTAAAAAAACCCAAGATGAACATCATTAGAATAAACTAAAGCCTCTTCCACATTCAAGAAGGATGGATCATTGTCTAGAGATCTTGGAGAGATCCAAGAACTTGTTTCACCCAATGTTCATGTATTACCCTGAATAGAGATAACCCTATGTTGTAAGGATTTCATGATGAAGTTGAATGTTTTAATGATTTAAATGATGATATTATTCAAAAGGTGTGATAAAAAATTGTCATACATTCTTATATACAATATATTCATGAAAATTGAATGGAGGAGTAATTGAATGTGGTGTGGAATTTGTGATTCTACCTAATATAAATAGAACCCTAAGAATTCATGTATTATCATGAATATGAAAACTAGTGTATCTAAAAATACAACATGATGAAATATATTGGTCCAAGTCTTTTGGGTATTTTAATGGTAGTCTATTTAATACAGTGGAGGCTATAATCTTTATGAGATGAAAAGAAGAATCAGAATCTCTTGGGTATTTGGTATACTATATTAAGTAATAGTGATGAGTTTAATGCTTTGATATTCTTGCTTATAGAGGAGATATGTGGGTGTGAACAAGAAAAGAATCACCTAAATCATTCAGGGTTTTCAAGATGGAATACATGAATTTTATCTTCCTTTATGTATTATGAATTTATTAAATTAGTTTTATTCATGTTGATAAAAGTATTATTCCACTTGAGAGAAGAATGTTAACACATAAACCCCATAGGTATTTAATTGCATTCATGGATAAGAAAATACCAACACATGTTTGGGTATTCATAGTGATAATAAAAAATAATAACTAAGGACCTTTAGGTAATATTAATTTATGGAGGGAAAATAAATATGTTTATTTATAAAAAACAAATGAGTATTTAGATGAAGAATTTAAATAATTTAATTCATTGAGACCCCATTCACCACATTATTTTATATAAATATGTGAATTCATGTGTTGAGAGTATTTTAAATAATTGAAAGATCATTTTGAAACTTCTTAAATCGATTATGAAGAAAGAATTTTTAGAGTGAGAAAATTATGGGTAATTCTTGAAGAAAGTGATTACATGTACCCGAGCATTTTAAGAATATAATTTGGATCATTCAAGATCTAAAAGGATATTTGTGGCCAAAAAATTTGTTCAAGTCATATGTTGCAGACCATAATGAATTGTACACAAGTGAAATCCATCATTCTTATAGGGGAATACTATCAGTGAAGAAGATATCTCTAGAACTGGATCAATTGAAGAAGAATTTTGTAGATAGGGTTTCTAACTAGATAATGGAGGATTGTGATTAGGGTGTTTAACCAATCATGAGAATATAGCAGTTAGGGTGTCTAAACAACTATGACGAGATTTCAATTGGGGTGTCTAACTAGTTGTGGAGAGATTCTAACTGGGGTGTCTAGCCAATTGTATTCACATATAAAGATATTGATGAGAATCCATGTTGATTTTTCTAACTAACGTCTCAAGGATTAGTCAATTAATTACTAATTATTTTAAATTCTATGTCTGTCCATCTCTTATTTTTCTATTATGTTCAAGGTGATATTGAGATATAATATTGAGTGGATTGAGAACCTTAACAATTTCAAGTAGATAAATGTAAAATCATAGAATTCATAAAAATAAACCACTTATTTAGCCCTCAACTCTCAATGGTAAATCCAAACTAGGTAATTTCATGTGTTATCAAAGGAAATGTAACCTCTATAGATACACTATATTTTGAAGGTAGGATCTGATAAATAATTTATTGATAACATGGCCTTTATTTCAATAAAATTTATAATGGTAAATGTGATGATGAAAATAAATTGAATGAATAAAGATGATTCCTTTTTCTCATCCCAATTCAATGATATAATCATTCTTCTTGACTTTTTTAAGAATGAAGTGTAATTTAAATAGGAAGTAACATAAATTGCAGATATCAAGAATCATAATCTTAGTGAAGAAGAATATGATAAAATTATCATTGATTTTAAGGAGAAACTGGCTGCAATGGAAGAATAATTGTTCAAGAAATAAGACATACATGTCACAATTAAATATTTATGAATAAATCTATAGAAGTGCTAAAGAAAGCAGTGGACGTTAATTTTGGTGAGATAAAAGGATCCAATAAACTAGTAAAATATGATTCTCAAAATATATTTTCTATATATAATAAAAACAGTCTTAATGGTAATCCAGTACAATTTTGATCCAATAAAGATATTAATAAAAAACATTCCATATGAAAAAAGAAAAGAGTTCTCGATGATCATTTCCCTATAAGAAAAATAAGGCTCACAATGATAAATATGGAATAAAAAAAATTAATAGTTTTTTTCTTGGGGTTGTGTTAAGCATGATCAAAAATCTTATTCTGGCTGGTTTATCATTCCGTTATTAGTAAAGAGGTATAAATATATTGTATATATGAGGATAAATTGAAAACATAATCTCATATAAAATATTAAATGTCTAAAGAAGTTGTAAAATATAATAATGAGTGTTTGGTGAATTCTAATCATTTGAAAAAGACCAAGAATACAAGGATTCAAAAATTAGTGACAAGATTCAAGGAATAAAAGTTTATAACTATTTACCTACAAGAGGTTCCGTGAAGATTGAATTTGAGAAAAAAACTCAATTAAAGGAATCCATCAATGGAAAAAAATGTGTTCTTAATTTATAATTCATTCCTACAAGAAGGAAAACACATCACTTACTGATATTGGAAAGGATAATAATGTAAGGATATAATAAAAATCTCACCTTGAATATTTTGACAAAAAAAGAGGTTCCTCCTTATTCATTATTATTTTATATTTTATGTGCTAACATGAAGGGAAATGAAAGATAAATGTCATTCACCATGTAGTTTATTAATTTCCATGATGATAAATATTTGTTCATCCCTTGTGGTGGATATTTTATAAAACATGAGGAATTCCAATCACACTGTAACCCATTTTTACTTAATATTATTCATTAAGAGAGAGTTATTGGTTAATGGGAAGATAATAAAATAGGAATTTATTTCATTTCATCAGAACTTTATCATTTATTTGTTGAAGTGTGTGCAATATTTAGCATTAAAATGGAAAATATGATTATTTCCAATCATTTTAATGATAAATAATGATTTATGAGCCTAATTTCACATGCCTGATAATTTATTACCAACATTGAAAACATTTTATATTTAAATATTATTTTCTATATTGGGTTATCCCATGTAGACATAGAGTTTATTAGATAATGGAACTTTTCAATTTATCATGTGAAATCATCTCTTTCTTTTAAAATATGAGAAGATTATTATGATAAGAAAGAAGAGATGATAAGACTCCCCAATTAACCTTTTAATTTTATTTTCAATAAGTTAGAGAATATTTTAAGTATCCACAAATTTAATATTATAATTTCAGAGAATATCGTAAACTAAAGACAAGGGGGGATATTGTTGTACATAAATGTTGCATTTGTTTTCAATTAGTGAATATGTTACTGTAGAAGAAGTGGGTATTCCTATATGATTTTTATGGATTCATATAATGGTATTGTATTTCATGCTTGAGTAATTATCCATGTTGTAAATATAGTGATGTTGAAGTGATCTTATATTCTGATGACTGGTGTTGTTCATGAAACTTTGTTTAATACAAGATGGAGTAGAATATTTTCTATAAAAGTGTATATTTTAATGAAGAAGAATTAAATATGACCATGAAATGTGTTTTATTTCATTGGTATGTTAATAATATTCCATAAAAATGATATTATATATGTATGAGGAAATAATTGAATCCCATACAATATATAATTCCATGAAGAAGAATTGAATATTATTTATAAAGAATATGAAGCAAATTGGATGGAATTTTATTTAAAGAATATTTCAAATTTAATTTATACTATAATTAGATTATTTATAATTAAATGAATTTGAGTTATATAAAAAATATTAGTCTAACCATATAGTGTAGCCTCATCCAAACTCATCCAAGGGATTTATGGGGACCCAAATTCCAACCATGAAAAAGGGCCAACCTCTAAGATGTCATTTAAGAGAGATGACTTGAATATATGAATCATAAGAGAGCGCCCCTAAAAGTGCACATGGTATGGTGTATAATGTAACACCCCAGGTAAATAAAGAATATGAAATTTTCATATTTATCCATATTTGTGAATAAAATATTAATATGACTTTAAAGGGGACGCTATGCTCGATGGCGTACCCAACACGCAACAACGAGTTTCTTGGGAATCTTACGTTGCACTCTAATAATAAAATAATATTATTTTAAATGGTAGTTAACATGTAGCCATTGTAATGGCGGGAATGGATATAAATAACTAAAATATTATTATATATGTTCTTAAATGTTTTTACATTTATACAATAAAAGATAAAGGCTTAAAATACGGAAAGAATTCAATTTTAGGCGTATATGCCCTAGTTTTCACTAAAGATTCACTTATCACCTTTTGATGGCGAACCGTCATTAAATATAATTTTGTTCACTCTTAAAAATTCTTTTGGACCAAATAAAACTCTTATTAAGAATCGGGGCATCAAAATTTACTTTGTGTAAATTTTTGGTATCTTTCCGATAAAGTTCATTTTTTTAATGAATAGTGTAAAATGTTGTATTTTAATTCAAAACCACTTTTAAATCTAATTTATTTATATGATTAGATTATATTTTGAATTGTTTTTAAAGTGAAATTAGAAAATATTTTTACCATTAAATCCAATAGTGGTCGTTGGAATTAATTTCACTTTGAAATCAGACTTAAACTAGTGTCAATCTTTTGATACTTATTGTTTCATAAAAACACGCTATTTGTCATGATAGCGGGAATTAATTATTAAATTAATAAATGTGACCTATATGTTTTGAATTTTGTAAAACGGACTTCATTTTTGAATTCAGAATATCAAATATAGCTTAGGGTGAATTTTTGGGATTTTTCTGAAAAACTTCAATTTTTGATGAATAGTGAAACCACTAAGTGGTACTTATAAAAACTTATTTTCCGTTTAAATGAAATTCTTCCATCATTGTGTTTTTATTTTCAAAAATCCGAAATACATGTTTGTCATTAAGAAGTAAAATGTGGTTCAATGAGATTAAAAGAATTTTTTGGTGAATAGTAACTTATTAAGTTTTTAATCGCGATTAGTGGTAATTAGTGTAGTTTAAGGTAAAAATAATGCTTTAATAAAATGAGATGAGCTTGACACATGTATTACCCTCATTGGTTGTGTCATGGGCGACCAAGACAAGCCATGGGTCAACTTGGGGACCCCATGGATCCACTTTGGTTGGGAAATGACATAAATAACTTTTTATTTAATGTAAAAGTAAAAATGACACAAACATGATATGTTTTACTAAAACAATTTTTAAGTGGGGTCATAAAAGTCATATTTTGGATTATAAATATTAATTGTAAATATAAAAAGATTTCCTACATCATAGTATTTTTTTTATAATTTTTAGACATTAAATACATTAAAATATTTATGACATAATAATGATGCAGCGATGACATCATTATTTGACGATTTAAATAAAATGGAAAGATAATGTAAAATATATGAACTAAACATGTCAAAAACTTATTGGATGAGAAGATTTATAAGCCTTATCACCTTATCCACGAATTATATCAATGTGGGACCTTTTGAAACCGAAACACATTTTCAAATAAATTAATATTTCTTTACTTTCCAAAAGTGCCCCTTCTCTCCTCTTATAAAAGGCCCCCACCTCTACCCCATTTCACACACTCCTCAAGCCTTTGGCTCGGAAAAACCCTGCCCATTTACTCTCTCCACATCCCTCTCCTAATACTAGAGGATTCCCTTTGGGCATAATCCTTTCAAAGGAAGCCTTTAGGCTCAAATCAAAAGGAGTTACACTTTTAAAGGTAATTCATTCTCTCATGTTCATTTGTTTTATTTTGCTTCTCCAACCCCCTAAACTCTTTTTATTTACTTCTTTTGTAACAACAACAGTATCTTCAATACCCTGGGATGTTGTTATAAGATTTATTATAGCTACACTCTCACACAACTACATCAAATGATTAAAGAACATACGGTTTCCGTGGATGGTGAAATTCTGCCTCCTGAAATGATGATTGTTCAATACTCATTTAACACTTTCAAAGGTGGCCCTTATGATGTCACTATTTTTATATATGATATATAATATGTTTATGTTTTATTTATTCTTCTTTATTTTTCATTTTTGTCTTACCTTTATGGCTTCCATCATGGGAATACGCGATATCTTCATTTAAGGAAGTGCGGACTGCCGGCCCCTCAAAGTGATTTGATTCGTTAAATACCATATGTGGGATGTATAAAGGATGGAAATATGATATTATATATGATATTATACTGGAATTATAATATACCTTTATATCATTATTATTCCATTCTATAAAATATGAAATAGAAATGAAAGTAGCGTTCATGCGTACATACGGCTTACCGTCTCCATGAACGGTGCATTTCATTTCTTACCTCTAAATGATTATGTATTGTTATAAATGCATGCATGTACTGGATATATATGACATATATGATATATACATAATGAATACAATTCTGGATATAATAAACATTTGGCCACATGAACAACATGTAATTGTAAGAAGTCCACTTTCGACTTAAGAACCAAATATCGGCAAAACAAATATTATTAACTTAAATGATTACATAATGTTTATGACATGGTAATAAGTGGTATAAAAATAATAATGATCTTGAAAAAGGTTCTTAAGGAAGTAGAAATTAACTCAAGTTTATTATTCAGGAGATTAAAGAACGATCGAGTCAAGTCGGACCCGAGGTAAGGGATCCTACTCCTCTCTTTCTTTTTAAGTACACACTTTTATGTCATTCCTTTTAAAGCTCATAATTATTGTTATTGGGATGATATTTTATATTAAACTTACTGTAATTTTTAATTTCATGTGATGAGAGACCCTATTCTCTCTCATCAATCCGTTTTGGAAGTTTTGAGTGGCGCTGTTAGGCTGTCGAACTTTCGTAAGAGATCGAACCTCTCTTTCTTTTTAAGTACTATCCTTTATGTCACTTATTTTTGTAATGTTGGGGGATGTTCTTTTATATTCCTCTTGCTGTAAATTTTATTGTAATGTGATGAGATACCCTATTTTATCTCATCAATCCATATTCAGAAGTTTTATGTGGCGTCGTTAGGCTGCCGAGTTTTCGTAAGGGATTTTTCATCTCACTTTTATTCCCGTGAGATTTATGCTACATTTGCCACAAATTACATTGAGTGGTGTATGTACTGCACATTATTCTACTATTGTGTAATATACTTTCGTTTATGAGTATTTACATCAATGATCTATTGTCCTTCTTTCATGGGGTGTATGTTTTGAAAGATACCGAAGTCGATAAGGGAACCTTTCACCCTCCTCTTTTTTAAAAGACAAATTTTTTTGGGTCTTTTAATTTACATATTGTTATGTTGGGATATGTTCTCATATATCCTTATTGATGTAAATTTTATGTCCAAGTGATGAGATACACTTTTTATCTCTCATCAACTCATTTTGATGTGATGCCGGTAGGCTGTCAGGGGAACTTTTTAACCCAATTTCGTTTTCTTTGGGTTCAACATGTAGTCATTGAATATGTCATCCATTGAATATGTGTGAATGACCTTTTATTGTTTTACACTTAATATCCTCTTATATTGGGTGTATTTATATTTGTCACACATATTTTTGAGATTGATTTATCCTTAATTTAAGGATACCTTCTTTATAAGGGATTTCATCACATTTGACATTTCTATTGAGGGTTCATTGTTGTTATGCACCAATTCAATCTTATATGGTGTATATACTATCCTTTGGAGTATTATATCATGAATCCATTTATTCTCATGATATTATAAAGTTCTGACTAAATTTTATTCCTCAATTATTTTATTCTAGTGTCTCTAATTTTGATAAAACCCCTTTAACCAAAATATCGTTTTAAATGTTTTAATTATTTGTTCTTATTAATATCCATGTTTTCAAAATGGTTTTAAGGATTTATTTATATGTATATTAATGGTTTAAAATTTTAAGCTTCAAGGTGGTATGGGACACTTTGATTCAAAAATCTCTTTATTAAATGTTTTGAATGGTTTTGGAAATGGTTTCTTTTTGAATGGATTCATTATTTCAATATACTAAAATGTTATATTGTGATTGAAATGTGGAAATGTTATGTTTCCTTTATGCATGTTTTTTGTGATAAATTTATGTTATGGTTCTTGGGCATTGTTATGAAAACGGGTGGTTCCGTGATAAACTAAGGGCGGGTGAGCCCGATATAGCTCTCCAATGCATTGGGTAACGCGAAGGAGTGAAACGTTAAGGTTTCTCCGAAGAGATTTAGGGAATATACTGTGATGGGTATTCCAAACGTAACCAAGAGGGTTACTCCCTATGTAAGAATGTTATGAATGCCTCAAGTTACCTTTATATCTTATGTTTTCTATGATTTATTCATGATTTGATATGCCTATGTTTTATGGGTAAAGTATGATTTCATTCTTATGTATATATGAATTCATGTTTCCTTTCCATATTTTTATAACCCTTACTGAGCTTTTTATGCTCATCCCAAGTTTTTGAAATGTTTTTCACAGGTCAAGGGAAAGGTACATGATGTGATGATAGTGTCAAGGATGTGTCAAGAAAGAATCCGTGTTTTATTTTAAATATGTTTCCATTGATGGGAAGAATGAATATTGTCTTTTATGTAACCACTTTGTTTAAATGTGGAATGTATTGCAAGTTTCAGGATCTAATTCTCTAAAACTCTAAACCTGAAAAGATCCTAAATGTGTAATCTTGTAATAACTCAAGATTAAGTAAGGTTTAAGGTTGGGGCCTTATAGTTGGTATCAAAGGTCGGTTTAGATAACTTTAGAGGTTAGGGTATTCTTTAAGCATAAGTGACAATTACCATAATGGTTAGGATTTCAGAAAGAGTCTTAGTTTTAGATAAAGTGAATGAGTAAGCATATCTTATTGTTTATCTTACTCATTACTACATGATGGTTTTGTTGATATACTCACACTGACCTTTTTTGTTTTAGTAAATGGCTGGATCTAGCAGGCACCAAAGTAACAATGGATGTGAAGGAAACTGTGACAGTTTTTTGAGCAAGCAACTGAATGATATGGGAGCTGCAATGAGAACTCTTTTGATTATCCTCAACCAACTATCTGGAGTCATGATTGACCACCTAAAACTTGGAGATTTCTCTAAGGCATCATATATGAAAGAAACAAATCCCTACGGAAGTACAGGTAATAATCATAAAGGTAAGTGTGTTCAAAAACCTATGTGTCAAAGATGTGGAAAAAAACACCTAGGAAAATGTTTCAAAGGGACAGAAATATGCTATAGATGTGGAAATGAAGGTCATAAAGCAAGAACCTGCCATGGAAAAAGGAAGCATCTAGTTGACTCGAGGAAAGGGAAAGAAGTTCTTTCTGAGGGATCAATTGAATGTTTTAAATGTGGTGTGCATGGTCATTATGAAAACACATGTCCTATGAAGAAGTTTCGTGAATGGGGTCACCAAGAGCGTACCAATATTCGTTTACCAATACCTAATGCCATTCCGATTGAGGATGAAGAAACTGACAATGACCAATCAAAGGTATGTACTATTTCATGACTATTGTTTTCTTATTTTGGAATCTTAGGATATGATTCATGATTTTGTTTGTAGGAAAGAGGTATTTCAGAATAAGTTGGAAAGGAATGGATAATGGATCATGAAGAATGTTGAATGAGTAAGATGTCAACATATAAGGGATTCAAGAGTTAGGGTGAAATTCTTAAGAGTATTAAGTCTCTTTTGATGATGGGGTTACATTAGAAGACTTTTTATATTATGTGTAACCCTGATGTTTAATATAGGCAAATTTTATTCAAGTAATAGTTATCATTTCTTTTGTGGACATAGTTATAAAGAACCATTTGGGTTTATATGATCCTTACTTTTGAGGTAATTATGGGTTACCATATGTTATGATTGAAGTGAAAGGCATGAGATAAAATTGAGGTTAAATTATGTTATGGTTATTTTTGATGATTTTATCCCTTTTTGGGTAATGATTTGAGAATTATATAGTTTTGGGAAAAGGACAACACGCAGACCGTTTGACAACCCGTCACGTCGGACAATGCTGCGGGAATCGAACCCACAACCAAAGTGCGACTGGTATTTATCGCCTACCACTGGACTACGTGAAGTCCCTGGTTAGTTTGACTGATTCTTTTTAGTTATATGATTTTATGAATTAAGAGTAAGTTGATTTTGGAGGATATGTGATTAGGATAATTACTTTTCAATGCGAGACTTTAGGAGCGACTAATGTTGTTTGGAGATAAATGTTATGATTTAACTTGGAAGACTATGTGACTAAATCCTTCAAATATTTGGGTTTCAATCTTATATTGGTTTACTTTGAAGAATTTTATGGAAAATTGTTTATCTGATGGTCCTCATTGAACTTTGGGTTTTGTTGGACAAATTTTGGAGATTAAGAATAGATTTTCTTTTTATAAGGGGTTATCCTTTTTTGGATTATCTGATCTTGTACTAACCTTTTTGGTTTTGGTTTTGGTTAAAGCCTAAATACATGGGATGTATATAGTTCTCTTTTGGGGATTAGGTGATTCTCTAGAAGTTGATTATAGTACTCTTAATGCGAACAAGTCTCCCTAAATACTCGTCTTTTGGAAAAAATATGAGTTTGACTAAGGAATCTAGTAAAAGTTGAAAGTCAACATGATAAGTGATTATGCTTCCTTATGAATAAATTCCTCAATAAAAAGTAACTTAAAAAAAAATGTTGTCTATTAACTTTTCCTTCTGGGGAACCCAACACCGTTTAACCCATCACAAGTTTGTGATTTTCTTATTGTTAACTTTCTCCTAAACATGTTTTCTATCACTCTCCATCAGAACATGACACTATGTTTTCTCCTCCATGTCCATATTTTCATACTTGGAATCCTAGTATGGGTTAACTCGGGTGACCTCTGTGCTTATCTTTCTTTATTTTAAAGTGATTGTTTTACCGACTCTTGTTCCGATGTGAGACGTTCAAGGATGTTTCCAAGCGGAATTTTAAAATTGCAAGGACACAATTCCCAAAAGGGGGGAAGGATGTAACACCCCAGGTAAATAAAGAATATGACATTTTCATATTTATCCATATTTGTGAATAAAATATTAATATGACTTTAAAGGGGACGCTATGCTCGATGGCGTACCCAACACGCAACAACGAGTTTCTTGGGAATCTTACGTTACACTCTAATAATAAAATAATATTATTTTAAATGGTAGTTAACATGTAGCCGTTGTAATGGCGGGAATGGATAGAAATAACTAAAATATTATTATATATGTTCTTAAATGTTTTTACATTAATACAATAAAAGATAAAGGCTTAAAATATGGAAAGAATTCAATTTTAGGCGTATATGCCCTAGTTTTCACTAAAGATTCACTTATCACCTTTTGATGGAGAACCGTCATTAAATGTAGTTTTGTTCACTCTTAAAAATTCTTTTGGACCAAATAAAACTCTTATTAAGAATCGGGACATCAAAATTTACTTTGTGTAGATTTTTGGTATCTTTCTGATAAAGTTCATTTTTTAATGAATAGTGTAAAATGTTGTATTTTAATTCAAAACCACTTTTTAATCTAATTTATTTATATGATTAGATTATATTTTGAATTGTTTTTAAAGTGAAATTAGAAAATATTTTTACCATTAAATCCAATAGTGGTCGTTGGAATTAATTTCACTTTGAAATCAGACTTAAACTAGTGTCAATATTTTGATACTTACTGTTTCATAAAAACACGCTATTTGTCATGACAATGGGAATTAATTATTAAATTAATCAATGTGACTTATATGCTTTGAATTTTGTAAAAAGGACTTCATTTTTGAATTCAGAATATCAAATATAGCTTAGGGTGAATTTTTGGGATTTTTCTGAAAAACTTCAATTTTTGATGAATAGTGAAACCACTAAGTGGTACTTATAAAAACTGATTTTCCGTTTAAATGAAATTTTGCCATCATTGTGTTTTGATTTTCAAAAATCTGACATACATGGTTGTCATTAAGAAGTAAAATGTGGTTCAATGAGATTAAAAGAATTTTTTGGTGAATAGTAACTTATTAAGTTTTTAATCGCGATTAGTGGTAATTAGTGTAGTTTAAGGTAAAAATAATGCTTTAATAAAATGAGATGAGCTTTACACATGTCTTACCCTCATTGGTTGTGTCATGGCTGACCAAGAAAAGCCATGGGTCAACTTGGGGACCCCATCGATCCACTTTGGTTGGGAAACGACATAAATAACTTTTTATTTAATGTAAAAGTAAAAATGACACAAACATGATATGTTTTACTAAAACAATTTTTAAGTGGGGTTATACAAGTCATATTTTTGATCATAAATATTCATTGGAAAGATAAAACGATTTCCTACATCATAGTATTTGTTTTATAATTTTTAGACATTAAATAAATTAAATTATTTATGACATAATAATGATGCAGCGATGACATCATTATTTGACGATTTAAATAAAATGGAAAGATAATGTAAAATCTATGAACTAAACATGTCCAAAACTTATTGGATGAGTGTATTTTGAAGCCTTATCACCTTATCCACGAATTATATCAATTTGGGACCTTTTGAAACCGAAACACATTTTCAAATAAAGTAATATTTCTTTACTTTCCAAAAGTGCCCCTCCTCTCCTCTTATAAAAGGCCCCCACCTCTACCCCATTTCACACACTCCTCAAGCCTTTGGCTCGGAAAAACCCTGACCATTTACTCTCTCCACATCCCTCTACTCATCCTAGAGGATTCCCTTTGGGAATAATCCTTTTAAAGGAAGCCTTTAGGCTCAAATCAAAAGGAGTTACACTTTTAAAGGTAATTCATTCTCTCATGTTCATTTGTTTTATTTTGCTTCTCCAACCCCCTAAACTCTTTTTATTTACTTCTTTTGTAACAACACCAGTATCTTAAATATACTAGGATGTTGTTATAAGATTTATTCGAGCTACACTCTCACACAACTACATCAAATGATTAAAGAACATACGGTTTCCGTGGATGGTGAAATTCTGCCTCCCGAAACGATGATTTTTCAATACTCATTTAACACCTTAAAATGTGGCCATTATGATGTCACTATTTTTATATATGATATATAATATGTTTATGTTTTATTTATGCTTCTGTATTTTTCATTTTTGTCTTACCTTTATGGCTTCCATCATGGGAATACGCGATATCTTCATTTAAGGAAGTGCGGACTGCCGCCCCCTCAAAGTGATTTGATTCGTTAAATACCATATGTGGGATGTATAAATGATGGAAATATGATATTATATATGATATTATACTGGAATTATAATATACATTTATATAATTATTATTCCATTCTATAAAATATGAAATAGAAATGAAAGTAGCGTTCATGTGTACGTACGGCTTACCGTCTCCATGAACGGTGCATTTCATTTCTTACCTCTAAATGATTATGTAATGTTATAAATGAATTAATGTACTGGATATATATGACATATATGATATATACATAATGAATACAATTCTGGATATAATAAACATTTGGCCACACAAACAACATGTAATTGTAAGAAGTCCACTTTCGACTTAAGAACCAAATATCGGCAAAACAAATATTATTAACTTAAATGATTACATAATGTTTATGACATGGTAATAAGTGTTATAAAAATAATAATTAACTTGAAAAAGGTTCTTAAGGAAGTAGAAATTAACTCAAGTTTATTATTCAGGAGATTAAAGAACGATCAAGTCAAGTCGGACCCGAGGTAAGGGATCCTACTCCTCTCTTTCTTTTTAAGTACACACTTTTATGTCATTCCTTTTAAAGCTCATCATTATTGTTATTGGGATGATATTTTATGTTAACATTACTGTAATTTTTATGTTCATGTGATGAGAGACCCTATTCTCTCTCATCAATTCGTTTTGGAAGTTTTGAGTGGCGCTGTTAGGCTGCCGAACTTTCGTAAGAGATCTAACCTCTCTCTTTCTTTTTAAGTACTCTCCTTTATGTCACTTATTTTTTTAATGTTGGGGGATGTTCTTTTATATTTCTCTTTCTGTAAATTTTATTGTAATGTGATGAGATACCCTATTTTATCTCATCAATCCATATTCAGAAGTTTTATGTGGCGTCGTTAGGCTGCCGAGTTTTCGTAAGGGATTTTTCATCTCACTTTTATTCCCGTGAGATTTATGCTACATTTGCCACAAATTCCATTGAGTGGTGTATGTACTGCACATTATTCTATTCTTGTGTAATATAATTTATTTTATGATTATTTACATCAATGATCTGTTGTCCTTCTTTCATGGGGTGTATGTTTTGAAAGATACCCAAGTCGGTAAGGGAACCTTTCACCCTCCTCTTTTTTAAAAGACATATTTTGTTGGGTATTTTAATTTACATATTGTTATGTTGGGATATGTTATCATATATCCTTATTGATGTAAATTTTATGTCCAAGTGATGAGATACACTTTTTATCTCTCATCAACTCATTTTGATGTGATGCCGGTAGGCTGTCAGGGGAACTTTTTAACCCAATTTCGATTTCTTTGGGTTCAACATGTAGTAATTGAATATGTCATCCATTGAATATGTGTGAATGACCTTTTATTGTTTTACACTTAATATCCACTTATATTGGGTGTATTTATATTTGTCACACATATTTTTGAGATTGATTTATCCTTAATTTAAGGATACCTTCTTTATAAGGGATTTCATCACATTTGACATTTCTATTGAGGGTTCATTGTTGTTATGATCCAATTCACTCTTATATAGTGTATATACTGTCCTTTGGAGTATTATATCATGAATCCATTTATTCTCATGATATTATAATGTTCTGACTAAATTTTATTCCTCAATTATTGTATTCTAGTGTCTCTAATTTTGATAAAACCCCTTTAACCAAAATATCGTTTTAAATGTTTTAATTATTTGTTCTTATCAATATCCATGTTTTCAAAATGTTTTTAAGGATTTATTTATATTGATATTAATGGTTTAAAATTTTAAGCTTCAAGGTGGTATGTGACACTTTGATTAAAAAATCTCTTTATTAAATGTTTTGAATGGTTTTGGAAATGGTTTATTTTTGAATGGATTCATTATTTCAATATACTAAAATGTTATATTGTGATTGAAATGTGGAAATGTTATGTTTCCTTTATGCATGTTTTATGTGATAAATTTATGTTATGGTTCTTGGGCATTGTTATGAAAACGGGTGGTTCCGTGATAAACTAAGGGCGGGTGATCCCGATATAGCTCTCCAATGCATTGGGTAACGCGAAGGAGTGAAACGTTAAGGTTTCTCCGAAGAGATTTAGGGAATATACTGTGATGGGTATTCCAAACGTAACCAATAGGGTTACTCCCTACGTAAGAATGTTATGAATGCCTCAAGTTACCTTTATGTCTTATGTTTTCTATGATTTATTCATGATTTGATATGCCTATGTTTTATGGGTAAAGTATGATTTCATTCTTATGTATATATGAACTCATGTTTCCTTTCCATATTTTTATAACCCTTACTGAGATTTTTATGCTCATTCCAAGTTTTTGAAATGTTTTTCACAGGTCAAGGGAAAGGTACATGATGTGATGATAGTGTCAAGGATGTGTCAAGAAATAATCCGTGTTTTATTTTAAATAGGTTTCCGTTGATGGGAAGAATGAATATTGTCTTTTATGTAACCACTTTGTTTAGATGTGGAATGTAATGCAAGTTTCAGGATCTAATTCTCTAAAAATCTAAACCTGAAAAGATCCTCAATGTGTAATCTTGTAATAACTCAAGATTTAGTAAGGTTTAAGGTTGGGGCCTTATATATAATGCCCATAATGGATATGGGATGCACTGTAGGGGTAGCAGAGCGGTGAGGAAATGGCTAGGAGAGGACCATGTACCTACTTATTGCTACTAAAATGGATATGATTATTGATATACCATGACTCCAATATATGGGATTTTTGATTTGGAATAGTGGATACTTTTTATTATTCACACACCTTAAAATAGACAGACATAACCATGGATATCCAATCCGTTATATCTAAGTATTGTGATCAAGAGGGAAGCATCATCTTCCATAATCTCCACTCAAGGGATCTTCTGAGCAACTCTTCATCCATTTAGAAGTTCAAGAAATCACAACTGAGCATCCTTAAATCAAACTAAAGCCTCTTGTACATTCAATAATTCAGATTCAAAATACAGAGATCCATTCTAGATCGAAGAAAACATTTCATTGGGTATTAACTTACAACCAAGCATAAAAATATGAACCAAGAGCCGTTATGATCATCTGGTGAAGATGACTTCCAAAATAATGTAAATATTTGTATTATTTCATATGTATGATAAAAAATGGTCTTTCATGAAGCACCACATTACATTCTTGAAAATTAGATAAGTTAAAAATTAAATGAGGTACAAAATTTTCTATTACACATGGGAAACCGAGAAACAATTCATTTAGGTATTTTTCATTAAGATGATCTGCTGTTTATTTGAAAATACACCAAGAAGAAACAAATGGGTCCAAGTATTTAATAAAATTAATGGTATACTGTTTAATACTATGGATGTTTTATTATGTATGAGAATAAATGAATAACCCATTAATCTCAAGTATTTGAGATACTACATTAGGAAACATTTATGGGTAAATGTTTTGATATTCATGGATAAAGAAGACAGCTAGAGGTATGAACACAAAATAGAACACTTAAATCCTTTTGGTGTTTAAAAATCAAATCCACAACATAGAACTTCCTATGTGTATAATAAATGAATTGTTTGAGATTATTTCATGAAGATAAAAGTGATACTCTATGTTAAAAGAGAAATTTAATATCAAAACCCTCTAGTATTTAGGTTCACAACATAAGAAAAATAACTGAAAATTATGGGCTATTCATAATGATCATTGTATGTAATATATAATAACCTTTTGGTATTAATATTTGAAGGAGGAAAATAATTTTTTATATTTATGAACACATTTTAATAAGTATTTAAATGGATAAGTTAAATAATTTATTATATTGAGACCCCATACACCACATTTTTGTGCATAAATATGTGAATTAAAGTTTTGAGATTATTATATATAATCATAATATAATTTTGAGACACCTTTCATCCATTGTGAAAGAAATTTTTTTAGAGTGATCCATAACCAAGTAATTATTGAAGAATATGATTATATATACCCAAGAATTTTAAGAATAGAATTCATATCATTTATGATCTTAAATTATTTATGAGGCCAAAATAATTATACAAGACATATGTTGAAGACCTTATATAATTTTAAACATGGAAGGTATATCCACCCTTGTTTTTGAGGAAGACAATCGGCGAAGAAGATATTTCTAGCACTGGATCAACTGAAGAAGAATATTGTAGATAGGGTGTTTAATAAGATACTAGAGGCTTTTTGTTGGGGTGCCTAACCAATCAAGAGAATAAGACTAGTTGGGATGTCTAATCAATTGAAGAGAGATTTAAATTGTAGTGTCTAACCAATTGTGGAGAGATTTTAACTGGGGCATCTCAATAGTTGTATACACTTGTGAATATAGTGAATAGAATCCATGATGGGGTGTCTAACAAACATTATAAGGAGAATAAATTTCAATGAAAAACCATGTAAATAATGTGTGTTTCCCTCTCATATTTTAATAATGCACATGAGGTGATATTGAGATATGATATTGAGTGGATTGGGAACCTTAACATGTTTGAGTGGTTGAATTTAAAATGAGAAAAATTTTAAAAAAATTAACATTGCGACACCCCCCTCTCATTGGTCAATTCGGCATGGGGAATTTCAGTCTTTAAGATGAAACTAAAAATAAAAGAAACATTGTGATTAGTAAATTTAGCGAGATTAACCAAAAATATTTTTTATTTAAATAAAAACATTACATATATATTAATAATTTTATGAATAGATTTAGAAGTTCGTCATTATATTTTTATATACAATATATTAATTTTTTAATATTATTTTTTCAAAAAAAATTATAATAATTTATTATTCTTATATCATTATAATTTGATAAAAGAAACAATATTTGTAAAATTATTATGTTTTACTATTCACCAAAAAATAAACTATTTGTGAAAAATCTGGAAAAAAATTACCATAAGATAATTTTGACACACTGAATTTGAAAATGAAACCCATTTCATCAAATTAATTAGTTTAATAAATTGAATATATGTGTTAATTACATTGGTGAATAAAGATATGTGAATTATGTTAAAGTTTATTTAGAAAGATAAGTTTACATGATATAATTGATGCTAGGGTGTTAAAATAGTATCATGTTGTGATAAAAAATAATAGACACTCTAGACTAGATGGATCTAATTACACCTAAATTGGTGAAACACTAACCTCAAGCCCACTTCCCTATACACCAATGGCTATCGACTAAAATCATCTCTCCAGGAGGTGAAAGTGGTGATACTATTCCATTAGTGTGTAAATAACTATAATCAGTAACAAAATAATTCCAATAACATTCAACAAAAACTATATATACATAGTTATAATATAATTTCATTGAATTACTAATGGAAATTCCATAAAATTCATACAAAGGGATATCATAATTCCAATTAGATGATTATATGCAAACACACCCAAAAATGAAAAAATGAAACCTAGACTAAAATCGATAAACAAATTAGTCTATCCCCAAAATCCATCCACTAACCTTCCAATTAAACTAAAAAACTACCAACTACGTATATTCAAAGTTTGGGCCCATCTCATTATATATGTCATCAACCGTAATGTTTTTAGCTGTCCTATAGGAGCCATTCAAAGTGTGAGTATGAATTCTATAGGCCCCCACAAACAAAATACCTAGATAATATTCATATGTATATGAGTTTATTCAATGTTAATTGAATGAAAACTAATATAATCAAAAACATTCTCTACTCTATACTCAATCATCCATTAATGATAACATTATATACTTTAGATAGTGGTATATTCGAATGATGCACCAATTTCCATCCACACTGTAATAACCCTTGGCCTTCTAAACAATTCCATAACACATTGTGATGCACACTAGTTTTAACCAGAACTGTTGTTCCATTAAAATTTCTACTATTACACAAAGGAAAAACCATATACTATTTCACAAGTTGTATATTCTACTAATATATGCTCCAACCACTATATCAACTTCCTAAAAAACTTAATCGTGATAAAAAACCTACTCCTATACAATGATCTCAATCACCTCCCATATCATGTGGATATTCCTATGATGTATCGTTTTTTGGTTTTGATAATAGACACCATATTCCAATTCCACTCAATAATGGAGGATACCACCAAACAACCCGTCATCAATACCAACTCATTGGACCTATCCAATGTACACATCTTCCCATAATATTTGAATTAATTGTGGCTTGAATCAAAACAAACCTATGACCAGAACTTATAAGAAAAACCCTTATTTGACCCCCTGATAGTGGCCATAACCACTCATGTTATGCCAAAAAACTTTTTGTTTTCCTCACTATCACCTCCTATACCATTCAATCTAGTCACCATCTTATGACAAACAAAGAGGTGTGATTATGGCCATCATATCATTAACTTATTTTTATTTGGGGGACTTGTTTCATGGATTCTATAAAAAATCATATCTTTCTTCATTCTTAAGTATGTAATAAAATCTATCAACTAAACATGACTTTCATGATGAACAGTGGAGAAAAATATACATGTTCACAAGAAAGGTTGAATAATAATAATACGGGTGAACATTCATGATATTGGGTCATGTTCATGTCATGTAACCCACTAACACAAACAATATTATGAATTAAATGAACACAAAATGATTAATTAATCACATCATAAAACCCAAATAAGATAAAGGAACAATGATTACATGGATAACATGATATGTAACTTTTAATATTTTTTTTTAAAAAATAACATAAAACAACCTAATTTTTTTTGTCACGTGATGAAATTATATGGAATAATTCTACATCATTAACATAAAAATTAAAATTAAACAAGTTAAATGCATTAAATAGATCATACTTTCTTGAGTCAATAAGACAAAATATTAATTAAATGGGTTATTTCATTTCAATTTAATGTTGAAAAAGTCAATAGTGATCCTGAAATGAATATTAAATGTGTAAACATAAGAATGGAATTTTTATTAATTATGTCAGATAATTTGAATCCCAACCATATAATTTCATGTCATTTTTAGGTCATGTTTTCATATCATTTCATAAATATCCACAGCTAAATAATACTTATTATAGTCATTTCATTTGATGCGATGACTCCCATAAACAATTAGCGCTCCATACTCCAAAAATATATAATACATAAACTAAACCAATAACTTAAACACATGACATAATTATTCTGAATATTAATGTTATTAAGTTAATATAAAAAATTTATTTTATATTAGGGAGACCCATAACTCACCACAATAATTCTCTTTATATAGTAATGTATTCATATAAATATAAAACATTCACCTTATAATATTATATGGGGTCCTAATAAAATATTTGTTTCTATGGGACTACAATTTTTGGATCTCAAACCATGACTTAATCTAAACTATGGTAACCTAGAAGAGTTCATGGTCAAAAATCCATAACCTTCTAAGGGATAAACAACATTATCACATCCCCAACTATTTTAGGAAATATTTACCCCACATATGGAGGATCGCGACATAAATTAAGGCACCCACTCTATTCATTATTAATAAAAACCAAAGGATGATGTGTGCTAACACATTGTGTATATAAATAACATAAAATAGTTATATCACATCTAACCAGCCATAATAAATACCACATTCAATTGTTTACTTAAGATGCATCATTATATTATGTCAAAGAAACTCGTATAAATATAGTATTACTAAAACCTATAGTTATGGATCTGAAAAGTAATTATAAATTGGTGCAATATCATCTCCACTAATCCTATGGAGTGGTAGATAGATAGTGTAAATATATAGTAAATTATCATATACCATAAAACAAGGATAGTGGGTGATAATGAGAATAAATAATTAGGTGTACATTCATATACCTATTACCAAGGACATTATGTGTGAAAACAAATAAATACTCAATTTTATCATAAAATTTCTTTAACCTAAGACTGTGGGTGATAAATGAATAATTACATGGATGTATCATCACTATCAATATCAACCTCTCCTGAAACTATAAGGACTCAAAATTCTCATTCCCAGATATTACATATCAAAAGATAAATATTCATTAAATAACATAATGATCTATTATAGGATCATTTATGTCAAATACATGACTTATTTTAAATTTATTTTTTCATTTAATTTCCATTCTTACTTTTTTTGGTGGTTTCCCATGTTTTTGTCTGTGGAAAGGGTGAGTTTTTATGATTTGGGCCAAATTGTGAGCCCATTTCCAGATTTAAAAACCTATTTCGTTTCTTTTATAACTATTTAATTTTTTAATATTTTTCACCCATTATAATTCCTAAATGCCATCCCCTGACATAGTAACACCACCATTTCAATTTTTACCATTTATAAATCCCTAATAATGGTGGATTTGAGTTTTTATTTAAAGATTTGGGCCAACCTAAATGCCCAATTACAGTTAAAAAAATATTTTCATATTTCATAACATATTCAATTTTAACTATTTTTTGGTGATTCCACCTCTAAAAGGAGTCCAATAAAATTAAGAACTCCCCCATTATCTTTTCCCCTTCTTTGGATATCATTTTCTATGCAGATTATGTCGAAACTTCTTAAGCTTCCTCAATTTGAGAAGATTTATAAAGGTAATTTGTTTCCTTAATAACTCCTTCATTTAAAACTCTTTTTCCCCATTAAAATTAATACATGATATCCTCATCCTTTTAAATCCACCCTTGAATGTTTGGATATTTGAAAATTCAGATACTAGTGGATTTAGGTCTATTTCTCCAAGATTCGTTCAAGTAAGACTTCCTCTTTTCCTTTTTATCCATTTAATTCGGGTTTCGTCCCTCTTTCATGATGTTCCAAAGTTTCTAGAAGATAGGGCTAGAACCTAGGGTTTTCTATGGTGACTGTTTGGTGTAATGTTGAAATTTTAGGTTTCTCTTCACTTCCTTGTGGTGCGGCAATGGTGCACTTGATGTTTCGCACCAAAATTTGAGGGATTCGACACTTTCTATAGATAGTTCCATGTGTAAAAAATTACTTATGTGTTAGATTGGTGTATTTTCTCATTATTCATATTCCTAATATGTTATTTGTGGTTCAAAAACTGTTCATTATTGATTAGGTTAAGAGTTTAACTTTATAGTTTCATTTTTTCTTGAAATTGGGTGTTTTTCATGTGAAACAATTGGGGTATTATTTGGGTGTATTTTATAACATATGGAATTGTTTTAATAAATCTTTTTTCAGCTTCCAATTATGCACTGGTAGGGTCTTGGTGTGCCATTGGGTTTGAAAGTGGGGTTTTGAATGGGTTTAAGGTGTAAATCAATGTTGTAATTCCTGAAAGTGATTGTGAAAATGTGTGTTTTTCATGTGGATATTTTTTGGTATTATTTGAGGTATTTATATGATACTTAGGATAGTTTAATAAATGTTTTTGGGGCCAAAAATTATGTTTTGAATTGGTATTGGTGTGATTTTTTCATTGAATTATGGGTTTGAAATGGGGTTTATGTGAAAATCTTGGGTATGCTCCTTGGAATTATTTTATGAATGTTTTGAATGGTTTAATGATTGATGTGAGAGGTAAAACCATATTAGAAAACTGTTTTAGATTGTGTATATTTTGAAATAGTCCTTTTTAAGTGTCAATGGGGCTGTTATGTGATGTGTATACTCTTGGAAATGTTTTATAAAAATGTTTAATGGATTTACTGAAATGTGAACGATGTGTGAATGTGATGTGGGCTATTTGTGTGAGTGGGATATGAAAAATGGATTTTTTTTTATAAAAAGGGGTTTTATGAAACCTGTGAGTGGGATGTTTTGTGATTTTTAGCATATTTGGAATGATTTTATAAAATTGTTAAAGGATGTTTTGGATTGTGAAAGTTATGAAAAATGAATTGTGGTCTATTTTGGAGTGACATTGACTTCAAAATGAATTGGAACGAAAAGTGGATTTCGATCATTCAGCTTACTTTACATCTTTCGCCTCTTAAGATTTCGACCCCCTCGTAGAGGAGACTCCTCCACCCGTCTTTTCAGGTTCCCTCTTCCCTCCCTTACCTGTTCTGATTTCTCTGGGTTTCTTCTTCTCCCTCGCTCACCCTATTAGGGTTTCCCCTTCTCGCTTAGGCTCCCTACTCAGTGAAGTCATTTTGGATTCCCCTCAGATATCTCTACCACACTCTGAAATTGAGATCCCCCGCTCATATCCATGTCGGATTTGGAGCGAGGGATACCATGATGTTTTGGGCAAGCGGTTTGGGGGACATCAGATTTCCAGATGCCTTTGGATTCGGTTCTTCCGGCTTGGGTTTCATTCCCAATTTATTTCTTTTCATTTTGGGGTGTCTACCCTGGGTTTCATTCGCAGGTTTTCTTCCTCGGACGCCCCACCCTGATCTGAACTAGCATTCCACCACTCTTTTCTAGGTCAGTTTTGGAGTGATGGATACATAGCGTTTTGGGTCTGTGGTTCAGCGGTCGTGGAGCTTTCCTTGTAGGGTTTCATCCCCAGATTTCATTATGGTTTCAATGCCGATTTCAATTTATCTTATGGTTTTCTTCCTCGCTGTCAGTTCGCGCTCTTCGATGGTGGTTTTTTGCTCTAGTGTTGGTCATTGGTGGTGAGATTTTGAGATGGTGACGATGGGCTTTAGTTTTATGGTGTGATGTCTGAATAGTGATGATGATGTGATTATGGATCAGAGATGAAGATGATGTTCAGTACTAGTGTCGATCAGTGGTGAAGTGGTCGACAGTGATGATGTTGTCGACGGTGATTGATCTATGTGACAACATTTCTATGGAGTAAGGATATGGTCAGTGGTGTGATGATTGTGGAGTCTTGGGAGGTGGTTTTCTTTGATGGTGGTGAAGATGGATGGAGGTGGTAGTGTTGGGGAAAGTGAAGCAGGCTGCACATGGCCTGAGTTTGGGGATGTTTTAATTTTGAATGTTGAAATTTGAAATCTGAAAATTCTGGGCGCAGTTCTTTGGGTGTTTTTAGTGGCGGGTTATTATTTTGTATCTGGTTGGTTTTGTAGTGGGTTCACACATAGCCTTAAAGATTCATATGAATATAATAAAAAATATGGATTATGGCACTTGTTTAATGTACATGGGGATGTTTGGTTAATGTGTGATGTATAAGTGATATTTTCATGTGAAAACAATATATCTTGGCTTTTTGAACTTGTTTGAGCATAAGAGGAAAACCCGGGTATCTAGATGGGTGGACGTGTACTAGTATGCTAGTGATTCTGTGGGGTTTGACCTCAGTTTTACGTAGCAATATTGATGCTTACAACACTAAATAAACTATTATGATGATGATTGGGGACCACTAGGTTATGGGTATGCTCTCTACTAGTGGCTCGTGTGCACGAGAACAAATATTGTGATGGTTACTCTTACCGAGATACAAGGTACCTAGGATCCACAACAAGCCAGTGCCTACAGGTTATTTCCTATTTCTTGTGCTCATTGGATTATTTGTGCTTGTCGTTGGCATATGGTATTGCTGGCTGGAAATTTCAGTAGTTTTGGAATTTATTTTAAAAGTGATGATTCTATAAATTATCCCACTTGAAAACTATATTCATTTTTAAGTTACACCTTCTAGAAATTGTAACTTGCATTGCGTGTTTATGAAAACATTCAAGAGTTTCGTCTTTGAATGTTTATCACAAAGAATCTCTTAGTGATGGTATCCTACTGGGCATTGGATCACAACCTACTTACACCCTTGGGTGTAAGTAGACTTGGTTATTTTTATTGTAGCATGTTTGGGTACAAATTTTGTTCCAACAGTTTGGGTTTTTTTACCGGTCGTTCATGATGCGGTGTTATGGGGATGGCTTGAGGGCGGTGCCTATCTCCCTATGGATGTTATTGGGCTGTTCTTATTTGGTTTTGTACCTTTTTAATGGTCTATAAACATAGTTTTAAATTACGTAATTTAGTTCTGAAATTTTGTAGAAGATGGTTTTAGTTGAAAATCCATATTTATTTTATTGAGTTTGTTTGGGGTTTAATGTTTATAAACTCAGGTAAATCATTCCCAAAAATTATTTTTTTGATACTCGAGCACTTTTCATGGGAAACTGGTGGCACCCTGTGGGCCAGGACCTGACAACCATGTTAAGGTGAGGTGGCTGTGCTGTCACTGAGACCTAGTTGTCACATTTGGTATCAGAGGTGGTACCCAAACATAAGTGTGGTGAACTGCCTGGGTTGAGATGTAGGGCCCACAACAAGGACGTTGTGCTCTAAAGGGGGGGGGGGGTTATTGTAACACCCCATATGATAAAGGGTTAAAAGACTAAATGATATGACTCAGGTCAACAAGGTGCAACTTCCATTTCAGGATCCTACTTGATTAGAACTCTACAGTTATGCATCTTGGCATAGAGTAGTGATCAGGATGGGTGACCTTCTGGGAAGTTTCCTAGGGTGTTTTGAGTGAGGAAAAAGTGCACTATAAAGGAAATGTGTTGGCCTATGCAGACAATCATTAGTCAGATAACCTGTTCAAGTACGTGGGTGGGCCCCAAGGTGGGGACCATGTGTCTGTGGGGAAACTGGTGGTACCTGGTGGGCCAGGACCCAATGAACATGTTAAGGCAAGGTGACTGTGCTGTCACCGAGACCCATTTTTCACAAAATGGTATCAGAGGAGGTTCACGTTAACACCTAGGATCATGTTATTTTGGGAACAATTGAGATAGTCTAGAGTTAGGATTGTCAGGACTTGGCATTCCAGTTTTGCGTAGTGTGCCTGATCACCACACCTCATGACAAGATTCATGTCACAAGGGGAGTTGGGACATATCTAAGTCCTTCATTTTTCTTGGTTTGATGATGATTAAGGTAAATGACAAGAGAGTTGGGTTAATGGTCTCAATGATCTTGCAGGGCCTAGCAAGCCATGTAGAGCTGGGGATATTTCCCTAGAAAACTCTATGTGATGGTGAAGTTATTTGCGTATGGAAGCCAACCATATGTCCAAGTCACCCACCGGAACTAGTTTCCTCTTGAATTTTCTTGTGTCCTATAGTTTTGAAATCTTGTAAGATCAGTTTTAAATTAAAAATGAAATGGTTCTAGTGGGTGGGCCACAAGGTGGGGACCACATGTCTCTGGGAAAACTGGTGGTACCGGGCGGGCCAGGACCCAATGACCATGTTAAGGCGGGGTGACTGTGTTGTCACCAAGACCCAGTTTCCACCAAGACCAATTGATTTTTCTTGTGTCCTATAGTTTTGAAATCTTGTAAGATCAGTTTTAAAGTAAAAATGAAAAGGTTTTAGTGGGTGGGCCCTTAGGTGGGGACCACGTGTCTGTGGGAAAACTTGTGGTACCTGGTGGGCCAGGACCCAATGACCATGTTAAGGCGGGGTGACTGTGCTGTCACCAAGACCCAGTTATCATGAAATGGAATCAGAGGAGTTTCAGGTTAAACCCTTGGGTCATGTTATTTGGGGAACATTCGAGATAGTCTGGAGTTAGGATTGCCAGTACTTGGCATTCCAGTTATGGGTAGTGTGCCTGATCACCACACCTCATGACATGATTCAAGTCACAAGGGGAGTCGGGAGTTATCTGAGTCCTTCAGTTTTCTTGGTTTGATGAGGATTAATTGAAATGAAAAGAGAGTTGGGTTAATGGTCTCAATGAGCTCGCAGGGCCTAGAAAGCCATGTGGATCTGGGGATATTTCCCTAGAAAACTCTCTATGATGGTGAATTTATTGGCATATGGAATCCAACCATATGTCCAAGTCATCCACTGGAACTAGTTTCCTCTTGAATTGTCTTGTTTCCTATAGTTTTGAAATCTTGTAAGATCAATTTTAAAGAAAAAATGACAAGGTTTTAGTTGGTGGACCCCTAGGTGGGGACCACATGTCTGTGGGGAAACTGGTGGTACCTGGAAGGCCAGGACCCAACAACCATGTTAAGGCGGGGTGACTATTATGTCACCAAGACCCAGTTGTCACGAAATGGAATCAGAGGAGGTTCAGGTTAACCCCTTGGGTCATGTTATTTGGGGAACAGTCGAGATAGTCTAGAGTTAGGATTTTCAGGACTTGGCATTCTAGTTATGGGTAGCGTGCTTGATAACCACACCTCATGACAGGATTCAAGTCACAAGGGGAGTCCAGACTTATCTGAGTCCTTCAGTTTTCTTGGTTTGATGATGATTAATAGAAATGACAAGATAGTTGGGTTAATGGTCTCAGTGTGCTCACAGGGCCTAGAAAGCCATGTGGATCTGGGGATATTTCCCTAGAAAACATTCTCTAATGGTGAAGTTATTGGCGTATGGAATCCAACCATATGTCCAAGTCACCTACCAGAACTAGATTCCTCTTTAATTGTCTTGTGTCCTATAGTTTTGAAATCTTGTAAGATCAGTTTTAAAGAAAAAATGACAATGTTTTAGTTGGTGGACCACTAGGTGGGGACCACGTGTGTGCGGGGAAACTGGTGGTACCTGGCAGGCCAGGACCCAATGACCATGTTAAGGTGGGGTGACTGTGCTATAACCAAGACCCAGTTTTGGGTAGTGTGCCTGATCACCACACCTCATGACAAGATTCATGTCACAAGGGGAGTCAAGACTTATCTAAGACCTTCATTTTTCTTGGTTTGATGATGATTAGGGGAAATGGCAATAGATTTGGGTTAATGGTCTTAGTGAGCTCGCAGGGCCTAGCAATCCATGTGGAGATGGGGATATTTCCCTAGAAAACTCTCTGTTATGGTGAAGTTATTGGCGTATGGAAGCCAACCATATGTCCAAGTCACCCACCAGAACTAGTTTCCTCTTGAATTTTATTTTGTCCTATAGTTTTTAAATCTTGTAAGATCAGTTTTAAAGTAAAAATGAAAAGGTTTTAGTGGGTGGGCCCTGAGGTGGGGACCATGTGTCTGCGGGGAAATTGGTGGTACTTGGCGGGCCAGGACCCAACGACCATGTTAAGGCGGGGTGACTGTACTGTCAATAAGACCTAGTTGTCACCAAGACCAATTGAATTATCTTGTGTCCTATAGTTTTTCAATCTTGCAAGATCAGTTTTAAACTAAAAATGAAAAGGTTTTAGTGGGTGGGCCCCTAGGTGGGGACCACGTGTCTGCAGGGAAACTGGTGTTACCTGGCGGGCCAGGACCCAATGACCATGTTATGGCGGGGTGACTGTGCGGTCACCAAGACCCAGTTGTCACGAAATTGAATCTTAGGAGGTTCAGGTTAACCCCTTGGGTCATGTTATTTGGGGAACAGTCGAGATAGTCTAGAGTTAGGATTGTAAGGATTTGGCATTCTATTTATGGGTAGTGTGCCTGATCGCCACACCTCATGACAGGATTCAAGTCACAAGGGGAGTCGAGAATTATCTGAGTCCTTTAGTTTTATTGGTTTGATGATGATTAATGTAAATGACAAGAGAGTTTGGTTAATAGTCTCAATGATCTCGCAGGGCCTAGCAAGACATGTGAATCTGTGGATACTTCCCTATAAAAATCTATGTGATGGTAAAGTTATTGGCGTATGGAAGCTAACCATATGTCCAAGTCACCCACCAGAACTAGTTTTCTCTTGAATTTCCTTGTGTACTATAGTTTTGAAATCTTGTAAGATCAGTTTTAAAGAAAAAATGACAAGGTTTTAGTTGGTGGACCCCTAGGTGGGGTCCACATGTCTGCGGGGAAACGAGTGCTACCTGGCGGGCCAGGACCCAACGACCATGTTAAGGCAGGGTGATTGTGCTGTCACCAAGACCCAGTTGTCACGAAATTGAATCAGAGGAGGTTTAGGTTAACCCCTAAGGTCATGTTATTTGGGGAACAATTGAGATAGTCTGGAGTTAGGATTGTCAGGACTTGGCATTCCAGTTAGGGGTAGTGTGCCTGATCACCACACCTCGTGACAAGATTCAAGTCACAAGGGGAGTCGGGACTTATCTAAGTCCTTCAGTTTTCTTGTTTGATGATGATTAGGGGAAATGACAAGAGAGTTGGGTTAATGGTCTTAGTGAGCTCGCAGGGCCTGGAAATCCATGTGGAGATGGGGATATTTCCCTACAAAACTCTCTGTGATGGTGAAGTTATTGGCATATAGAAGCCAACCATATGTCCAAGTCACCCACCAAAACTAGTTTTCTCTTGAATTTTCTGGTGTCCAATAGTTTTGAAATCTTGTAAGTTCAGTTTTAAAGTAAAAATGACAAGGTTTTAAGAAGTGCAAAGTTTTTGGGAAATGAATTTCTAATAAAGAGGGAATGGTTAGATTTTTGAAATGGTACAACTTAATTTTCAGAATTATATTGTAATTGAAAATGGTGTGTTTTCACCTATTTTGAAATCATGAACTTTGTCAAGGTTAGTTTTGAAAATGTGTATCCAATAATTTTTTCTAAAATATTGAATGGTGTTATAATGGAATGAGATGTTTTGAAATTGATGAGAATGTATTGAAAGTGAGTTTTTATTTGAATTATTATTCCTTTCTGAAATTTTTTGGTAAGCTTTAATTTGGGTTTGATTTCATGGTGAGCGGTTTTGAGAAAAAAAGGTATTGGTTGACAGTTTTGGTTTTTAAAAGTGGAAGGAATAATTTTTTTAACCTTGGGAATTTCCATGAGTGAACACATGAATGGGGTTATATGGGATTATGGATGGTTTATGGCATTGATGTATGGATGCAGGGATGTATATGAGGAGGGAGCCCATTTTGGCACAGAAACATGCATGTAGGAGGCCCATGGGGTACCATAGGTGGATACATGAACTAGTGAACAATTTTCCTTTCCAAAAACTGTTTTAAAGGAAAAAAATGATGTTTTGATAACTAGATTGGGATGGTGTGTATTATGTGTTTTTTAAATGTTGATGTTGTGGGATGTTTTGAGTCCAAGAACCCTTCCTATTTGAACCATGTTTTGGGTCTGTGTTTGGTCAGTAAGATGGGTAGAAGGACCATTTAGTAGTCTCTTATGAGAAATGTTTTAGGATGCATTTACAATTGTTTCCTTAATTTTTTTAATATGGTTTGTGGAACTTTTTAGCCAATGGACCAGGTTGGTTGGGTACTTGGGTTCTCTCGTTGGATAAGGTATGCCCCAATTAAGGGTTAGTGCACAACTGAAGTGAAACACAGATTGTTTCACCGTTGGAAAATCCTCCAGTTGATCAATGTATGGAATATATTCTTGAGCTTTGTAGAATGAGTCTACACCCTTTCATTTTTGTGTTTTAGGATACTCTTTTAGTGAGAGAGTGTTTGTGGAAGGTTGAAAGAGACCATAGTTTCTTATGTTTCCTAACTCGTCGAAGGTGGAAGTGGTCTGGGGTTGTTTGTGTGGATGAGTGTCTGGATAGTGTCTAAGAGGGTCTCTGGGTCCTTCATAGTCTCTTTAGAGTAGGAGTTCACATTTAACTACCAGTATGAGAAATATGGTCATGAGATGATATTGTGGCCACTTTCTATAGTTGTGTGTTGTTTGGGGATGTTGCATAAGGTCCCTCTCCATGCATTGTTTATATCAGTCACAATGGTCATGTTCGGTGATGCATTGTGATTTCATGTTCTCGATTGACCATAATGGTGAATGTCGTGCAATCCTATGAGAGTCTCTGTTATGTTGGTAGAATTTATCCCTTGAAAAAAAAATCAAAATCATCCATTTTAGAGGAAGGTGAGTATAAGTGTTCTTTACTTTTATTGTTTCTCACCTAAAGAAACAAGGTGTGATGTGTGTGCATCTTATAAGCCCCTATTTTAGTGAAATATCAGGTTAGGGTAAAGTGTGTTTGGAATGTGTTATGTATTGGGAAACTTATCAAGGATTGCGGTGTAGTTTTTGGTGGCACCTAAAGACGGATTCTCATTCAGGGGGTTTCAAAATACTAACTGCGAGGTTGAAGATGCTTCAATAATTTGAGCTCTAGCCATAGGTCTCGAAGTGAAGTTGGATAATAGTCAGGGGAAATCTCAAGATCGTTTAAACACTTGTACAAATTCCTATCCTCAGCATGAAAGATAAGAAGAGTTTAAACCTCTTGTGTCATCATCTTTATTCTGTTTTTACTGTTCGGTTGAAATAGGTGGAGCACCTTGTACCCATGTCATTGCCCAATGTTATTCTCTCCCCCTTTGGTTTCCATTGATTCTTGTGATAATGGTTGGAAATTTGGATAGATAGGCCGAGCACATGGTTTCTGCATGATTATTAGTGACTTTGTTCTAGCTAGCCATGAAGAAAGAATGATCTGCATAGTTAGTGAATAGTTTCGTAAACCGTGCGAACTAACCGTACAACCTTCCCAAATCTTTAAATTTTTCTGTCTTTCTGTGACGACACATACTGGACGGTTAAAATGATTGGTTCTTATTGTGGGGAGAACAACTATGATTCTCCTATATGTTCCTTCATAAATATTGAATGGAAGTCTACCCTTTGTACTGGGGAGTCCGTTCAGGCCTCCACTTGTTAGTGTCCTGATTCTGTCTCAGAAAAAATACAGGTTGTCTATTATGGTGGGGAGCCTATTTGTGTCCCCCCATACCAATAACTCAGATTTATCCATGGTCTTGGCTTTGTGTTAGCTAGTCTCATTCGGAGTTATCTAGATACCAACACCATCCTTGAGAAAATGTTGGGATTGGAGAATGCCCAACGGTTTAGTTATATCATGGTAAGTGTAACCTTGTTCGATTTTGTTTTTTGTTTGGGTTAATTTCTTGAGTCTTATTTAGATAGTCTTTGAGGTGTTTTCTTTTTGGGATAAAGTACGAATATGATTGATCATTTTAGGAATGAAGTTTATGTTTTGGTTATGAGAGTAATCCTTCTTTAATTGCTCACTAGAGGTGTTTTGGCCTTTGGGGGAGATGCTTAGCAAAGAAGTACATCATGGTTTATCGGTTTGGTTTGTTTTTTGTATTTGTACTTACTGTGGATTTCTGGGGGCGGAACGTATTCATGGTTGAGAGAATTTTCACATACATGACTTCTTTTAAATTTATTTTTCATTTAATTCCCATTCATTTTTTTGGGGTTTCCCAAGTTTTTTTAGGAAAGGGTGAGTTTTCATGATTTGGGCCAAACTGTGAGCCCATTTCCAGATTTAAAATCAAATTTTGTTTCTATAACTTTTTCATTTTTTAATATTTTTCACCCATTACAATTCCTAAATGTCCTCTCTTGACCTATTAACACTTATATTTAAATTTGGACCCTTTATATATCCATAATAATGGCGGATATGGGTTTTTATTTAAGGATTTGGGTCAGCCCGAAATCCCATTTCCAGTTTTTAAAAAAATATTTGTTTATTTAATATCTTATTCAATTTTTACTATTTTTCAGTGATTCTACCTCTAAACCGATCCCACTAAACATAGGATCTCCCCCATTCTATTATAACCCATTTAGAGCTCATTTTATTCACCGATTAAGTCGAAATGTCTGAAGATTACTCAATTCGAGTAGATTTCTAAATGTAAATTTTTTCCTTAATAACGCTTTCATTTATCACTATTTTCCCCCATTAAAATGCCTAAATGATAACCTCATTATTGTTCGAACATCCCTGTAATGTTTGGCTATTTGAAAATTCAGATACAGGTGGATTTAGGCCGATTTATCAAAGATTTGTCCATGTAAGTGTTCCTCCCTCCCTTTTCATCCATTTACTTAGGGTTTCATCCCTCTTTATTGATGTCCCAAAGTGTCCATAGGATATGGTTAGAACATAGGGGTTGAAATGGTGTATGTTTGGTGTAATATTGTGATTTTACGTTTCTATTCACTTACTTGTGGTGCGACGGTGGTGCGCTTGATGTTTCGTACCAAAATTTGAGGGATTCAACACTTTCAGTAGGTGGTTCCATGTTTAATAAATTATTTATGAGTTAGAATTCTGTATTATCTCATTATTAATATTACTCAAATGTTGTGTGTGGTGTGAAAACTGTTCATGATTGATTTGGTTAAGAGTTTAATTTTAAGTTTTAATTTTAGCTTGACATTGTGTGTTTTTCATGTGTAACACTTTGGGTATTATTTGGGTGTATTTTAGAACAAATGAAATTGGTTTAATAAAACGTTTTTGGGCTTCCAATTATGCACTAGTAGGTTCTTGGTGTGCCATTGGGTTTTAAAGTGGTTTTTTAATGGGTTTAAGGTGTAAAACCATGTTGTACTTCTTGAAAGTGATTTTGAGAATTTGTTTTTTTCATGTGGATCTTTTGTGGTATTGTTTAAGGTATTTTTATAACACTTAATGTTGTTTAATAAATGTTTTTGGGGATGAAAATTCTATTTTGAATTTTTATTGGTGTGATTTTTTCCTTGAATTATGGTTTTAAAATGGGTTTTATGTGAAAAGCTAGGGTACACTCCTTGGAATTGGTTTATGAACGTTTTGAATGGTTTAATGATTTATGTAACAGGAGAAAACATATTGGAAAACTGTTTTGGATTGTTTATATTTTGAAATGGTCCTTTTTAAATTTTTATGGGGTTGTCATGTGATGTGTATACTCTTGGAAATGTTTTATAAAAATTTTTAATGGATTTACTGTAATGTGAAAGAGGTGTGAATGTGATGTGGGCTGTTTGTGTGAGTGTGATGTGCAAAATGGATTTTGTTTATGAAAAAGAGTTTTATGAAACAAGTGAGTGGGATGTTTTGTGATGTTTAGTATATTTGGATTGATTTTATGAAATTGTTAAAGGATGTTTTGGCTTGTGAAAGTTATGCAAAATGTGTTGTAGTCTATTTTGGTGTGAGTTTGATTTCAAAATGCATTTGAAGGAAACGTGGATTTTGTGACTTGTGTGATTTACATGGGACTGTTTGGTTAATGTGTGATGTAGAAGTGATATTTTCATTGAAAAATATATTTCATGTCTTGTTGAACTTGTTTGATCACAAGAGGAAAACCCAGGTATCTTGGTGGGTGGACGTGTACTAGTATGCTAATGAATCCGTGAGGTTTGGCCTCAATTTCACATAGTAATATTGACTCTTAAAAAACTAACTAAACTATGATGATGATGATTGGGGACCACTAGATTATGGGTATGCTCCCTAATAGTGGCTCTTGTGCACAAGAACAGATATTGTGATGGTTACTCTCACCGAGATACGAGGTACCTGGGAACCACAATAAGCTAGTTCTAGGGGTTATTTCATATTTCTTGTGGTCATTGGATTATTTGTAATTTACTTCAAAATACAGTATTTTTGGCTGTAAATTTCAGTATTTTTTGAATTTATTTTAAAAGTGATGATTCTTTAAATTATCCCACCTGAAAACTGTTTTTATTTTTATGTTGCGTCTTTTAGAAATTGTAACTAGCATTGCGTGTTTATGAAAACTTGCAAGCTTTTAATCTTTGAATGATTATAACATAGAATCTATTAGTGGTGGTATCCTAATGGTAATTGTATCACACCCTACTTACACCCTTGGGTGTAAGTAAACTTTGTTATTTTTATTGTCGTAGGTTTGGGTGAAACTTTTGTGCCAATAATTCAAGTTTTTTTACCAGTCATTTGTGATGCGGTGTTGTGGGGATGGATTGAGGGCAGTGCCTCTTTCCATTTGGAGGTTCTTGGGCTCTAATTATTTGGTTTTTTACCTTTTTAATGGTCTTTAAACATAGTTTTAACTTATGTAATTCAGTTCTAAAACTTTGTAAAAGACAATTTTAGTTAAAAAATATTGATTTGTTTTATTGATTTTGTTTGTTGTTTAATGCTTATAAAGTTGGGTAACTCATTCCCAAACATCATTTTATGATACCTAGGCACTTGTGCCAGTCCATGGGGATTGGGAATGCCTTTCAAATATTTTCGTGGGCTGGGTCGGGTTCCCGTTTTGATGGCGACCAGATTTGGTTCGTGACAATTTAGGTCTAGTTCCTTGGGAAACATGGATATAGAAACAAATGGTCTATATATGAACTACTTCATCTCCCAATAATTTATTCATAACTATAACCCTTATTATATATATCATAAATAATACCATTCATCAGAACCTATGGGAAGGAAACATAATAAATGGTGAGCTTCGATGCCCGGTAAGGGTAAAAAATGAGATATAAACATAACAAAACCATAAGTGTGTTAGAACATTAGAATAATATTTAAAAAAACATACCATGCATATCATATATAATATAATTGAGTCCTAGAATAGATAGTTATAGTTTATATGGAATTGATCATAATGTAATCAAAGAACAAAAGCAATGAGAACATAATATTGATATAATACTGTCTAGAAACACACGACGAGATCGTGGGGGAGAAACGTGTGCTACCCGATGGTTGATTAGAGAGGATTGGGTTATGCTTAATCACTCATATCTGGTGCACCATTTTTGCCTTGAAACATGCAACAATTCCATATCTATCAATACGTGGACCTACATTCCAAAGGTAGGCATTCAATGGGTGGTTTGACCAGCGATGCTTAAGAACTCACATTGGTCGAGAGGATGGGAAGTAGGGCTCATCATACCCTTTTGGGGGGAATTATTGCCTATTATGGGACTATCATACAGATTTAAGATGTATTCATATGTTCACGAATCTTTGTTTTTTACCCAAGCATAGTATCTAGGGATTACTCTTGGTTGGAAATGGTCAGCTGGACGCAGGGGTTCAAAATCATTTTTTCCCAAGGTTTACCATCCCTCTTTGGATTAATGACCCTGAGGAGTATGGCCTCATTGAGATGGTACTGGTCTAAATCCTTATAACTAGGCACTCTGGAGTTTATTGTCATCCAGGGGAGATAGATAACGACTTGAGCATTTGGATCGAACCCGTGATACAGGCTTCCTACGTATCCTCATGAGAGGAATCAGAACCCATGTAGTTGGGTCTGGTATGGGCTTACACTCTAAGCTTCCCTGGGATAATGCGGTGAACAAAAATGAAGATGTATTGAACGGACGATTATTGGGATTGAACCTTGGGGAGGCTTTCTACGTACCTTGCATAGGAGACAAGGATCAAAGTCCACGTAGTTTGGGTGGGGGTGTCGGAGAACCGATGTGAATATGGACCCGGGGATCCAATGGTGATCGGAATTGAACCTCTTGGAGGCTTCCTATGTATCACTGTGGTGGGGAATCAAAATATACGTAGTTCTAATTGGCATGGGGATTATGCTCTGAGGTAGCCCATGGTAATGGATTGGGGATTAAACTCTGAGGAGGAACAAGGTAATGGATTGGGGCTTACACTCTGAGGAGGCCCAGGGTAATGGATTGGGGATTACACACTCAGGAGGCCCAAGGTAATGAATTGTGGAATACACTCTGTGGAGGCCCAGGATAGGATTTCATAGTTTATGCTTACTCTAAGCCCACGTGAGTCCTGCTCGGTGTGAGAAACAAGAGGCAGCAAGGACCAGACGATCATGTCGCGAAAGGTGCATCCGTGAGAAGTGTAATTGGGCTTACTCATGGGGGCGGCCCATAAAATTCAAGGCTTACTCTGAGGTTGTTGCATGTGGTGATAAAGTCCAACGGGAAGGGGAAATTTCCCCGAAGAAGAATAGAGTAGCAGCCTTCCCCACTACACCCTTCCATGGCCATGGGGATGTACGAAGGTGAATGGGTGCCTCTTTATGATGGGTAGTCCACCACTCCCCGTGGTGGGGAGAAGTGTCCCCATACTAACCTGTGGAGGGGCTTAAAGGGGACTCCCAAGCTGAGACTCCGCATTACCATGGGAATGAGAACCCATGAATGCTTCGGGAATCTGCTCAAGGGCCGGAGCAACCCCTTCTCCCTAGCTTACCGTGGGTATGTGAACTCAAAATGGCATGCTGAGGAACCTGAAGGTTACATCACATGGTTCCGAAAGCTCTGGTGGAGGCCTCGACTTGGGGACGATGAATGGGCCAATGAGGGGGTTGTGAAAGATCAGGCCAGATTGGAAGGATTTTATTTGGCTCGGTGAATGGGAACTTAGAAGGATTTGACGGACCACATAGGTGCATGAGGGGTGGCGCCCCTCATGTAGGGAGGTGCTACACAACTGGAGAGGTCGTCCGTGAACCAGCATGGTCCACAGACTGATGGGCATCCCGCGAACCAGGGTGGTACACAGCTTCAAGTTTTGTCCATGTACCAGGTTGGTATTCGGAGGGGTCTACACGAGCAGCGGTGGCCAAGGGTGATGCCGGTTGGAGGATCGTCGGTCATGGATTTTCCTGCATAGGAGGTTCCTAGACGATGCGACAAATCAGGAAAGGGGAATAAAATCCATGGTCTGCAGGGAGTGCATCCGCAGAGGGGCCATGGTGCGCGGTCTTCTTTTCTTTGTTATTTTAAGTTCGTGGTTCACCAAGTTGTTATGCCTTTTTTGGTTCCTTATTAATTCGTTTCCAGCTTTATACCTATTCTGGTTCGCGAACTGGAACTTCACTGTTTTTGAAATCCTAAGCTCCTTCCTTCAAAATCCTTCCACCCGAATCTAATTGATCTCTCCTTTTTTTCTCCCCTTAGATGTTCTTTTATAGGGGGAGTAAAAGGGGTCTATTGTGTCCCAGAGACACCTTTTTTGGAGTCCTATGACCGAGAACCCAGTTTTCAGATGACTTGGTCAATCCACAACTCGCAGGGGTGTGCACCTAACCCGCGAACCAAGTCGGTTCGAGGGGTGCTTCACAGTTGCATAGGGTTCCGCCTCTATTCTGCAAACAATAGCGCATGCGGCATGGGCCTGCTAGCGTGGTCTGCGGCTGGGGCGGTTTGTGTCGGTGGACCAGCCTGGCGCCCATCCTGCTTCGCGCTCATGGAGGATCCCTGCCTCGGTTCCATGAACGATAGTGATCCGCGGAGGGGGGTGCTTCGCGGAACCGGCCGTGTACCATTAGTATTTGACTGATCCGCAGACCGGTTCATCCTTTGTCAATTTTTTAGTATTCTTTATGTTTTGCCCGATGCTCTGAGGGAAATTGGGTAAGAACGTTTCTCAAATTAGGGGGGATTCACATTCTCTTTTGCATATTTTTTGAAGAGCCTACAAATGCCCCCCATCGAAATGGGGTCCGGTCGGAATGAAGAGGAGGCCATACCGATGTAGAGTGGTCCTGAAGCATGGATTGTTTTCGGTAGGGGAGTGGACCCAGTAAGGGACCACGCCTATAAATACGGGGGACCTTCCTTTTTCTTTTACTGTATTCCTCTCAAAACTAGAGCTCTCTTGCATTTTTTTCTCCGCATACTCGTTCCTTTGCGAAACGCCTCATCCATGAACCAGCTACCACTTCCGCAAACCATTCCTCATTCGCGCCATACTTTACCCACAGACCAATCTCCCAGCTGTGAACTAATACTTTTAACTAATTAAAAAGTATGTCATGACGAGCCGCGTAGGAACTCGCTCCGCGTTTTTGACGGTCCGCAGACTAAAATTCTTCCAGACTTTGAATATTTATGATGTCTTACGAACCTAACCATTTAAATCCGAGATTATGATTCCGCGGAGCTACCTGGTTCATGTTTTTCTGGACAATACTCCATGGGCCAGAGTACCACAGACCTCTTCCGAGTAAGGTTGGTTCGCGGGATGCAGTCATCGCAAAGAAAATTTTGAGGCCTACTTGCGGACCTCATCATGAAGGCTTTTTGACTCCTTTTCCATATCTTTGATATTTTTGTCTAGATTTTATTATTCCAAACTAACCATCTTCCTGGTTTTCATAATACAGGGAGGAAATATGGTTCCCCCTCACCCAACACCCAGGCTTGCTACCGAGATTCTCTCAATTGGTTCAGGGATATGCTTAGCTATGATTTGTTGAGTGGAGATCATCAAAGATGACCCTAGCCGATCCATCATTCCCCACGATGTTGTCTTGAAGGACTTGCTCTCTCCTGAGCTCCTGGGTTATCTACTATCAAATCGACTTCTGCTTTACATCTTCGGTCTTCAAGACGACATCTCTATACCCCCATTTTTTTTCATTACTGTGAGGGAGAGGCCACAACTTGTGGCCATCCTCCATTTTTTTCAAATGGAATACATTCCATGCCAATATTTCCTTGCTCTAAAATTTGATTATTACTGGAAGAATTGTTGCATGAATAAAAACCCACTGAATCAGAATTGATCATAATTCAGAAAAAAATAATTAGAATAGAAACAAACTCTAACTTCTTCCCTGATCATGGGATCTATCGAGCATAGTTTTGACTATTTCTAGTGTTTTCTAGAAAAACCCCACAATATTTTTGTCTTTTCTTTTAATACCTTAATTTTTTCTGGGCCCATTTGGTTTGGACCCAGCGGGTATGGCATGACTTTTTATTAGGTCGACCTTTTTGGGTAATTGGCCTAACATGATTTGTTCCTCTTTTTGTGAGTGGTTTAATGTCCCACTGACATGACTATTATTACTGATGTTTTAGGTCGAACAACTTTGATCAGATATGGTGGGGAGGGGGCATCAATGAGTATTGGTTGATTAAAATATATATCAATACCCTTCAAAAGCACGAGTGGGGAAGAATGTTTAGATTTTAATGACATGCAGGGCATGTCTCAAGGCATGGGAGCTGTATCGGCATGTAGAGGTAGGAAGAACATCGCCTAAGGAAATCATGCCTTTGGTAGACGGGCTAGGGGCGATCAATGTGGGGAGCCACTAAGGGAATGGTATGGATAGTCATGAAAAGGTGTCCTTAAGTAAATGAATCTCCATTTCTGATGGCCTAAGGACTTCATGAAATACCAGCTTATGGAAACCACCATGGGTGGCTTGGAGAACCATGAAAATCGCCAGGGGTGGTTCAGAAAGGGTGTATGAAATATGAAAGGGTTTGAGAACATCTGTATTAATAAAGAGTGTGGACTCAGGGTCCCTTTCCAACACATTTAGTTATCACATAGGATGACTGAGGATTGGTGCAGTTTAAAGTCATGCAGCCAAGATATTCTTCAAAGTGGAATGGATTCTCCTGGTTCTCGGTAATCTTGTCAGAGATGTTCCACTATATTCAGGAAGGGTTATGAAAGAGGTTGGTAAACTGCTTCTCAAAATATTTCCGAATCCCAGTATGTATAAGGGGGCTCAAAGGCCAAGAGGCATACATAGAGAAGCATTGCCTAAGGAAATCTTGACTTTCATAGACGAGCTAGTTGCGATCAACATGTAGAGCCGCTGAGGGCATGGTATGCATAGTCATGTAAAGGTGTCCTTAGGTCGATGATTTCATTCTCATGATAGCTAGGAAACTTCAGGAATGTTTGAGATTTGGGACCACTAGGGGTGGTTTACAAGTGTTCAGCTCTTTCTGGGTATAGAGTGTGATTTATGAGGAGAGGGTGCATGGATACAGAAGAAACATATAGGCTAAATTTCCCAAGAATGGGTGAAGTCATTAATTCTCAAGCTGGTGTGAGATGGTGGTTTGTGTAGGTCTGACCCATAAACTGAGGGACAGAGAAAAGCCTCGGTTCTTTACTGAACCCATGATAGGTTTGACCATGCAGTTTAACGTTATGCGGCAAGGAAGACTTCCATGTAGTTTAACGTCATGCGGTAAATATGAGGAGTGTTATTAAAGGATGTTGTGCAGTTTAACGTCGTGTAGCGAGGATGAGGGGCATTTTAAATTCCGTGCAGTTTAACATCATGCGGTAAGGACGGGAAGCATTTTTTAAGATTCTATGCAGTTTAGCATCATGAAACGAGGAGGGGTGATCATTTTTAAATCTATGAAAATGCTTAAAATTGGAGGAATTTCTCTGGATGATTAATGATGGGTATTTAAAGTTTCTCCCCAAGCATCAAATACATGTAAAGTGTAGTTTTAATAGTCATGCAATAAGGAATTAGTGGGAAAGGCCGCTTTTCATCAAAATGTAATTGGGCTTGAACATATCGACATGCCCAAGATGTGGAGGGGGGTTTATTTGTTTAAATCATGGTTCTGGGGCTTCTTGGATTAGGAGAAATGATATGGGGGCTCTCATTCCGGTAAGCATACGAGACTAGGAAGAGTATCTCTTGAGGAAATCTTTCCTTTGGTAGACAGTCCAGGGGCTATCAATATATAGAGCCATTGAGGGCATGGTATGCATAGTCATGAAAAGGTGTCCATGGGTCGATAAAATTCCACTTATGATGGCCGTGAACAGTTATGAGGATCCGCGATTGACCGTGCCACCGAGTCTATCTTTTGGTAAGAAAATACCTGGACATGTTGGGCATATTTGGTCCTGGTTATTGTTAATGCTTAGAGAGCTCCCTACACGGATTTATCTTGTTTGTGGGGGGTAACTTCACTTCATGCAGTTTAATATTGTGTGGTAAGGACGAAGTAATCCTAGTTTAGCGGTCATAGAGTTCAGACCATTGGGTGACTATTGCTGTAGTCACTCGAAGCATAACTGAGTTACTATGCTATGATATACTCTGAACAGGGTGGGGGATGGAGGTTGTAAACTGCAACTCTGGGGTTTCCCGGATCAAGAGATGTGGTGTGGGGGATCTGAGGCTGGTAAGCTTATGGAGCTAGGAAGAGTATCACCTGAGGAAATATTGCCTTTGGTAGACAGAAGAGGGGATATCAATATGCAGAGCCGCTGAGGGCATGGTATGCATAGTCATGAAATGGTGTTCTCGGGTCGATGACTTTCTACTTCTGATGGCCATGATGATTATGAAAATCTGAGAATGCTCACAGTATAGAGTTCAACATGTGGGGATAATGGTGCTCAAGCATACAAGAAACATCTTCACCACAATTGTCCGTTGAGTGAAAGTAGCCTAGCCCTGGCTTGATGTTTGTAGATGCAGGTCGTCATGTGAAGCACGTGCAGATACATAGGCTAACCGGGTAGGGAAACCATGGAAACATTTGGATGTGAAAGGGGGATGAACTTGTAAACCACTACGTCATAATGTTCTGGATCGAGAGATATGATATGGGGGATCTGAGGATGGTAAGCGTATAGAGATTGGAAGGGTATCACCTGAAGAAATATTTCCTTTGGTATATGGGCCAGGGGATATCAATGTATAGAGCTGCTGAGGGCATGGTATGCATATTCATGCAAAGGTGTCCACAGGTTGATAAATTTCCACTTTCAATGGCCGTGAATGGTTACGAAGATCAATAATTATCCGGGTCGTGGAGTCTGATGTATGGATAGGATGCAGACCAATGCTCAAGGAGTATTTCCATCTCGCTTCTCCATATATCTTAAGTGGGTCACGATGAATTCTGTGCAGTTTTAACATCGTATGGTGAGGATGAGGTCTGTGCAGTTTTAACATCATGCGGTGAGGATGATGTCCGTTCAGTTTTAACGTTGTGCGATGAGGATGAGGGCTATATATTCCTGTGTTTTCTTTTCTTGGTGGCTGGGCTAGGAGATAAGACCCCAACATCGCTACGTATCCTGTGAGGGCATGAATCAAACCACACGTAGTTCTTTTTGGAGTACACCCTGTGTAGGTCTGGTCCTTACATGGGGGGGGGCATACTTCTTTTTCCCTTAACCATGTAGTTTAACGTCGTGTGGAAAGGATGATGAACACATCCCATACAGGTCTGGTCCGTACATGGGGGGAGAGGGAATTTTTAATCCTTCTTTTCACTGTAGTTTAACGTCATGTGGTAAGTACAAGAATACACTCCATGTCGGGTCTGGTCCATACGGGGGGAGAGAGAATATTTTTTTGGAATGGCTGGTCTAGGATTGGGAACCCTGGAGTTGCTAAATATCCTATGAGGGTAGGAATCAAGCCTTACATAGTTCTTTTTGGAGTATACACCCCGTTCGGGTCTAGTCCGTACGGGGGAAGGGGGTATTTTTGGCTTCATTTGAGGTGGTTGGGCCAGGGTGTGGAATTCTGGCGTCACTACAAATCCTGCGAGGGTAGAAATCAAGCCTCACATAGTTTTCTGAAAAATAATACACCCAGTGCAGGTCTGTTCCATACACGGGGGAGAAAGGGCATTTTCTTTGAATCTCATTAGTGCAGTTTAATGTCGTGCGGTAAGGAAGAGGAATACACCCCGTGCAGGTCTGGTCTATACACAGGGGGAAAAGGGAAATTTATTTAAACCTCATTTGGGGGTGGATGGGCTAGGATATAAAGCCCTGACATTGCTACATATCTTGATAAGTCAATAATCAAGACATACATAGTTATCTGAAATAAGTACACCCCATGCAGGGCTTGTCCTTACATAGGGGAAGGAAACATTTTTTTAATCTTATTACATTTGGGAGTCATTGGGCCAGTATAGGGGATCCCGGTGTCACTATGTATCCTGCAAGGGCAGGAATCAAGATGTATGTAGTTCTCTGAAATACATGCAGATTAATGTTATGCAGTGAGGAAAAAATACTCTTAGTTTAGGGTCATAGAGTTTGGACCATTGGGTTCTTGGCAGTTTAATGTCCTGTAGCTCGGACGATAACTGATTTTAGTTATGCCAGTGAGGACGAAATACACTTAGTTTAGGGTCATAGAGTTTGTACCATTGGGTGCTTGGCAGTTTAACGTCCTGTAGCTCAGACGATAACTAATTTTAGTTATGCGAAATACTTCTTCAGAAATCTTGCATTTGTAGGAGTGGTGGTGAATTTCCCATCCATGGATATCAGGGCATATGCTTCATTGGAGTAGACCTTGTGTATCACATATGGTCCTCCCATTTGGGCTCCAGTTTTGGAGGTTTATTTCTATGTATCATTAGGTTCCAGAGGACCAACACCAATTCTCCATCCAAGAAAGACCAAAGACGAACCTTTTTATTGAAGGCTCGTGCGATCCAGTTCTGATATACCTCCAGATGGTGTAAAGTGTGCAATCGATTCTCATCCAGCAGTTCCAATTCACCTATCTATTTTTATGATTTCTCATCATCAGATAACTGATCAAAAATGGCAACACAGAGTGAGGGTAATTAGAGCTCAATGAACAGGACCAATTCTGTTCCGTATACTAATGAGTACGGAGTAGCCCGAGTAGTGGTGCAGGTTGTAGTTCGATAAGCCCACAATGCATGGAGGAGTTTATCCAGCCATGAATTCTTGTCTTTGTCCACCATTTTTTGGATAATGTTGGACATGGGCTTATTGAAAGCCTCTATCTGTCCGTCGACCGCTAAATGGTAGCGGGATGAGTGGTTAGGCTTGATATCATATTCTTCGTATAGTTTTTCCAACTCAGCAGAGCAGAAGTTGGTGCTTTTATTCATTAGTATGGTATGAGGGACACCAAATCTGGTGATGATATTGGCTTTCACAAAGCTGAAAATGTTTCTTGCCTGACTTCCTTAAGGGGTACAGATTCAGCCCATTTGGAAAAGAAGTAAGTTGTCATGAGGATATACATCAGCTGTTTGGATGTGGTGGGAGGATATGGTCCCACGACGTCCATTCCCCAGATGGAAAATGGCCAGGAGTACTTGGCCTGATGAAGTAATTCTGGGGGTTGGTGTATGAGGTTGGAATGAATTTGGCATGAGTGACATTTTGTGGTAAAGTGCTCACAATCTCGTGCGACGGTGGGCCAATAGTACACAAGTCTTCAAACCTAATGGTAATGCTTAGACCCCAACTGATGTGCTCCACATATTCTGGCATGAACTTCATCCATGACCGCAACAGTTTGTTCTCCATCCATGCATGTGAGGAGGATTCCATCGAGGCATCGTTTGTAGAGGGCCTCTTGCTAACCTACGCCGCCATATAGGAAAAATTTGCTTTCCCTTCTCCATATTTTCTCTCATTCAGCCCAATCTGATGGAAGTTCTCCTCGTTGAAGGTAGTTTGCAATGGGGGTCATCCAACCGGTGGCAGGAGAATATGGCTCAGGGATAGGACCAACTTCGTTGATTTCTTCCGTATTAGAATGAACAAACGATAGGACCATTCAATGATGATGAATACTGATAGTTGTTTCATCCCGGTCTAGGTCAGCTAGGGCTGTGGCTGCATTAGCTAATGCATCCTCCTAGGATTTTTGAGACAAGGGAATATAGGTCAATGTTGGTTCTATGGAGATTTCTGCCATTAACCCTCGGACGTGGTCAAATAGGGGAATCATCTCCTCCTTTTTAATATCATAGTCACCGTTAACTTTCTTGATGACCTGTTCTGAGTCACATTTTACCTTAAGGTGCTGTACTTGTGCCTGGAGTGTGAGCTCCAGGCCTGCAATGAGGGCTTGATACTCTGCTTCATTGATCGTACATCTTTTTGACAGGAGGAAGGAATATTGAAAGAATTCCTTTTCTAGGGACATGAGTATTATCCCCAATCCCACCTTGTTAAATTTGGGATCTTCTATCCTATTCCCGGTTGGGCTTCGGGATGCGCCGTCGAAGTACATTTCCCACGCTGGGAACTCCTATTGAACTGAGAAGATGTCTTCATCAGGTAGCTCGGCGTCCGATGTGGTGGTCCCCGTTGAAGGGTGCTCCTCCGACAAATCTTTTAATGCCTGAAATTTGATGGCTTTATGAGGCACAAACCGGATGTCAAACTGTTGCAGGATGACTGCCCATTGGGATAGGTTCTCGGTCAACATTGGTTGGACAAGTATGTACTTGAGCGGGTTACTACATGAGACCAAATGAACTTCATGATGCTTCAAGTAATGCTGCAATTTTTGAACTATGTAGACCAAGGACAAACAACTCTTCCCGATGTTTGATTATCGAGTTTCAGCATTGATCATGGTTCGACTGAGGTAATAGAGGCTGTTTTCAATGCCGATGTCATTTTTCTGCATGAGGAAGGCTCCCAGTGACCGTTCTAGGGCTGCCACGTATAGGATGAGAGGTCTTACTTCAACCGGGGGAATGAGAACTGGTGGGATCAAGAGGTACTTCTTTTGGCTGTCGAACACCTCTTGACAGTTATCTGTCCATTGGTATGTAAACCCCTTCTCCATTAACCTGGTGAAGGGCAAACATTTTCCTATCAGGTTGGATATGAACCACCTGATGTAGTCCAGATGTCCTTGGAATCCTCTCAACTCAGTGAGATTGTGGGGAGGTGGCAGGATAAAGATAGACTTTGTCTTTTAAGGGTCGAATTCGATGCCGTGATGGCATACAGTGAAGCCAAGGAATTTCCCCGAGGTAACCCCGAAGGCACATTTCAAGGGATTCATCTACATGCATTGTTGTCAGAGTTTGTTGAAGACGGTTTCAAGGTCTGACAGGTGATCTGGGATCTATCTTGATTTGACCACCAATTTATCCACGTAACATTAGACGAATCTCCCCAGGAATGGTTTAAAGATACGATGCATGGCGCATTGATATGTGGTGATAACATTCATGAGACCAAAAGGCATAACCCTATAACAAAATATTCCTTGAGGAGCTCTGAAGACAGTGTATTCTTCATCTTCTTGGGACATCCAGATCTAATTATACACAAAATAACCATCCTTGAATGATATAGCCTCATACTCGGCCGTTGCATCGATTAATAACTCGGTGATTGGGACCAGGAAATCACCTTTCAGAAAATTCTGATTGAGATCTCTAAAATCAATGCAAACACAGATTTGTCTGTTCTTTTTCTTGACTGGGATGATGTTGTCCAACCATATGGGGTACTGGACCTCCCAGATGAATCCTTATTTAATATGTTTATTGACTTCAACCTCTATTTTGGTAGCATGAGAGGGGTGATTTCTTCTGGAATCTTTTTTATAGCCCTGGTGGTCTTAATGCATACCTAAGTGGTGGGTTGCCACTTTGGGATCGAGTCCCAGAGTTTATGAGTAATTACAGGTAAAAACATCTTGATGTTTCCTTAAGAAAGCGGTATATAACTCATGCTCCTCGGGGGACAAGGCTGCACTAACAAGAGTGGGCCTCAGGTCTTCCTCAGTGCCCAGGTTTATTTCCCTGAGCTCATCCACAGTGGTGGAGATACCTTCCTCAAATGCGGGAGGTGAATCCCTGAGATCTTCCTCCTCTTCTTCTCCCAAATCCTCATCTTATCGATCTAGCGAGGAGAGAGCTCTTGAATCGGGCTCCTGGGAGTCGGGTGGTGATGTGTTTTGGGAATCCTTACTCAAGTATTCACCCATAATTTGAGGGTCATCGGTCATTTCTGCACCTCTATGCTGGGGCGTCATGGCTGAAGTCATTAGGACAATCGAGTGTGTGTCCAGGCTTGAATCCCTGCTCTCAACATGGTTGATGGGAAGTACATAGTCTCCGCCAAGCTTCCTGAGGGGGTCATCAGGAACAATTTCCAGACCATTTGGAGCAGGGATCCAGTCAATACCATCGAGTGAAGGCTTAGTTTTCTTTTTCTCATAAAAACTTATGTCAATGTAGTGCGACTCGGAGAGCTTGAAAGTGGCCTTGTCATCGTGTGATGTTGAAATTTGTCCATTGATGCAATATTTGATACACTAGTGGTAGGATGATGGAATGGACATGTGCTTATGGAGCCATGACCATCCAAGCAGGGAATTTAATGTTATGTTCTGACAGGCCACCACAAATTCTGAGTAGGCCCAAGGTTTCCAAAATGGGTTTTTAGCTTAATTTATCGCATTGGATTTTGTTCACTCTTGTCATAACCTAGAAGAGTTGTGGACAAGGGTATTCAATCACCCTCATTGTAGCCCAACTTAAGGAGTGTCCGTAGGGGAAGGAGGTTAACTCCAGAGCCGTTGTAAAAAAGACGTTGCAAATCTCAACATCATCTAGTGTGCCGGACACATATAGTGGTTTGATGTGTCCTTGCATGATGGCATCGTCATCCAGATCGGTGAAGGAAATCACCACATTGAATTTAGCTGGGCCAGTCTCCGTCTGGAAAATCTTGGCAATAGCTACCTTGGCATGGAACTCCAGGGGGCTGAGCAAGGCTTCAATAAGCGCCTCCCTGCGATCTTCTGACAAACTTAGGGCATCCAGGATTAACATCTTGGCTGGTGCTGACGCCAGCTCCTTAAGGATATAGTATTTTTTCTCCAACGGCCGATGCTTCTCCCTTAGTGGTATATTTGTAATAGGTACTCTAGGATTTGGATCATGTGATGAGGAGGGACCGACCGTAGGGTCGGATGTCGATGGTGTTCCCACGTTCTGGGGTCTCGGCCCGGCCGGTCTATTTGTGCGCACTAGGCGGCTAGATATATTTTCCTCTTCTGATGGGTACCACAGAATGATAGGTCCAGAGTGACCGCTTGTGGAGGTGGAGGGATATTCTTTCTCTCATTGAGTTTGTTGAAGGTATTACCCATGGGTTTCCGCGATATTAATGGTTTGGGCCAGGGTAAAACCATAGGGTTGGTTTCGGCCGCGACTGCGCCTTCCCCGGTATCCTCTGCCTCTGTGATTCCTCCTCCCGACCACTTGCATCAGAAAGTTTGGTTCATAACCATACCCTTCGTCAGGGAATTATTTCATTAGATGGATGATGTTGATGGAACCAAAGATTATCTCCTCATCCTGTGACAGGTCAACCTGGTCGGTTGTCCCTGATGGTTCCATTTGGTGGGTTAGTTCCCGTGGTGCCAATTTTGAAGGCATAAAATCCAATAGTGTCGGGGATAACTTTGGCATCATTGGGGAATGATCCTCTTACTCTTTTATCCTCCATTTTCGATTATGCATGGATGCCCGACTCTTCGAGGGTTGTGAGGCCAATATTATCAGTTGCACGACATTAGGGGCTGTTGGCGGTAACACCGACTACTGTAATTGAGCTCAGAGTATGCCCTGAGCTCGGTTGATAGTATTCCGAGTCATCCAGTTATCAAATTTATGCCCCTTTTTGTGGGTGACTTCCTTTCACCCATCCCCTTTGTCGAAGTCGTTGGTAGAAATATATGTCACATGTGCTGGGGGTGGTCCCAGTTCGACCTGCCCAGAGTCTACCATCCTTTGTAGGAGGTATTTGAAGACAAAGCATTCCTGGATACTGTGCCCTAATATTTGATGGTAGGGAAAATAATCTGTCCTGTCATCACGGTCGAATTATTCAGGCCTCCTTGTCTCCGGGAGATGTAGCAAGTTGAAATTCATGGTGGTGATGTAATAGCCACGGACTTGGTCCTCTTGGAACAAATATACTTTTTTTCTTCACTCCTCAAACTAGTTATGCTTCGATCCTCTCGGATCGTCCTGCTTGGGCAGAGGAGACCACTGATATACCGGATTACCTTGACGTTTTGGTGGAGGACTAGGCAGTGGAGCAGGCGTAGGGGCTGGCTTGAGCATGACAGAGGATGCTTCAACTTTAACAGTTCACTTTTCAAGAGCCTGTGAGGCTATTCAGGAGTTCATATTGGTCCGCTGCAGGGAGTCTTCAATTCTTTGGGTGATGGATGAGAGATGGCGGAAGCCAGTGGTGCACTCCACTGTTATGAGTGGTGTTCGTAGCTCATCTCTAAGGTTATCGATTCATATGAAAAGAATCTCATCTTGAGACATTGGTCTGTTCAGAGAGTAGGACAGACCATTCCATCTAGCGATCAAATCTGAGACCCTCTCGTTCTCCCTCTATTTTCAATTCATGAGGTCACTGACTGTTGTTTTAGGCAACATCGAGATGAAGTGGAACAAGAACTACTTCCGAAGGTATTCCAAGCTTTTTATTGACTGGGAGACCATAATCGTATACCAGACGAAGGTAGATCCTTGAAAGGTCTATACGAAGCATCTGAGTTTCACTGCTTCTTGTTGTTCTAGAGTTCCCATCATAGGGTTTCAATAAGAAATGAAGTGCATCAAGTGTTGTTCCGGATCACCTGAACCATTGAAAATAGGGAATAGAGGGCTCCCAAAATTTGGTGGAGGATGCATGTTGATCACCCAATTTGGGTAGTGCTTCCGCTCTGGTTGTATCAGAGCACGTTGACCTTCCAATGCTTCCAATCAAGCTGTCGGTACCTTGATGGTACTGGAGAGTCCCTTGTTTACATCCTGTTGGGCCCATTCTGGGGCGGGTGTAGCCCGAGGCATTGCCGGAGGGTCCATCTTGGCCATCACCAAGTGTGTGTATGCTGTTGGTGACACCTTCGTAGGGTTCAGACGTACTCACTCTGGTTGCTTACTAAGTGGAGGGAAGTCTTGGTATTCACCCGAATCCATGTTTAGGTAGTTGGACGGACCGAGCGCCTCATTGGGCGGGGGCTCTGACCGTGCTTATTCTATTGGGGAAAACCTTGGTCCTTGAGGTTCACTTGCTGGGGGTGGAAGGTGTGTCTCTTCATGGGAGGTGCTTTCAATAAACCGGTTCCTCCGGAGTAGCTCGACATTAAGCTGCCTCAATTCTATCATTTCCTACTCCTGTCAAGAGAATCTCTCTTCTAGCATAATTGGATTGTTTTTATCGATAGAAGGAGGAAAGTTAAGGGTAACCGATCCTTTGTTCTTATCCTTATTTGGAGATCGCAGGGTGAGAAGAGGAAGGTTAGCTGAAGGGGTGACCATATTTAGAGTGGCCCTCTAGTTCCGGGTGTGCACAGCTGGTGGTTTGTTGTGAGTCACAGCCGGACTAGAACCATCGTATCCTGATCCATCCAGATTTGCATCATCTCCGGTGTCACCAGTGGGGTTAGACTCTATGGCATTGATGGATTCATATCATGGGGTGGATGAGACGTCATCTTATAAAAATGAATAGTATCTCCTGCACCTTTTGCTGGTCCTCCCCCTCCTATCTCGGGATTGCTTTTGGACTCCTTGATGAACAGTAACGTGGATAGTCCTTTGATGCGTCCTTACAATACGCCTCCCTCTTGAAGGGGATGGTGACTCAAAAGATGGGATAGAGCAGGAACCCCCTCTTCTAACTATCCTCCCTAGACGAGAAAATAATGATCCTTGTGGGGGAGGTTGTTATTGAGGTGGTAAAAATGCCCCTAGCCCTGAGGGATGGGGCTGGCTCTGTTCCCTGGAGGTTGAGTCTTTTCCTATTTTTATTGGTCTTACAGGGGAATTTTTTGTTAAAAATTCCCCCATCCTTGTAGGCTCGGGTTGGCCCTAGATTGCGGTAGCAGCTTCTGCTATCGCTACTTGCCTGATCTTGCATTCCCCCATTCGGGGGTGAATAGTTCTGATGCCGAGTTCACTCATGACTCAATCCTCTCTGAGGAGGCTGGCAATGACCGCTGATTGGACTCTCTTATGAGAGAGGCTTCTTGTATGCTTTCAGTGGCCTGATTCAGGAGTTCTTGGATGGATTGTTCCTATTGGGCTCGACACCTATGGGACATACTCAAGGCATGTATTTGCTGGGTGTGTCACCTTTCTTGAACATGGATACCACTCGATCATGGCCTTGTCGTGATGGAGTTGCAAGACACTATTCCAAACAAGTTCTTCTGGGTGGGGAGAAGAGTGAAATGCAGAGCTCCATGTTCTCCCCATCCATTGATATGGTCTCCCGTCAGAGCGTTACTGATGAGGCAGCGCTGCTGGTGTAGCGCACGAAGGCAGGATATCTCCAGGTTTCCTTTACGCCTCATAGGTCGTTTTTGTCGCACCAAAGGAAGATCTCCCAGGTCTATGTGATGTAAGAGGTATCCTATTGTCTTGACATGGTCTACATACCCATCGTAGGATAGGAAGCTTGATTTCAACTGGAAGAGGGTTGACCATATATTGGAGTGGATGCCGTGCACACATTCTTTTGACAACGTCTTGGGTATGTCGAATTGAGAGGTGGTTGTGGGCCAAAACATAACTGGTATATCATCTCTGGCTATTTGTTTCCTTAGGTGCAACATGTTAGCATACTCTTCCACAAGCGATTCCTCTACCTGGTCAGACCAACTGAGACGCTCACCGATAGTGTGGTCAGGGGAAGTGGGGCCGACTGTTTTTGAATTGTCATGTGGGCAGTTCCGAGATGGATCAGAAGTTGAACCTGGCCCTGGACCGTATCCTGATCGAAGATGGGTGTCATTGGAGACTAGATTGGAATTTGACATGCTCGATATCGTCCTTCTGAGCGCCTCGTCATATGAGGGATTTTCTGTGCAGGATTCGGTAGGGGGAGGACCTTCCTATCTATATGATATGTCATTGCAGGGAGGACCTTCGCAATGATGGCCGTAATGGCGAAGAATACCATAATAGATGCCACAGGGAGGGAACCTATGGGGTACATCCTGGGGAGGGCCCTCAGAATGTACCTCTATTAGGGGAGGCCCTTCTCGTTGATTGAAGTCTAGGTGGGGAGGACCACCGATATCCGTGTCGTAATGGAGAGGACTACCATTACTGCTTGACGCCTCACTGCGTATATGAATTTTGCAGTGAACACCCTAGGGAGGACCTCTAAAGCGTATCGTAGCAAGGGGAGGACCTTATGGCTACGTAGCATTGTTACGGGGAGGGCCTTCACAACAAGTGCCATCATGGTGAGTACGACCATCATGGTTGGACATTCGATGTGTATCCTGGTGGGGACCTTTATGATACACTACGATAAGGGGAGGACATTCTTGTTTCTTGGGGCCATCTTGGGGAGGACCTTCGTGATGGTGGCTACAATGGTGAGGACTACCATTACAGCTGACACAGGTAGAATGTCTACGGGGTACACCCTAGGGAGGACCTTAAAAATGTACCACAATGAGGGGAGGGCCTTTTCATTGCTTGATGTCTCTACGGGTAGGACCTCCATTATCAGAGTGGTGAGGACAACCATCGTGATATGATGCCTGGCTGCGCGGAGTGTCATCGCAACATAACCCCTGGGGAGGACCTTCAGGGCCGGCAACGACAAGGGTAGGACCTTCTTGTCGTGATGAGACGTCACTACGGGGAGGGACAAGGCAGTTGCGACTATGATAGTGATGTCTAGTATCATAATCTATGGTTTAACTGCATGGAGAGTATTTGTAGCGTATACCCCGGGGAGGACCTTCACGGTGGACCGTAGCAAGTGGATGGAATTCTTGCTGCTTTATCTTCTGGCCATGTGGAGGTTCTCTGTGACTCGCATCAAAAGGGGAGCTCTCATGATCAATCGTTATAAGCCTGCGGGGGAGGCCCCCACGGGTTCTATGGGGAGGACCTTCAGAGCTGCTGGTAGTGACATTGCGGGGAGGACCTTCGCAACTCCTAATTCTAGTCCCATAATATGGTAATGGGTGGGCAGGGTCCCGAGCCTTGGATATGTTCTTAGCAGCATTGGGAACCCCAGATTCCAGCAGAGCGGAGTCATGAACCCGTTCTTTATTTTCAAGCTACCTTCGGCGCGTTTGGGGCACTTTCTTGCGGGAAGCGGGGACCGTCTTCTGTTTACAACGGGATTCACCTTTGGGTCCCTGTCTAATTGGGTCCCGTGATGTTGCCGATATACGCCGACAAACATCTTGAATTTTAGCCGGGAAATATGCTTGCTCTAGAGCATCCACCGCGATGGATTGGTGTCTCCTAGTTGGAACGAGTGAAGCTGCTTGATCCGGTTTCCCTTGCATTGCAGAATATGACTGGCGACTCTCCTGGGAGGAAGAAGGGACGAAGATCTGCTCTGAGGAGGCTATCTCATCTCTTAGATGAGTCTCCTCAATTTGGGAGATGGGCTCACGGGTCCGAGTCCTTTCTGTTTCCGCTGATGCAATTACATTCTGGAAAGTCTGCAAGATATGATCTTGGATCGATACATGCTGCTCCATCATTTCCTGGATATGCAGAGAGACATCTTTGGCTTGAATGGGTAAGAAGGCCCATTTCGGTGTTGGAATAGGAATATCCTGCTCTGGTCCTCTGGTGGTCAGTAGGTACTGACAATTCCCCTGTGTCGAGGCAGGTGACCGAATCTGCCCCTGGGCCGAGATATGCTGGTTTATCTCTCCGTTTGCCACCACATCGGGATGGAGGACTTTACTTGCATCCGCAGGGATCTGTCCCTATATAAGTCAGTTTCCCACCGTATCGAGTTGGTTGCCTTTGTTGGTAGGGAGACATGCCCGCCTATTAATTTCCACCGCATCTGGGTGGTGGGATTTGTTGATCGCCACCACATAGGGATGGTAGGCATCAGGAGCATATAATAGGAGCTGGTCCTGTAGGCGCTGGGTCGCCTCCACGTCAGGTTGGTGGGCTTCACGACCCTGGGCAAGGAGAGGCGCCTGCTGGGTAGGTTCCATCCTGTGTCAGCGACGATCTTGATGGAGTGTGGTGGGGATGCGCGCCTGCTCGTATGATGGAGCCATGTCTTGATGGAGGGATTTGGAGGAGCGACCATGTGTATGTGCCTACTCGCGATACGTCTCTGTGACTGGGCAGCAGAGCTCCTCCTCAGGGACAAGGGTGATGACCGGTCCCTGGTTGTATGCATTCTTCCCTCGTCGGACGGTCCGAGGGGCCGGAGCTCAAGGAGAGTGGGCCTGGATCCTCAGGGCGACATCCTCCTTATCGTGAGGATGCTGTCGCGACATGACCATGATGACGTCTTCCGGTGGGGGTCTTAGAGCGGAACCCTCATTCAGCGGGGATGAATTTCTCAGCGTCGAACTCATCCGCCTCTCTAAGATAAGGGAGGTACACGTTGTATCATTCCAGGGATAGACTCCTGAAACAGTTTGAGATGGAAACATGGGACGTCTGGATTTTCCTTTGCGGCCACTGCTGGGCGGGCGACTGGCGGGTCTTGGCGGTTTGGAGGGAGTGCATGGCCGCGTCCACCGTCGGAAGAGTACCGTTCACATGGTACTATCGGATCAATGCATCTAAGACCTAGCATTGATGAATCTGGATCGGTGATGGGGTCCTCCATTAGTGTGGAAGTCCGGTCATTGCATTGTTAGAAGCATGCACCCGTGAGTTCCTTCGTGATTCCATTGGATAGAAGGGATTTTTGAGTGGTACTTGTAAAAATATTTTAAAAAATAAAAACAACAAACCCATCAAAGCAGCATCTCATGACCCCATGCATAATTAATAACCTTTCTTGTCCCTCCTTGTGAGTATAAAGGGGGAACAGAGTGATATTAGGTTAAATCCGTCATTATTGGTTAAAGATTCATGTCGGGTTCACCATTTTTTGTCTCACGACGCACGACGAGATCGTGGTGGAGAAACGTGCGCTACCTGATGGTTGATTAGAGAGGATTGGGTTCTGCTTAATCACTCATATCAGGTGTACTGTTTTCTCCTCGAAACATCCAATGGTTCCATAACCAGCAATACATGGACCTGAATTCCAATGGTATGTATTCCCTGGGTGGTTTGACCAGTGATGCTTAAAAACTAAAATTTGTTGAGAGGATGGAAGTTGGGCTCATCGCAGCCTTTTAGGGGGGAATTATTGTCTGTTCCGGTACTCTCTTATAGATTTAATATGTATTCATATGTTCATGGATCTTTGGTTTGTAACCAATCATAGTATCCACAGATTACTCCTAGTTTGTAATGGTCACCTGGATGCAGGGGTTCAAAATCATTTATGCCTGAAGTTTACGATCCCTCATTGGATTAATGACCCCGATGAGTCTGGACTCATTGAGATGGTACTAATTTAAAGCCTTGTAACCAGACACTCTAGAGTTTATTGTCATCCAGGGGAGACACATAACGACTTGAGAGTTTGGATCGAACCCGTGATATGGGCTTCCTATGTATCCTCATGAGAGGAATCAGAACCCATATAGTTCGGTCTGGTATAGGATTACACTCTAAGCTTCCCATGGTTGATGCAGTGAACCTTCATGAAGATGGTTGTAATGACCGGTTATTGGGCTTGAACCTCGGGGAGGCTTCCTACATACCCTGCCTAGGAGACAATGATCAATTGGCACGTAGTTCGGGTGGGGGTGTCAGAGAACCGACGTGAATGTGGACCCGGGGTTTTGATGGTGATCGGGCATAAAGCTCTTCAAGGATTCCTACATATCCCTGTGGTGGGGAATCAAAGTCCGCGTAGTTCTAATTGGCATTGCACTTACGCTCTGAGGCAGCCCACGGTAATGAATTGAGGCTTACACTCTGAGGAGGCCTAGGCTAATGGATTGGGGCTTACACTCTGAGGAGGCCCAATGTAATGGATTGGGGCTTACACTCTAAAGAGGCCCAGGGTAATGGATTGGGGCTTATAATCTAAGGAGGCCTAGGGTAATGGATTGGGGATTACACTCAGAGGAGGCCCAAGCGAGGATGTCATGGTCAATGCTTAATCTATGCCCACGTGAGTCATGCTCGGTGTGAGAAACAAGAGGCAGTAAGGACGAGAAGATCACGTCGCGAATGGTGCATCCGTGGGAAGTGTGATGGGGTTATTGATGGGGACGACCCATAAAAACTAGGACTTACTCTTAGGTGGATTCCCATGGTGATAGAGTATAGTGGGAAGAGGACTTGGCCCTGAAGAAGAACAGAGCGACACCCTTCCCCACTGCGCCCTACCATGGTCGTGGGGAAGTACGGAGGTACATGGGTGCCTCCTTCTGATGGGTAGTCTTCCACTCCCCGTGGAGGAGAGAAGTGTCGTAGTCCTAACCAATGGAGGGGAAAAATGGGACTCTCGGGCTCAGACTCCGCATTACCATGGTAATGTGAACCCAGGAATGCTTCGAAAATCCACTCAAGGGCCAGAGAAACCCCTTCACCCTCCCTTACCATGGGTATGTGAACTCAAAATGGTACGCTGATGAACCTGAAGGTTACATCACATGGGTCCGGTGCCTCTGGTGGAGGCCTCGTCTTGGGGCCGATGAATGGGCCAATTAGGGGGTTGAGAAGGATCATGCTGGATTAGAAGGATTCTATCTGGCTCAAGGAATGGGAACTCCAAAGGATTTGGCGGACCACATGGGTGTATGAGGGGTGGCACCCTTTGCGTAGGGAGGTGCTACGTGGCTGGAGAGGCCATCCGCGAACTAGGATGGTCCGCAGACTGATGTCCATCTCGCGAACTAGTGTGGTTTGTAGCTTCGGGTTCAGACTGCATACCAGGTTGGTATGCGGAGGGGTCCACGCGAGCAGCAGTGACTGAGGGCGACGCCAGTTAGAGGTTTTTCAGTCGGGGTATCACCCGCATTGGAGGGTGCTACGCGGTGCGATGGATCGGGAAAAGGGCATAAACTCCCTAGTCCACGAGGAGTGCATCCGCAGAGGGGCCATGGTTCATTGTATTCTATTCTTTGTTATTTTAAGTTCACGGTTCATAAGTTATTATTCCTTTTTCGGTTCCTTATTAATTTATTTCTATTTTCATACCGATTCTGGTTCGCGAACTTGAACTTCGATGTTTGTGAAATTATCTGCTCCTTCCTTCAAAATCCTTCCACCCGAATCTGATCGATCTCTCAATTTTTTTCTCCCCTTCGATGTCCTTTTATAGTGGGGAAGAAAAGTGGTATATTGTGGCCATGCAACACCTTTTGCAGAGGCCCATGACTGAGAACCCAGTTTTCAGATGACTTGGTCAATCCGCAACTCGCAGGGGGTGTTCACCTAACCCACAAACCAAGTTGGTTGGAGGGGTGCTTCACAATTGCGCAGGGTTCCACCTCTATTCCGCAAACGACAGTGCATGGGGCATGGGCCAGCTGGCGCAGTCTGCGGCTGGGGTGGTTTGTGTTGGTGGACCGTCCTGGCGCCTGTCCTGCTTCACGCTCACGGAGGATCCTCGCCTCTGTTCCGCAAACGACAATGATCCACGGAGGGGGGTGCTTCGCGGAACCAGCTGCGTACCGTTAGTATTGGACCAGTCCGAATACCGGTTCATCTATTGTCAATTTTTGAGTATTCTTCATGTTTTTTCCCGATCTTATGAGGGAAAATGGGTAGAATCATTTCTCCAATTAAGGGGGATTCCCATTCTCTTTTGCGGATTTTTTAGGACCCTACAAATACATAGATTTTTGGCATATACATAATCATAAAAATTAATTCCATAAAAGTCAAGGATTATTGAAAAACTATCATAGATGAATGGGGTTACTCTCCAAACCTTCATAGTTTTCAAGGTTAACTCTCAAAACTACTATAGTGCACAAAGTACCTTAATGAACGTGGTTAAATCTCCATTTCAGTACTTTCTATCTCATTATATCTTAATTGTTACCCAATGCGTTAAATGGATATATAGGCCACACCTTTCTTTGTTTATAACATAACCAATGTTGTTAATTATAATGTAATAGCCATAAAAAAAATAATACATATTATTTCCATAAAATCATAAAACATTCATCATATAATAACCCATGAAAATAAATGGGCTTCACAACACATCTATCATATCCAAACCCCTGAAAAATATGGGTTTAATAAACACATTAGCATAGAATAACACATAGAAATGAAATGTGTTTCATAAATCTATTTTCATCATAATCATAAATCATCTAGAGAAATAATAAATATGGTATCATTGAATCATATCCCAATTATATCTTTTTTAACATAAAAGGGTGTATCTAACATGGGAAATGATTTTTAAAGATCACTAAAAATGTTTCTTGGTAAAAATAGCATTTCTACTTTGATAATCACACATTAAAACAAATAATTTATAAAATATTTTTGAATTAATTTTCATTGAAAATATGGTTTTTAACATATAATTTATACATTAAATCATTGAGTGTTCATAGTAGTAGGAAACACTATTAATGTTGTACATGCTAAAATAAATATTACTTTTACATTTTTGAAAAAACCAAAAGGAAGATGTTTTGGAAAAAAACATGATGATTCCTTTTAATTTTTTAAAATTAAAAAATTGATTCAAATTACATTGAAAAATATTTTTATAATTTTAATACTATCTTTGAATCAATTTTTTTAAACAGGACATGAATGTAAAATAGAGTTTTGGACTGAAGAGATAAAAAATGATGACTTTTTTTAAAACTTTATTTTGAGCTCATGAGAACATAAAGAGTGGAAAATGAATATAACATATTTATTTTCCCAGAATAACTAATCTAGAAGAAAATTAATGAGTTTTTTAATAGATATATCATAATATTTCATCATCAGAAATATAAAAATAAACAATCTTGATAAATGATGATATTGTATCATAAACCCTTACCACTTTAATAATATTGATTCATAAGCCCCATGAAAGGATATAATTGAATAAATATTAAAATTTAATGAGAATAAATAAATTCTTGAAAAAAAATTTCAAAGGGGATTTATATATTCCTTATAAAATAAGATAGGTGTATAACATAACATCTCTCCCTAAGAAGACAAATTGAGAAAAAATTCAATTCCCTTATGTCTTGAATTTCTTTGTTCACAATCAAAACTCATGTATAATTAATATATTTTTATTATAAATTTCCAACATAACCATAATCATATTTACCATACCATATCTGATCTAATTATTCCATTTTATTTCCCATTTAATAACAATGCATTGTCAGAATCACGTTTCTGGTAATAACTGCTTTATTTTTTCATGTATATTTTGTATTCGTATATTTAGTTCTTTTATTTTTATCATGGTTAAATAATATCCAAAATATAATAAATTTATAGAAATCATATATAATCATTATATATGTACTTATAGTAATCTATAAAATTAGAAGACATAAAATTAATTACACAATTCATTGAGATGGTAGGTTATACATATGCAAGAATGTTGTTTCCATTTTCTCAATTGATGGAATAAAAGAAATTTATGTAATATATTAACTTTATAGAATTAATTTTATGTCATATATATCTCATATATTAATTAATATATCCCTTATTACATTCCATTTAATAGGTTATTAAAAAATGAATTATATCACTTCTCGAGGTGGTAGTCCACCATATACACGAATGACCTTATCATACCACCCATGAAATAGAAATTAAGATGGTATATGTGATATAAAATTTATATTAGTATAAATATTTAACAAATATCATATATATTCATATAATATATCAATATTAAAATCCAATTAAAGCATAAATGAAAAACACATCAGATAAGTTCGCATGGCGGTACTCTGCCACACACATGAGGGACATTATTATTTTCCAAAAGGATGGTATGTAAGAAGTTTTATAAGGTATTATAATTAAATATTTATAATAATATGAAAAATATATTATATATACACATCAAATCAGTCATTATATCTATTTATGAGTGGTGGTGATGGAAAATGAATAACATCAGTTCTTAAGGTGGTAGTCCGCTGTACAAACAATTGATGGGTTTGTTTCCCATTTTAGGGAACATGAGAAAAATATAGGTTATTAAAATAAAATAATAATATCTAATTATATTTAATAAAATTATTTTATTATTCTATCATTGTTTGATAATAATTTCGTAGGTTTAGATAGAATTATAATAGAAATGCTAGTTTAAGGATGATATCTCTTCTTGAGACAACCTCTTTTGGTTAGCAAAAAAATCATTAATAGAATTTATTTATGATAAAACCATGGGATTTAGGTAATGGTTATCGAAATAATTAATGTATTTTTTCCAGAAAAGGATGACCCAATTATGTTTTTATGTGTTAATCTGTGAGGAGAGGTAGTGTCATTTATAAGTGGGGGGAGATGACACACATTGATGTTTTGAAAATAATAATGTGTACCCATGTTTTTTTCATGAAAAAAGGATAAAAAATGGATAATTATAGAATATTATAGGTTTTAAGGCCTCAATATATCCATAAAATGGGGTTAGGACAAATTTTCATTCACTTTACCCCTTATCTTTTTTACTTTAACCTGGTGGTGAACTTATATTTTCCTTAAACGTGATAATTAATTTTTACTATTTTTACTATTTGATATAGTAAAAGAATAATTTTAACATAGTAGATAATAATTCTTATTCTTATTAAAAATATGGAATCCATCTTTTTAAACTCCATTCTTATCTTTTGAAAAATTTATTTTAAAATTAAACTCACAGATGTAATGAAATAGAGGTTCCCCAAAGAGAAATGATTTAAAATAGTAAAATGTTTTTATAAAAAACATCAATATGAAATTGGATAAAATGAACTAAATTTTATAAAAATATAAAATTGAAATATTTTTACATTTAAAAATATCCTAAAATAATCTAAATGTTTCTAAATGCTTTCAAAAAATACAATTCTTAATAAAAACTAGTATTTTTTACTATTTTCTTAAAATTTTTTATTTTAAGAAAATTATAAAGAGTTCACATTACGAAAATATTGAAATTATGATTTCAAATATGAAGTTACTTTTATCATATAAATTTTATATAATTAATTTTTTAAAATATATGCATAAATTGTGATGAAAATGTTTTTTTCGAAAATACATGATTTAAGAATAAAATTATATTTATTTTTAGCTAATGACATGAAAACATATATTATGAATTATAAAATTTTGATTGAATATATAATATATAAATTATATTTACATCATTCTACAAAAGTTATTTTTTTAATTTATAACATTAAAATGTTTTTATGTGCATAAAAATAGTTTTTTTGGAAAATATTTCCTTTATTTTCAAATGGTATTTATTTTCATTTCTAATAATTGATCACTAAAGAATTAATTTCATATAAATGTGTAAAAAATATATTCTTATAATTTATTTATTCATATTTTTACTCAAAATTCAAATGAATAGGTGATAACTATCATATTAAATATTTATATTTTAACTGTATGTTGTGTTTTACTAAAATATGTTGTTGTGTGCAATAAATGCTATCATATAAATTAATTTTTTTTGAAAAATAATAACAAAATCTTAATTCGGTATATTATATCCACCAAAAATGTATATTACATTTTTTAAAAAATTATTATAAACAAAATAGGATGATATTATCCCATAACATCCTCAGGATCCCACATAGTTTCTTTAAGTTAGTGTATTCATTAAAAAAAATTGACCATATGGGTGGTGTTGTTTCGTTGGATGTTATTTTTATAATCTATAATTTCTACCAATTTTTCTTCATAAGAAAAATCATGCTCCCATTTTATAACCTCTAATATTAGTACATGTGTTGGATCAACTATTTATATCCTCAATAGAGGCACATGGAAAAAATTTTGAACTTGATAGAGGATTGGTGGGAGTGTCAATCGATAAGAAATCATCCCGATATAATCACGTACTACAAAAAGACCAATATATATAGGTATTATTTTGCATTATTTGTTTCATGTAAAAAGTCGTAGAAAATCCTTCTCACCAATTTGAAATTTCATATCATGTTGAGGATTATCTGTATAATTTTTTTTGTAATCATTGTTCCACCATTATGTATATATGAATAAATATAAACTTATATACAATTTAATATGATCTATCAAGTAACAATATCTTTATTTCTCCAATATCATCATATAATGTTGGGACTCTACATTTCCTTCTCTATAGAGATCATAAGGATCTGTCTGAATCTTGAGTGAAAGATATAATTATATAAAAATTCGATTAGAGAAAGGTGTTGAACCAAACATTCTTTGAAATCCATAGAAATTTTTTAGCATATCCTCTAGGATTTTAATTTATCTCTCATATTAAACATCTATATTAGGATAATACATTGTGTTGAGACTCAAATTTTATGAGGAGTTTTCGGAAGAATTTGAAATATCATCAAGATAAACCTCCGATCCCGACCAGATATAATAGAATGTGGTATAAAATGAATCCTTATCACATTCTTAATGTATATCCAAGAAAGGTTGTCCAAAGATTGATCTTATTTAATAGTGATTAAGTGTGATGATTTCTTAATGCGATCATCTACAACCAATACAATATTATGCGATTTAGACATTTTGGGGAGTCCAATGAAAAAATGCATGGTGATGTTTTCCCCATTTCTATTATGGTATGGGTAATGGTTGTAACATAACCTTATAATTTTTGTCTCTTAGACATAACCTTATAATTTTGTCTCTTAGAACTATGAGCCTTGTCTAATATAGCATTCATTGAAACTGGTGTTGATGGGAAAAGAAAAAACTGGCGTTGATGGGACAATAAAATATTTTTAAAACTTTATTACTCCATTAAAATCAATATTATTATCAGGAATACTTATAAAATTCTTAAAAATATCGAAATAATGCATATGAACCTCTTTAATATTCCTTTGGATAGACTTATGAAAAAATATTTGAAAAAGGGAAGACATCTCACCGTTAAGATTTCACGATCTATCCTTTTTAAATATATAAATATTGGATATTTTGTGATCCTCATCATGGATAAGCTATCATAATCCTTTTGAAACAATAAATTACCCACCTTTTCTCTTTCATAGGGTGGTAATGTATTTAGGAGTCATTATCTATAATCAAATTTAACGATCATCACTAGAACATGTGAAAATCCTTTTGGGTGATTATATACTTTAAACTATTTTGATCTCCACATATATCACACTTTTCTCCATAAAAATATTTCCTCCATTGATTAAATTCAAAAACTCTGATAGCTAACTCAAAATCACGAGTTGGGTAATTTTATTCATAAAACTTATATTGTCATGAGTTATAAGCTATAAACATGCAATTATTCATGATAATTCATCATATTCTATTTATTGGATGAATTAATATACATCAAAAACCCTAACTCATAGTATGTTAATGTTATCATAGGTGCACTAACTTATCTTATCTTCAGTTGCATAAATTTTCCTCACATTCATACATCTAGAGGAACATAGATCCCTCCTAAGTTAAACTGGTGAGTTGATTACATAGTCCAGATAAATTCTCTATAAACCATCAATAATGTCCATCAATACCAATAAAACATCGAACCTTGGTTGCCTTGGTTACTCTAGGAAAATAGTCGGTAGCCTCTATCTTTGATGGATCCACCGATATACCATCACTTGAGATAATATAACCTAATAATGTATCCTTTTGAAAAAAAAAATTCACACTCTATAAAATTTTCACACAGTTTATCCTTATTTAAGGTCTGCATTACAATTCTGAACTGATCTTCATTTTCATCATTTCTTCTCAAATTTATAATTATATTTTAGAAAAAGGCTACCACCAACTAATCAATGTAATCTCTAAAGACTCTATTCTTTAAATCATTGTATATAGAGGGAGAATTAGTTAGACCAAATGACATCACTATATATTCAATGTTTCCATACATTGAATTTAATTTTATCTTTTCTATATCATCCTCAAAAAGTTTTCTCTAAAACATTTTAAAAAAATAGGGTTGTATTATTATAAATACCTCCCAAAATATCCTTATTCATGATAAACTCCCCTCACATAAAACCTCAAAAGGTGTGTCTAACAATTTTCACATATAATTATACTTAAACTCCAAAACCAATTATGATATCCAAATATTATATTTATATTACATGGAGACATATATACATCCCAAACTAGCACAATCCTTAGTTTCTTTATAACCAAAACACCATTTAAAAATACTTCTAGAACATAATACTTCCATAAAAATACATAAATACTTCAATCCTTCAACTATAATGATTGAAACGGAATATTTTATTTCTTGGTCAATAATTTAACTCATGTATTAAGGAATTTACTGGGATAATACCATTATTCCCCACACACAATACATTGAACATCCCAAGAACACATCAATAAATCACATTTTTCCACACATAAAATGTCTTCTCTTCCATTGGAGATATTATTATATGTTCTTATTCCCACCTTTATGACTTATATAAAGATAATTATTCATTCCTATATGCTCATTACCATATTAAATTTTATAAAACTCCATCTTTATCTTTTTTGATACATTAATAATCTCACCGATGTTCATGTTGTTAATCATATATTGCGATAGCTAACTAGGCATAATCACAGTATATTTCTCTCTAGTCATCATAAATTTGGTTTCTCCTCAATACAGAATCAATAAATGTAAAGGTTAAGATAGTTACTTATGGTTTCCTTCATTGACTAAAATCCCAAAAGCACAATATGAGAAAAAATATTTATATTAAAAAACCACATAAGTAGGAAATCTCATTTACAAGATGACTAAATCATGACGACATATTTTCAACCAGGGACATCCTAGGATTAGTATAGCTCATTCATGACCATCATCTATCAAATACTTTATGATGGTTCATAAACAAAATTTTAATTTCTGAATGAATACCCCAGAGGAGTGTCAAAATAGGTGCACATTATGGCCCATTTTCATGTGATGGGTAACACTCAAGTCAAGAATAACATGAATTTTTGGATGTTATTACCCCTAGGAACATATGTACCAGATACATGTCCAATTATTGTATCCATAAAAGGTAATTTTTCATGAAAAACCATAAAATATCTTCCATGAAAAAAAATTAGGATTTTATCCTATATATAGGATTATCCAAAGTGTTCTCTCTCATTTTTTCTCATCCAATTTGTAACACCCCGAGATTTTATGATTTTTTTTTTAATTTCATTAATGTCTTGTGTTGTACGCTACACCAAAATGAGCTTGCACAACACGCATCCTTGACTTTACTTGCATTACACGCAATCACGACCTTCCTTGATAGCGCGTGTAGTACGCAATACCGAGTTTCACTAAACAACGATATGCTATTAAAATATTATTAAAACTAGCCATTATGAATAGTAATAACCTCTTTTTAAATTTTTTTAGATTTTATTTTTCAAAATGGACTTAATTTTTGGATTCAGAATATCAAAATTAGCTTAGGGTGAAATTTTGGTACTTTTCGACTAACTTTCATTTTCTGATGAATAGTGAAAATTACGAAATTTTAATTAAAAACAACCTTTTTAATCGAAATAATTAATAGTGATAAATTATTAATTTGAGTGGTTTTAAAGTATATTTAGAATATATTTTTACAATTTAATACAATGTTGGTCATTGGATGTAATTTTACATTTAAACCAGACATAAACAAGTGTCAATCTTTTGATAGTTTTTATCTCTTAAGAACATGCTATTTGTTTTGACGAAGGGAATTATTTTTTAAATTAATTAATGCAACTGATATTTTTTGAATTTGGTAAAATAGACATCATTTTTTAGTTCATAATATCAAATATAGCTTAGGCCTAAATTTTGGTTTTTTTCTGGAAACTTTCATTTTTTGATGAATAGTGAAACCACTAAGTGGTAGTTAAAAAAAAGAATTTTTCATAAAACTTAATTTTACCGCTTCTGTGAGTGGAATTTCAAAAATACAAGAGACACATTTGATGTCAGTAAGTAAAATGTGGTTCAATGAGAAGAAAATAATTTTTGGTGAATATTAAATTTTTACTTTTTTTACCACTGTTAAAAGTAAATAGGGTAATTAAGGGTTGAAATGTTATTATTAATTCCCTAAAACATGTCCTAACTCTATTGGATAAGTGTAATTAGACAAAAAAAAACCTTAGGAATAAAATATTACCATTTAGGCCCACTTGGATTAGATTAAGACATTTATTATTAATTTATTTAAAGAAGGGTTAAAATAGTTAAAATCAATGTCTAATAACTAAATCATTTTTAATATAGGGTTATACATAAGATAAATTCGAATATAAATAATAATTAGAAAGATAAAAATATTTCCTACATAATTATATTTTATTTGTAATTTTTAGACATTAATAAAGTTAATTTATTTATGACACAAATATGATGCAGTAATTATCTTATTAATGAAATATTGACATAATTGATGTTATAAATACACAAATAAATGTAATTTAAGACTTTTTATGAATTAAACTAATTTTATAGGTTAATATTACATGATTTTATTGATTTAATTAACTTTTTTAGAACTAATAATTCTGTTATGATTTTCACAAAAATCGATTACAAAATAGTGTCAAAATTGACATAAAATAGTTTTTAACACAAATATTATATTATTAATTGTTATTTTATTCCTAAAACTCTAAGGTTTGACCCAATGACTTAGATAAGGATATATATATTTATAATTAACAACTTAGGGTTCGTTTGTCTTGTTATAGTAAATTTATTAACCTTATAGTGTAAGAACACAAAAAGACACGGTAAGAGTAAAATTATCTAACTTAAAGTTAAATATAAATGATAAGGTTAAAATAGGAACCTAAACTTGTATAAATTCTATTGGATGTGAGGATTTAGACCCATACCCACCTTATCTTCTAAATAAATCCATTTGGAGCTATTTAAAACAGAATTTGGATTTATAATAAAATAATATTTGTTGTTTTTCCAAAAGAGCCCCTCTCCTCCCTTATAAAAGGGCACCTCCTCTCTCTCTTCCTAACACCACTTTGAGCCTTCAAGCTCGGACAACCCCTGACAATTTCTCCTCTCCACTTCCCTAGAAACATCCTAGAGGTCCTGGTCTTCTTCAAAGACCAATTTTAGTTCCCTAAAAGGAGATCTCAAAGAGGCGCTTCAAAGAAGAGGTAATGTCCGTTACCAATTCTTTCAACTTTATTTCTTCTTCCACTTATACTTATTTAGTTTTTTCATTATTAAGTAATAACATAAGTATCACTAATATACTGATATGTTATTATGAGTCTGAAACAACCCTATTTAACCATCTATCCATCCTACGGAAAACGAAATCACCGCGCGTGCGTACGTACAGAATACCATCTCTACACCGTGGTGTAATCTATTTTCCACCACCACCTTACTTGGATGGGTATAATGGTGTAAATAATGACTATATATGAATATTTTAAAGTGATATTGATTCTGAAATAGTATACATACACTCCAATACAATTCCATGATCATGGGAACGATATCATCGCTCGTGCGTACGTACGGAATACCGTCTCCACGATGTAATGTGACTCGTTATACATGATCTTCATTGAATAATGATTATATAAATGAATTGAGTGAATAAATATGATATATATTACAATAATACCATTTTGGAAATGAGTTATCTATAGCCTAAAAAGAAGGATAAGAATTTATTCGATAAAACACGTATAAGAACAAAAAGTAACAAACACCCGAATAAACAAGTAGTAATGAAATATTACTAATAAGAAGCTAAGAATATGACCATATATGATATCATAAAAATAAGTATGATTCTGTAATAAGTAAATAACATTATTTAAATCATTATATATGAGGTTTAGACAATTACAAAGCAAATCGGACCTAAGGTAAGGTAAATATCACAATCTCATTCTTATATGAGATTGTGTATACTTTGGTATTTACAAGGGTGTATTTTATCATCCAAATCCATGTTTCCTCAATATGTAATATTTATATCCTTCTAAAATAGTTTATATCCAATTTTACCCTTCAGTGATTTTTTAGTAAAAGATATGAAAGGAATATTTTGTCGTTTTTCGTACGAGGTACTTTTTGACTTTTCCGACAAAAGTACGAGAAGAATGTTTTCTTTAACTTATACAGAATGAATAGATTTTTAAAACATTATTTCCAAGAAGCTTCCTTTAAAAGTATTAATGTTTATTTTTAATCAACTTCTTTTAGTTTAAAATTGTATGAAATGTTAATAAAGGAAAATGTTTTTGAAGTAGAAAGGATATTTTCCTCACGAATGGAGTTCAAGAGTTTTATCAAAATTATTTTCCATATAAGATAATATAGGGATCTATTTCTATCTCTATTATTACATTGATTTGATTATTTTGTGATGGAATTATTTTTATGAGTTCCTTTATTTTATATGAATTGTTTTATGATGTCATGATGTTTAAGAATCCCATTTTTATTACATGGGTTATGCTATGATGCATGGTTTATGATTTTGGGGAACACATAAGAATGGTATCATTATGAGATGGGTGGGACCTATATCTCCCTCCAATGATTTGGGTAAAGATTTTATATCTCATGAGATAGACATGGCTGGAACGGCAGGTTAAACCGGTTCAGTGAAACAGGACTGAAACGAGGAGTGAACTCGGTTCAGAAATGGACTTTGTCCACTAAGATTGTCTTGGAAATGAGTCTTGACTAATAAGAAATAATTCTATATGATTATGTGTGTAAGCTACAAAGATTCATGTTTTAAGTTATGATTATTGGGATTACATTTCACTACTATGATTTATCCCATGTTATGAAATTAGGATTTCTTTTGCAGGTTAAGATTTCCAAAAGTTATGTTCTTATGTATATGATGTGATTCATATTTCTTTTGTTTACCCTTACTGAGCATTTGAGCTCACCCTTTCATGTTTTCTTTTCCCCAGGATATAAAGAATGGTTTTAGGTAAAAAAAGAAGATCTTTATGGGAGATGTTGAAGATTTTTCACCACGATTAGAAGATTATATTCAGAGTTTCCAAAGACACTAAACTATTACGGTCCTTGTGTGTGTGTTTTTGTTATGTACTAAGTATTCCGCAAAAGTAATGTAATTTCCATGTATGTAAAGCGTCGGGTATCTACAGTTGGTATCAGAGGAAAGGTTTTGTCAACCTTTGGAAACTAGGATGCGAAAACGTTAGTGACATCCCTAGAGATATTTCTAAGGTATGTATAGGGATGTCTCTAAGGTTAAGTATACGTATAGGTTATAGTCCTAGAATTTCACTAACGATCTTAGAATTAAAACTAAGATGTTAGATATTGAGGGTACTCCCCCTTTACTATGTTGTTTTCTTAGAATGATTTTTGTTTCTCACAGAATTCTTTTTGTGTTTTAGTTAATGGAGGGAACCAGAAGGAATTCTGTTAACATTTAATCCAATGGAAAAATTGGTGACTATGAGCAACAAAATTGTGTAATGCCTAGAGAGAAAGATATTGTGGTTATGCTGAATCAGTCATCACGATATATGATTAACAAGGTGAAATTTAGTGGTATGCCTATTTCATCAAAGAAGAGTAAGATAGACTATTATGCATGTTCGCATGTTGAGGAGCATAAATAAAGGAAGATTGAGATTTCTAAAGAAGGGAAGAAGAACCTTGAGGAATACCTCAAATGGAGGGACCGATGTTATCTATGTGGAGAAAAGGGTCATAGAGTGACAGACTGTTATGGAGTTCAATGTATTATTTGTGGAGAACATGGGCATTACCGAACTCAATGCCCTGACCTAAAAAATTACTTCCAAATCAAGGAAGGACTTATTCTAGCACAATAATTGAATAGGATGGATTGAAGTGTTTATGTATTGGTATTCAAGAATAATGTTGTTGAGGTACTTTTATTGTGTATTAGAATATTTTTGTATTATTCTATTGTTGTTTTCAATAATTTTACGGTACCGGTAACCATGAAAAGTGATTCAAATATTTTGGAAAGCAGATGATATGCACATAATGAAGGTATAAGGAGAAAATAAAATGTTTGATAGTATTAATGAGCTCATGATTGATATACGGACTAAGTGATATCATGGTTTGAGTATATAGAATTTTGATGATTTTGGTATGTGGAAAGTGTTAACTTTTAACTACATTCATGTTTTCACTATGGTTCAATTAATGGGTATTCATTCTTCAAGAGAATACATTATTAAGGTATTCACATGTTTTTAATTTGACCAACAACATAAATATTATGATATATTGGGGATAAATGATGGAATTCACGTGATTGTTATGTGACATTTCATGTATTCATTTTCTTTATACTATGAGCTTGGACCGAAGTATTTTAGATAAGCCTAAAGATTGGAATGGATTATGTTGGACATAAGTTAGTATTGTTTAAGGATAAAACTTTTTTCGATATTATTGATGGGATGTTATAGTAATGTAGTTTTAGAAAAAGGACAACCTGCAGGACTGGCGACAGCCCATCGCGTCGGACAAGGCTGTGGGAATCGAACCCACAACTAAAGTGCGACTGGCCTTTATCGCCTACCACTGGCCTACAGGAAGTCCCTGTTTAGTAGAGACTAGTTTTATTATATTAAGCATTATAATATAAGAAGTATAAGTACATTTTAGGCACCATATATGATTAATCTCACTATAGATGGACTTATGTATGTTTTGATAACTTTTCTAACCTTTTGTTTGAGACAGATGGAATGACCCATCATTCTATCACATGATCTGATAACACATCACAAATGAAAAATTCATCTTCATTTATTTAAGATATGAAGTGGAAATTGTTCAAAGAATGACCAACAGTGAGACTATACTAAAATCACGAATGTATTTCTTCTAATTCCAATTTCATCAACTTTAGGGAAATGAACTTGAAAACCAAAATGTTGTCCTAGTGCTCTTATTTCTGATGAATCAAATGGTACCTTAGATCGTCAAAAAATTTATGGCTTTGTGATTGCAGGCTTTTCCATAGCCATGTTCTCTACCACTCTCCATCAGAACATGATGGTTAGATTTCTCTTCCATATCCATATTTTCACCTATGTGGAAACCCAGTGATTAGTTTATTTGGGTAACCGTTACGTTTCATACTTTTGTTTTTAGAGATAGGTTTTGGTATTCCTTTTTACAATGTGGGTTTCTATTAAAGAAACTTTCGAGTAGTAAACCATTTATAACCCCGATGAATTTCGAGGGCGAAATTCATTTTAAGGGGGTTAGAATGTAACACCCCGAGATTTTATGAAAAATATTCTTTTTAATTTCATTAATGTCTTTGTTGTACGCTACACCAAAAGGATCTTGCACAACACAAATCCTTGACTTTCCTTGCATTACATGCAATCGCGACCTTCCTCGATAGCGCGTGTAGTACGCAATACCGAGTTTCACTAAACAACGATATGCTATTAAAATATTATTAAAACTAGCCATTATGAATAGTAATAACCACTTTTTAAAATTTTGTAAATTTTATTTTTCAAAATGGACTTCATTTTTGTATTCATAATATCGAAATTAGCTTAGGGTGAAATTTTGGTACTTTTCGGCTAACTTTCATTTTCTGATGAATAGTGAAAATTACTAAATTTTAATTAAAAACAACCTTTTCAATCTAAATAATTAATAGTGATAAATTATTAATTTGAGTGGTTTTAAATTATATTTATAATATATTTTTACAATTTAATACAATGTTGGTCATTGGATGTAATTTCACATGTAAACCAGACATAAACAAGTGTCAATCTTTTGATAGTTATTATCTCTTAAAAACATGCTATTTGTTTTGACGATGGGAATTAATTTTTAAATTAATTAATGAAACTGATATGTTTTGAATTTGGTAAAATAGAAATCATTTTTGAGTTCATAATATCAAATATAGCTTAGGCCTAAATTTTGGTATTTTTCTGGAAACCTTCATTTTTTGATGAATAGTGAAACCACTAAGTGGCAGTTAAAAAAAATTAATTTTTCATAAAACTTAATTTTACCACTTTTGTGAGTAAAATTTAAAAAATATGAGAGACACAGTTGATGTCATTAAGTAAAATTTGGTTCAATGAGTTTAAAATAATTTTTGGTGAATAGTAACTTTTTACTTTTTTTTTACCACGGTTAAAAGTAAATAGGGTAATTAAGGGTAAAAATGTTATTATTATTAACCTAAAACATGTCCTAATTATATTGGATAAGTTTAATTTGACCAGAAAAAACCTTAGGAATAAAATATGACCATTTAGGCCCACTTGGATTAGATTAGGACATTTATTATTAATTTATTTAAAGAAGGGTTAAAATAGTTAAAATCAATGTTTAATAACTAAATCATTTTTAATATGGAGTTATAAATAAGATAAATTCGAATATAAATATTCATTAGAAATCTAAAAATATTTCCTACATAATTATATTTTGATTGTAATTTTTAGACATTAAAAAAGGTAATTTATTTATGACACAAAGATGATGCAATAATTATCTTATTAATGAAATATTGACATAATTGATATTATAAATACCCAAATAAATGTAATTTAATATTTTTTATGAATTAAACTAATTTTATAGGTTAATATGACATGTTATTATTGATTTAATTAACTTGTTTAGAACTAATCATTCTGTTATGATTTTCACAAAAAATCAATTACCAAATAGTGTCAAAATTGACATAAAATAGTTTTTAAAGAAAATATTATATTATAAATTGTTATGTTATTCATAAAAATCTAAGGATCATCAAAATTACTTATATAAGTCTATATATATTAATAATACACAACTTGGGGTTCGTTTGGATTGTTATAGTAAATTTATTAACCTTATAGTGTAAGAACACAAAAAGACACGGTAAGAGTAAAATTATCTAACTTAAAGTTAAATATAAATGATAAGGATTAAATAGGAACCTAAACTTGTTTAAATTCTATTTTATGAGAGTACATCGACCCATCCCCACCTTATCTTCTAAATAAATCAATTTGGAGCTATTTAAAACCGAATTTGGATTTATAATAAAATAATATTTTTAATTTTTCCAAAAGAGCCCCTCTCCTCCCTTATAAAATGACACCTCCTCCCTCTCTTCCTCACACCACTTTGAGCCTTCAAGCTCGGATAACCCCTGCCAATTGCTCCTCTACACTTCCCTAGAAACATCCCAGAGGTCTTGGTCTTCTTCTAAGACCAATTTTTGTGCCCTAAAAGGAGATCTCAAAGATGCGCTTCAAAGAAGAGGTAATGTCCATTACCAATTATTTCAATTTTATTTCTTCTTCCACTTATTCTTCTTTAGTTTTTTAATTATGAAGTAATAAAATCAGTATCACTCATATAATGATATGTTATTATAAGTATTAAAGAACCCAATTTCACCATCTATCCATCCTACGGAAAATAAAATCACCGTGCGTGCGTACGTACGAAATACCGTCTCCACGCCGTGGTGTAATCTATTTTCCACCACCAACTTACTTGGATGGGTATAATGGTGTAAATAATGACTATATATGACTATTGTCAAGTAATATTGATTCTGAAATAGTATACATACACTCCAATACAATTCCACGATCATGGGAATGATATCATCGCTCGTACGTACGTACGGAATACCGTCTCCACGATGTGATGCGAATCGTTCTATATGATCTTCATTGAATAATGATTATATAAATTAATTGAGTGAATAAATATGATATATATTACACTAATAAAATTCTGGAAATGAGGTATCTATAACCTAAAAAGAAGGATAATAATTTATTCGACAAAACACGCATAAGAACAAAAAGTAATAAACATCCAAATAAACAAGTAGTAATGAAATATTACTAATTAGAAGATAAGAATATGACCATATATGATATAATAAAAATAAGAATGATTCTGGAATAAGTCAATAACATTATTTGAATCATTATACAAGACCTTAGGACACTTACGAAGAAAATCAGACCTAAGGTAAGGGAAATATCACAATCTCATTTTTATCCGAGATTGTTTATACTTTGGTATTTAATAGGGTGTATTTTATCATCCACATCCATGTTTCCTAAATATGTAACATTTATATCCTTCTACATAGTTTATATCCAATTTTACCCTTTGGTGAGTTTTTAGTAAAAGATATGAAAGGAATATTTTTTCGTTTTTCGTACGAGGTACTTTTTGACTTTTCCAACAAATGTACGAGAAGAATGTTTTCTTTAACTTATACGGCATGAATAGATATTTGAAACATTATTTCCAAGAAGCTTAATTTACAAGTTTTCATGTTTATTTTTAATCAACTTCTTTTAGTTTAAAATTTTATGACATGTTAAGAAAGGAAAATGTTTTTGAAGTAGAAATGATATTTTCCTCAAGAATGGAGTTCAAGAGTTTTATCAAAATTATTTTCCATAATAAATAATATAGGGTTTTGTTTCTATCCATATTATTACATTGATTTGATTATGTTGTGATGGAATTATTTTTATGAATTACATTATCTTATATGAATTTTTTTATGATGTCACGATGTTTAAGAATCCCATTTTTATTACATGGGTTATGCTATGATGTATGGTTTATGATTTTGTGGCACACATAAGAATGGTATCATTATGAGATGGGTGGGACCTATATATCCCTCCAATGCATTGGTTAAAGATTTTATATCTCATGAGATAGACATGGCTGCAACGACAGGTTAAACTGGTTCAGTGAAATAAGACAGAAATGAGGAGTGAACTCGGTTCAGAAATAGACTTTGTCCACGAAGATAGTCTTGGAAATGATTATTGACTAATAAGAAATGATTCTATATGATTATGTGTGTATTACACAAAGTTTCATGTTTTAATTTATGATTATTGGGATTACATTTCACTACTATGATTTATCCCATGTTATGAAATTATGATTTCTTTTGCAGGTTAAGATTTACAAAAGTTATGTTCTTATGTATATGATGTGATTGATATTTCTTTTGTTTACCCTTACTGAGAATTTGAGCTCACCCTTTTCTATTTTCTTTTCCCCAGGATATAAAGAAATGTTTTAGGTAAAAAAAAGATCTTTATAGGAGATGTTTAAGATCTTTCACCACGATTAGAAGATTATATTCCGAGTTTCCAAAGACACTAAACTATTACGGTCCTTGTGTGTGTGTTTTTGTTATGTACTAAGTATTCCGCAAAAGTAATGTAATGTCCATGTACGTTAAGCTTCCGGTCTCTACACAATTTTCCAAAGGTTCACTAAACCTTACTTTCATACCAAATATAGAGGCTCTAAATTATCATACCAAAATAATAAATCTTAATATTAAGATATTAATTACATAACATAATGATCCATGAATGAATTATTTTGGTATATTGACTTTGAAATCATGGATACATAAACACCAATTCTATAATTGGTCTATTCTATCCCCCACTATGTTCTTTATAAATTTCATACTTCTTAGACAAATAATACATAATATGTTTCATCATAACTTAGGTATGGTTAAAATAATAAAGGATGATACCATATTCTTAGTTAGGGTAAACAAGGGAGATATCAATATAACATGGAAATAAGGTTATAGAAACATGATAATAAAATTTGAAAAGTCATATCCATAATATTAGATATTACAAAATTGAGTTATGAATCAAATGATGGTTGTTCATAAGATATGAATATTAATGGAATCAATGAACATGAGACCTGATAACATAATAATTGTAAAATACATCGACTTGTGGTATACATATAAGCATAGAAAACCATTTCCATAAAATTAAAGGAAAAATTCAAGAACTATCATAGTGGAATGAATTTACTCCCCAAACCATCATAGTAGTTAGGTTTTACTCCCAAGGCTACCATAGTGGAAAAATTCCCTTTTTGAAATTGGTTCTCTCCCCATAGTAATATTGAGTATCTCAGGATAACTCAATCTTTTACTAAGTAATTGGATGGAGATATAGGTTCCACCCTCTTTATTTATAACGTAACCACTATTTTTGGTTATAACATAACCACTATCACTTAATGTAATCCATACATAAGTATGCACCTTGACCAAAAAAAATCATCATATCAGAACCGTTGAAATAAAATGGACTTTATAATAAATTTATCATATTAGAACCCTTGAAAATAATTTGGGTTCATAAACTCATCATCATAGCATAAACTATAGAATGAAAATGGGTTTTGTGAACATATTTCAATCATAAACATATATAACAAAGAGAAATAATAAAAATTGAATCATTGGATAATATTTCCAAAAAATTATAAGTGATGTCAAAGGAATTCATCGTAGATGGAAAATTATGTTTAATGGACACTCAAAACATCTCATTAGGAAAATAGGCTTTCATCATTGAAAATAAAATTTTAAAACTAAAAATACTTACAATATGTTTTAACTATATTTCTTTGAAAATAAAATTTTAAGTAAATAATGGAATCTTGAAAACATTTAGTGGTCATGATGATGTTAAATATTATTCATGTCGTATATTTAAAAAAAATAATTCCTTCCACATTTTTGGTAAAATTTAACCAGTCCTTGTTCGGAAAATAACATGAATATTCCTTTTAATTGTTTCAAATACAATAAAAAAATATTTAAAAATTCCATTAATTATTTTGGGAATATTAAAACATTCATTAAATAATTTTTAGGAATGTGGAAATGGATGAAAAAAATGTTTTTAGATTGAAGAGAAACACTGATTTGATTTCTTGAAAAATTTATTTTGAACTCTTCAGTATATAAATATAGGAAAATCAAAGGAAAACATGTATTTTCATGATATAACAACATAATAAAAAAATTAAGGGTTTTTTTATAGATACATCATAATATTACATCATCCAAAAGATAAACATAAATAATCCTGATAAATGATGAGAAAAAAAACATTCCACTTTGGTAACATTGAATCGTAATACCCCTGACATAATCAAATTTAATGAAACATAAAATTTCATGGGAATAAATAAATAAATGATATTTCATGGGTAGAAACCTAACCCTAAAAAATCATAGAGCTGGTGTTTAGTACCATTATGTTGGCATGTTTACTTGGAATCAAATCCCAAAGTGACACAGAGTTTAGTAGTCGTGGTAAACCGGATACATATATGAGTATAGTATTTTAATTGAATAAACTAATTACAACATAATTTTTTTCTTTGATAATAATAACGTTATTATGTCTAGTATTTCCTTGAATATATTTGTTAGTATATTTTTTGGATTCCTAAGTAAATAAAATAAAATAAGCGTGAGATAAAATTCTCATCAAGGGTAAGTATAGATGAATAAATAATGAATTAATGAGAATATACAATATGGAAAGGTAATAACTAAAGACTCAATCCATATAATTAATAAACTTTGAAGGAAGTTTGTAAAAATATGTAAAGGTAAATAACTAAAAGCACATGTTATTTAAATAACTAGATAATGTAGAATCAATATGGAATGGTAAGAAACTTAAATCACATGCGATTTAAATAACAAACATAGAATGAAATGAATCCATATATATCGATGTAAAATTTCATTGATAAATAATAACTAAATCTAATCTATGGAAATTATTAATTATTGGATGTCATGTTTCCTAGGTACATAAAATCATTACCATCAAGACCTTTCACAAGATTGTTTATAATATTAGTTAAATCCACATCTAATGCTATCCAACCTACTCATCCCATGAGACTACTAATGCATTAAGGGGATATCTGTAACTGGGTCCCACCCATGTTGTACTTATCCAAATCATTCCTCGTATATCAAAAATTGATTTAACAATGTGCCTTATATAGAATATGTATGGAGTAGAAGATATATATTTATCAATATTTCCTCAGTGGAAGAAACTAACAATAAGGGTTGTTGATGTTGATTAATGGAGTTACCATTGAAATATCATAAATATATTCTTTAGGAAAATAATCTATAAACATTAAATGGTGTAGCATATCACATTTTAAAATTTTAATCATAGTTACCCATGAATTAAATTAATCCTATAATATTATGAAAATAAGGATATTCATGATATAACATGTCAAAGTAAGCAATGTATGTAAAAATGATATACCGTTTAGGTAATAAACATATCCATGATAAATGATATAGGTAATTAAGGGAAATTTAATTTCAAATGATCATAAGAGAATAAATGTTTCAAAATTGAAAAAAGGAATCAAGGTAGTTAATTTTAATACTATACTTGGTCAAAGAAATCATAAACCATCTAGAGGAATAATACAGATAGTATCAACAAAAAATATCCCATGCGGTGAAAAATATTAAGGGAAATTGTTGTTGATGAGTAGAAATACTATAAAAAGATTTTAGAAAATATTTTTGAGGAAAACATCAATTATATTTTGAAAAACATGTTAAAAATAATTTTCTATGAAAATAATTTGTTTAAATAATTCTTTAAAAAGTAACATTTTAAACATGTAAATAAATCTTCAGAGAAATGAGTGTGGTAAACCTGTGCCTGCTGTATATGTTAAAAATAAAATTCCTTTTTCACTGTAAAAGGTAAGAAAAGTTATTTATTCAAAAAGTGATAAGAAAACTCCATTAAATTTTTTTTTAAAATAAAAATGGAAATTATTTTAGTTAATCATTTTGGAATGTTTGAATCATTTTAGAAAACGTTTTTAGAAATTTGGGGTTTTAGAAGAAAACAACTTCTCCGACTAAAGAGAAAAATGAAGTCGGGTTTTCTTAAATCATCTTATAAAACATTTAGGGTACCAAAAAATGGAAAATTGTACTATTAAATAGAAAAGGGCATGAATAAATAGATGATAAAAACATGAAAGCATTTATTATAAAATGATCAAATAATTTCATTTTATAGAAATTCAAGTTTAAATAATCCCGAACAACATGAGACCATGAAGTAAACCATTAAAAAGACCACAACATTGATTGGAGAATAAATAAATAAATATATTATGTGTTTTAAATTTAAATAAACATAAATCAAGTTTAAATACATAAATATATTATAAAATTTTATTACACACATAATCTTTGATTATTAACAAGAACTATAAATTTATATATCCCAATGAAAAATGAATTGAGTTATGAAATTATTTACTACTTCCTAACTTTTAATTAAAATACCAATATAATAAATAATACAAGTTAAGAATAAAAATACAATGAAAAAAAATCAATTAATGATATATATATATATATATATATATATCAAAATTGGAATTATTTACACCACAATAAATAAGTAATAGGTGAATATGACATTTATCTCATAGATATAAAAAAGTGAGATGAAAATCCATTACTTTATGTTTCCATTAGGGTGAGAATCCATTAAATTATTGTATAATAGTTTTTAGAGTGTTAATAAATTTTTAAAGAACCGTATTCCTGATTACAATATCATATATTATATTTTTTTAATATCTTATTACCCATTTTATGACAAGTTTTTATTATTTTCATGATTCTAGGTGTCAATTTCCTAGTTTGTCGAGTATGTTTTAACTTGTTACTTGTTGTTATTATTAGATGGATTATAGTTTCATAAAATAAAGAATTTAAACAATGATATAAATATCATATATATTTGTTTTATATTTATTTATAATAATTCATACTATTAGGAGATAGGGAATAAAATTCATAGTTCTTGGGGACGGTAGGTCGTATGTATGTATGAACGCTACATTTATATATTTTTCATATTAATATAATGAAAAATAAACTATATATTTGTATATTATAATTTGAAAATTATATTTAAGTCATATATGTCTCATAGGTTTAATAAAACCATCCTTTATATGTTCCATGTATAGTTTGAACGAAACACATTTCTTTGAGAGGTGATAGTCCACACTACCGTAAATGATGTTATCAAATGTACACAAAATGGAAATAACAACGGTATTTGTTTTTATAAAAAATATAAAATTTTAATGAAGATATAAATATAATATATATAATATATAAATAGTGTGTCCATCATTATTCCTAACCATGAGAGGTGGTAATGAAAGAAAAACGTTATCATTTTGTGAGGCCGTAGTTTGTCATACACATAATCGGTAGGTTAATTGCCCATTAGATGTAAGAGTGTATAAATTTAGGTAAAAAACATAGAATAATTAAAATACCATTATATTTATCAAACTATTGTTATCATTTCATAATTTAATAAGAATATTTTAGAGGGTATAGAATGAAAATAAAACTATAGAGTTTGAGGATGGTTGTTACCTTTTATTCAGGTAACTCATTTTGGTTTGAAACAATGAGATTCCATGGATGGATTATGACCAATGGTTGGATTATAGGATAAGGTGAGGTATTCTTATGATATATTTTGGAAAATTAATTTCGTTCCAACGTGGCTTGAGAGGTGTGAGGAAGTGGGATGGGTGACTGCCTATTTATAATGGAGTTGTGCCACTCTTGCAAATTTTGGAAAATAGAATTCAAACCACATTTTTCCTATGACTAGTGGATCCAATAATGAATTAATTTATATAAAATTTGGTATAAGGTCTAAATAGTAACATACAATGTCTTTTGGTAAGGTTTCTAATTTATTTTGTCCCTTAAGTTTAAGGTATATTTATTTGTTAAACTAATTTGTCCCTTAATCTTTGTAATTAATTTTAATTACTTTAACAAATATATTTTTTGTAAAAAAGTAATTAGAACTTATTGTAAATTATTAATTATTATAATTCCAAATATGATATATATTTTTCCAAATACCAATCACAGAGGTGGATGAATTAAAATTTTATACGGTAGACAGGATGATAATATGGGTTTTTAATGTAAAAATTTCCAAAAGCTCCCAATGTTTTTATATTTAATTATAAAGTGAAATTTATAAAAATGAAATAAATAAAATTCATTAAAAATTTAATATAACTAAAATTTAAAAAAAATTGAAAAATAAAAATTAACCAAATGAATAAATTAGATGAAAATGTAGTTTTGAATTAAAATTCAGTATTTTTTGCTCTTCATCAAAAAACGAAACATCACAGAAAAATACTAAATGTTTACCCTAAAACAATTTTGAAGTTTCTCTTAAAAAATGAGGTTTATTTTATGATAATAAATTTATAAATTTTTCAAAAATTATATTTAATATAGGACTTCCTTTTAATGGTGGTCAAATGGAATTTTTGAAAAATACCATTTTAAGCTTAAAACATGATTGATTCTTATCTTATTACTATAAAATATATTTGATTAATATCAAAAATATTTTATTTAATATATACACACACATATATATATATATTAAATTTTCAACACTCACTACTTTTAATTAATTTAATTTATTAGGATTAAATATCTTTTTGGACTTAAAAATATATTTCTATAAAAACCCTACCTTTATATTTAATTGGTTCTTTTATCCATTTTTGATTAATTTGAATCCAATGAATTCATTTTATATTTTTATAAACCATATATCTTAATAATTTAGTTAACAATATTCATAACCACTAATTTAATGTTTAGGTTAAATCTTATTATATTAAATAATAATATTTTATTAATATATTGTTGTTTTGTGAAACACAGTGTTGTGTGTAATGAAAGTCATCAAAGAAACTTATTATTGCATGTAATTTATGCAAACTCAGTATTGGGTTAATTTCAATATATATTCAGGTTTAATTCTATTAAAATTTTGAATATTTTATAAAGTCTCAGGATATTATATTCCCTTACGTTCTTGGTGTTTTTTTTCACACACATTATCGAATACAATGTTATTGTTTTATAATTTTGGGGAATTACATTCTCCCCACCTTAATTAAATTGCATCATCACAATTTAAACTACAACATAATAATAAATTTTTTGATATTTCTTATGTTTAAATACTATATCATGAGAAGGGTTCATAAAACATCCTCTTGAAAAGAGAGAATGCAAAGTGAAATAGTCACATGGACTAACATATAACAAGTTTTCTAAGTATGAGACCATTTGTGGAAAGTTAAGATTCATACATGGATGAATAAAATAAATATTTATAGATTGTGATTTAGTCCATTAGTTAGAAACAAGTGAATGAAAATTTTAATTTTGATGGTCTTAAAGTCATAAATGTTTGATGTCTTAGAAGACCACTAGTTCAACAAAAATTTAGGTATCAAGAGATCATATTTTTAATCAGTTTCCTAATTTTGAGTAATTATTTTTCTACCGAATAATATAATGAAATATATATTAGTCATAGGTTACAATTTAATATGAATAATTTCATATTTATGTTGTTATTATATCAAATAATAATTAATATATTACTATATGAATTGGATATCCGAGAATGAAGTTGTTTTTTAGGCACACAAATTTTCTTTTAGTTAATTTTAAAATGAGTCATTATATTTTATCTAACTATTATCCAAAGAAAATATGGTTCTTAAATTAATCTCTAAACCAACAAGTTATACTAATAGTTCATAATTAACATTAAATCAAAAATATTTATAAGAAAATAATGACATATTAACAAGGAGATTGTGTAGGTCGGTGGTTGGTCTGAAACCTTTATTGTCTGTTGGTCATGGGTTTTAGACCTGCGGTCTTGCTGAAATTGATTATTTGTCACCCGACATATAGTTTATCCTTTTTTGAAACAATATTAGTATAATTTCAGAAATAAATTTGATAGGAATCCGTAATATAAGTTTAATAACTAAATAAAATTTTATTTATGTTTTTCAATGCGAACAAAACACATAAATACTCCATCCATTTATTTCCACATAGGTCTTTACTTGGGCTTTGTTTTAGCCTTTAGAAGTGGAAATTTACTAAAACCAAAATCCATAGCATGAACATCAATTATAAAATTTGAAAAACAATATATCATTTTTATAATGTCTTAAACATGAAACATTATTTCAATCTAATACATATCAGGTTTAACCTAGGTCATTCATTATCATTATCTATTCAAAACTGTCATAATTTTTTATAAATAAAATGTAAATTATACTAAGTGTATCCCCTAATAGTGTCAAAATAGGTTCATAATAAAGTACATTATTGTGTATGAGGTTATGTTGAGTTAGGATGGATGGACCTTGTTAGAGTTGTTATCCCTAGGAACAATAGTGCTAGAACCATGTCCACTTACGGTACATAGATATACAAGTATTTCTATTAAAAACCAAATAATATATACCTTACCAAAAATTTAAGATCTGATTCTATGATAATACTCAAATCCTATCTTAGGGATATGTTCTTTGACCTAATTTTTCCTTAATCTAGTTCCCAAGGTTGCTACTAAACATTATTCGATACAAGTTATAACACCTTAAAAATAAAAGTCTTGGTGCACATGTCTATTACCATTATATTTACATGATTATAAGAAATCCAATACAGAAGGAATAAATAGTTTAGTATTCTTAGTAAACTAGATACACACATGAGGCTTGTATTAAAAATGAATACACTAATTACAACATAATTTGTTTCTTCGATAATAATAACTTTATTCCACATAGTGTATCCTTACATATCTATTTTAGTATACTTACTAGATTCTTGGGTAGGTAAATAAAATAACTATTAAATGAAATTCTTAGTAAGGTTATGTATAATAGAGTAAATAATAAATCAATTAGAATAGTCAATACGGAATGGTAAGAACTAAATACTCAATACATGTAATAAATAAACTGATATGGAAGTGAATAAACAATATGGGAAGGTAAATAACTGAAAAATAATTCCATTTAGATAACTAGATAAGGAATTATTAATATGTAATGGTAAGGAATTGAAAACACATGAAATTTAATCAATAAACGGATAATAAAATCAATCAATGGATATGTCAATGCAGAATATCATGGACAACTAATAAATAAAATTAAATTAAGGAAATTCTTAATTACTGGAATCTTTGTTTCCAAGGTACTTGGAATCATTATCGTCAACACCTTTCCCAATACGGTTTATCATAAGGGGTAAAAACCTATATAATTTTATCCAACCGACTCATCCCATGAGGTTACTGAAGCATTAATGGGATATTTATAACTGGGTACCACACATGTTTTCCCTTTGTAAACATTCCTCATATATTGAATAGTCAATTTAACAATTTTCTTATCAAATTTATGTATGGTGTAGAAGATATGGATTCATAAAACTTATCATTAGTAGAGGATAATGAACAACAAGGATTATTGAAATTTATGAACAGAGATACCATCCAATGATCATAATGTCATTCATTAGGAAAATAATCTATAAACATTCCAAAATGTCCCCTAAAACTTTGATTAATTTGAATCATAATTACTCGTGAAATAAATAAAACATAGAATATAATGTGAATAAAGAGATTAAAGATATAACATTACCAAGTATAAATATATGTAAAAATTATATATGGTTTAGGTAATAAACATATCCATGATAAATGATATAGATAAAAATGCGAAATTAATTGTCAAATGATCCTAGTAAATTCTATATTTCAAAGGGACTAAAATGAATCAAGGTAGTAAATTTCAATACTATTCTTGTCCAAATAAATCATTAACCATATATAGAAAGAATAAGGATACTCTCAATACAATATATCCCAATAAGTATAAATGATAATGATTTATTATCATTGACTAATAGAAATACTATAAAATGATCTTTTGAAATCATTCTTGAAGAAAATATTTTTTTATTGAAAAACATCATAAAAATAATTTTCTTTGAAGATAAATTTTTAAACAAATTTCTTTAAAAATATTACTTCTAAACATATAATGGAAGATTCAAATAAATGATGGTGGTATATCCGTACATGTGGTACAAGGTAAAAAGAACACTCATTTTTCACTATAAAAGTTTAGAAAACTACCTTGTTTGGAAAGTGATAAGAATATTCATTTGAAAAAATATTAAAATTAAAAAAGGATAAAAAGTTATATGTTAGATCACTTTTAAAAGGTTTTTTTTCGAAAAATGTTTTAGATAAAATGGGTTTTAGAAGAAAACATGTTCTTCGACTAAAGAGTGAAATGAATTCAGGTTTTCTTGAAAAACATTTCTAAAATATTTTGAGAAAAAAATAATGGAAAGATGATATTATTAATTTTAAAAGTTCATTAGTAAAAATAATTGAATATAACTAAAAAGTTTACTGAAAAATTAATAAATATTTTCCTTTGATGTAACTTCGAGTGTTAACATTACTGAAGAAAATGAGATTTTGAAGTAAACCCTTGAAAATAATATAAAATTTATGTGAGAATATTTCAATGAATATATTATGTGTGTCAAATGATAATACAAATAAATAAAAATGAAATATATTTATATATTATAATTTTTTATACATATAATATTAGAATATTAATGATAATGATAAAGTAATATAAACCAATGAAAATTAATTAGGTTATGCAATTTTTTTCCACATAATAACTTTTAATTCAATTCTCCATAGAAGAAATAATTCATATTATAATTAAAAATTCCATCAAGATAATTATATTACTGATATAATATAAAATATTGGTAGTAGTTACACCACAAAAAATAATTATGTTGTCAATATGACATTTATCCCATATATGTAAAAAGTATGATGAAAAACTCTTACCTTATGTTTCCTTTAGGGAGAACATCCATTAAATTCATGTATAATGGTTTCAATAAATTAAATGACTTTTTTAATATTCATATTAATTTTTAATATTTCATATATTATCTTTTTTAATATCAAATTACCTATTTGATAACTATATTTCATCATTTTCATTATTCCGAGTTTTTCTAGGATGTTTTACCTTGTTACTTGTTTTTTATTAATTATACAATGGTTTAATCATATCCAGAATGTAAAAAATGATTTAAATATTATATATATTTAGTATATATTTATTTATAATAATTCACACTATTTGATGATAGGGAATTAAATTCACCGTTCATTGAGACGGTAGGCCATACGTACACATGAATGCTGCTCTAATTTATTTTTCGTAATAAAATAATGAAAAGTAAATTATATATATCTATATGATAAATAAATTATTATATATTTTTTCATAATTTTTTTTTAATAAAAACATATTTTATATGTTTCATGTATTGTGTTAAAGAATCATATTTCTTTGAGAGGGTGGTAGTCCACACATCCACAAATGAGGTGGTAGTTTTCCGCACACTTAAACGGTAAGTTCATTAGTCATTATATGGAAGTGTGTGTAACTGTAGGTATAAACCAAAAAATAAAAATTCTCATTATATTGATAATAATTTTTTTATCATTTAATCGTGGAATATGAATATTTTATGGGGTCTACAATGAAAATGAACTAAAGAGACGAATGATGGACGTTGCCCCTTATTCATAGAACTATTTTTTATTCTCACCATTGGGATTCCTTAGATAGATTATGACCAAAGGGAGAATAATATTATGAGGGGGGGAGGGATATTAAGATCTATTTAGTTAGTTCATGTTCTATTTAAAGTGTCTTGATATGTGTGAGGAAGTGGGAGGGTTGACTTCTTTTTTATAGTGGATTAAGAGTTACACTCTAGTACATTTTAGAAAATGGAATTTTACCAATTTTTTTAAATTGATAAGTGGATACATTATTAATCAAAATTAAATAAATTAGAGGAAAGCGTATAAAATTTCTATCCAATATTTATGGGACATGTTTCTATGTTATTTTATCCCTTACGTTTAAGGTTTAATCCCTTATTAAACTAATTTTTCTCTTAAAAGTTTCAATAAATTTATATTACATTAACTAATATATTTGGTCAAAAACTATGTTATCTATATTAGATAAAATATTATTATTTAAAATAGAGAATCAATTTTCTAGATTAAAATCATTTAAGTTAAAAAATTTAAATTTAATCTCATAGATGAGACGACAATGTAGGTTTTTAATGTAAAAAATATTCAAAATTTTTATATGTATTTATATATAAATTTCAATGTAAAATTTATTACAATGAATTAAATTGGATGAATTAATGAAAAAATTATTAAATTAAAATTTAAAACTAATCCAAAATATAAATGAGTCTTATAAATATATTAGATGAAAAATGATTTTTGAATTAAAATTAAATATTTTGAATATTCTTTAAAAAATGAAACTTCAAAGAAAAATACCATAATTTTATCCTAAGATAATTTTGATGTTTATATTAAAAAAATTAAATTTATTTTTCTTATAAAATTTAAAAAATTTCTAAAAATTGGATTTAAAATTGGTTCTCTATTAAAAGACGGTAAAATTTCCTTTTTAGAAAAATACCATTTTTAATTTTAAAATATGATTTACTATTATCTTATTTATTTTATTAATATTTTTTTGATTGGTAAAACTCAATATTAAGTGTTACATAAGTAATATAAGACACTATTTGTTGTGTTATATGTATGTTAACTTAGTATAATTTTCATTTGAAGCTATATCATGGGTTAATTTTGTTAAAATAGTAAATATATTAAAATGTCTCAGGATATTATATTCTCTTACGTGATTGGTGTTTCATTTCACACATGATATAAAATACTATAATATTTATTTATAATTTCAGGTAATTAAAACATATAAAATGGGATATATATATATATATGATTTTTAAAAGAAGATAGATGCATAACATATCGTGTCTCTCAAAGAAGAAAAATTGAGACAAAAATCCCTCACCTTTAGTGTTGAAATCCTCCAAACACATTTGAAATTCTTATATTATAATTAAAAGTTTAATATAAATATTTAGAAGAACAAAAAACCTATTTATCATGAAATATATGTTTTAGTTATGACCCTTTATTACCTTTTTACTAACATTTCCAAGATAAAATCATGTTTCAGCTAATAACTACATCATTTTTCTCATGTATGTTTTGGTTTGGTATCTTCAGTCCTTTCATTTAGATAATGGATCCATAAAATTAAAAATTATAACCATGATATAAATATTATATATATTTATTATATAATTATGTATATTTATCCATTAAAGTTATATATATAAAATTAATTACACCATTCATGGAGATTGTAGGTTGTGCATTGGCATGGATGTTGTTTCAATTTTGTTATAGATGAAACAAAAGAAAGGTAAATATTATTTTAAGTTTATAGAATCAATTTTATTTATTAAATATAAAATATATTAATTAAACTTTACATTATTACCTTCCATTATATGTGTTGGTGAAAAAAGAATCACATCGCTTTGTGAGGCAGTAGTTCACCATATACACGAATAACATTATTGTATCCCACGCAGATTTGAAAGTAAGAAGATATATGTGATATAACAATTATGGAATTATAATTATGGTAAAAATAATATATCTATATATATATATATATTAATTTATTCTTCTATTTTCATCATCCGAGTAAAATAATATTTAAAAACAATTTAAATTAGTTCGTAAGGCGACAATCTGCTGTACACACGATCGATGCTACTATTTTCCATCAGGTTGGGAGGTAAGATAGTAGATTTGATATTATAATTCTAGTGGTATAATATAATAAATATCATATATATAAATTAAATACATAATTAAATCCATCCATGAGTTTTTGAGATGGAAAATGAATAATAAAGGTCTCCAAGGTTATAGTCCTCAACAAACACAATCGACAGTTTCATTTTCAATTTGATATAGAAGGAGATGTATATATGTAATTACCTTAAAAAAAGTTTAATTAAATTTAATATAATTAGGTTATTATATTATAATGTTTTTATAAGTTTTTATATTGTTGGATAAGGAAATAGAATAGAAATTATCATTTAACAATGATACCACTTCTTGAGAAAACCTACTTTGGATAGAAACAAAAGACTTCAGAAGATGTTTTTTTGAACAAAATAGTGAGTATAGGACATGAGGAGGGAATTATTAAAGGTATTTTGATAGTTATTTTATTAACCAAATTGTTTTGGATATGTGAATATTTGAGGTGAGGCGGTGGAACTTTATAGGTGGGGGAGAGGACACATATGAATTACATGGAAAGAATAAAGTATAACCAAAATTTTCACTTGAAAATAATATCTAAATTGAATAAATATAGAACCTTATTGGTGATAAGGTTGAAATATGTCTATAAATGGTGTGTTGTATATCTTTCTATGTCAGTTCACCTCTTATCATTTCAATTTAACCCTTAGCAAACCTGTTTTAACCCTAACTGTAATAATTAATTTTTCATTTTTTACTTTTCATGGTAAAACATTATGTCAAAATTATTATATAATATGAACTATTTTTATTCAAAATATTTAATCCAATTATATAAATTACATTAATATAAATGAAAATATTTCATTTTAAATTTAAACTATAGATCTGGTGAAAAAGATGTTATTAAAAAAGAAAATCTTCAAAAATTAAAAAGGTTTTTGTATAAAAATTAATTATGAAATTAATTAAAATCAACTAAATAGGATTAATAAATAAATAATTGAAATCATTTTACCATTATAACTTTGTTAAAATATCTTGAAATTTTTTAAATTATTTAAATGGAAGGACGATTCAAAATCAAAACCTGTATTTTTCTATATCCACTAAAAATTTTATATTTTTGTAAAACAATGAAAAATGTAATCAAAGATAAATTATAAACTATTATTTCAAATATTAATTTTAATTTTTCAAAAAATTTATAATATAAGAAAATTTTTATTTTTAAATAATTGCACAAAATTCTATAAACTACTTTTTAGAAAATACAGTTTGTAAGAAAAAAATTTAATTTATTATTATCTAAAAAATATATAAAAAAGATAATTGTTAAATAATTTGTGAATAAATAGAATATAATTTAATTATTTTTATTTAAGAAAGTAAATATTTTAATTAATTAAGGTAAAAATCATTTGGTGTATAAAAACTTTTTTACAAAAAAATGATTTCCTTTTTTCAAATAGTTTTTATTTTCATTCCTAATTAATTAGAAACCAAAGAATTAATTTTATATAAATTTTTTGAAAATATATATTCATAATTTATTTAATCATATTCATACCCACCATTCCAATGGATATATTATAACTATCATAATAAATATGAATGCTTTAATAGAATATCATGTTTCGTTGAACATTTATGTTTCCTGTAATGCAATATATTATAGAAATTAAATTTATTTGATCAAAACATGTCATAACATATCATGGTGTTACATTTACAACATAAAAAATTTAAATAATAGTGAGTAAAAATAATTATTCAATCTACCCGTACCATGATTAATTTAGTAGAGATAAGAATATTCCATATACTAACCATGATTCAAAAAATTCCCTCTCGTATTTCATATTCATTTACACATGAAAGTTTAATATCATTTTAATAATTATCCTATCTTGAAAAAGTTATAATTATATGTATATACACATCATATATATTATGTATGCATTTTTCATCTTCACCATTATACGTACACATCATTCAAAAGAAGTATATTTCAATTTTAATATGATTCCACATCATCATCACAAATAATAATAAAAGATTCCATTATATTTTCTAAATAAGATAACAATTACCATAAAACATGAGTGTTCCATGTATTAATGTGAATATCATTTCCTCTAGAAGTGATTCATTTCATCAAAAACTATTACAAGTCATATAAATCTTTCAAATAAACCGTATATGAAATCAATGACAATTATATGAGTACTTCCATTATTTATCATTATTAAAGAATCAAATCATCATAAATAGTTCATCATCATTTTGAAATTAAAATGTAAAGACCATGAAAATATAACATTAAAAATATAATATTTACATTTATGGTCAATAAGAGTATAAATCAACATAATTTCATGATTTATTTTACAGAATTTGTCAAAAGTGGACTATCAAACATTATTAAAAAGATAAAATTAACTTTTAATTTTCTCTAGTAAGTGAACATAAGAAAAGAAATAGTTTTTATTTATTAATTGTGGATATCGATACACACCAATGATGATCATTTCCCCCCTTAAAATTTTTTTGTGTAATGTGGAACTTCTTCCAATCATATCCCTTCTCTTTGAGCCATTAACATACCACATCAAAATTTTCAGTTGAATAATCACAATCAATCGATTGAATAGACCATGTATATGTGGATTAATATAAATAATGGCATTCCCTACTAGGTATATTATCATAAAGATTATAAAGGATTTTTCCCCTATAATCACCACAATTTTTTTAGGGTAAGGGCCCTGTAGACATTGTAAAATCATCCAATTATAGATAAAATGTTCTAAGAGTCACCACTACATTCATAATTAATCTCAATTATAATGACTATCTTCACTTTCATGAGATATTGTGTATAGTGGAATTATATATAGGGAAAGTTTTATCTGGAAACAAAACTACACATGCATCTTTATCACATCATAATAATTCTAATCGTGTATGTTTTATTCCATGAATAAAATATTAAGGACATGAAAAATTTGAATTTTTTTTAATTAAATATAATTTACCTCTTTTATATCAATCAATCCATGATTCATATTATTAAATTATTTTCCTAGTTATATTCTTTTCTTTATGATCAAAAAATTGTATTGGGTTCTAATATATGTATAATTATATTAGATTAGATTAAAAATATATAAATAAATATTAAAAAATGTAACTCTAAGACCATAATATATATTTTAGAAACATAATATCTATATAAAAATCTCAAAAAAAAAATTCTTAAAATATATATCATGTAGTGTTATATTTATAAAAATAAAATCAATTCATAGAGAGGTGTTTTATATTTTCTAAATTAATCATGAATGAATTGAATTTGATATATTTTATTTATGTTATACCAATTAAATAATTTTCATTACAATTATAACTTAATTATAAATTAATTTCATGTGGTTGCTTCAGAGATAGAGGAATATAGGGGATTTATATACGAATTAATAAAAAAAGAATCATAAAGGAAACCAGATAGAAATATTATATCCATTTTATAATGAAATATTTATCTATAAATAATATTTTTTATATCGGTTACAAAAATTATATAGATATAATTATATATATATAGATTTATGTTAATTCACAATAAAATGATAAATATATATCGATAAGTAAGTTGTAAAATTTATTTATTTTAATATTTTTTTTTGAAAAAATCATTATAATCATGATAGTCTCATATCTATATGAAAATATATTTTAAATATAGACTCCTCATTAATGATTAAATTATGAACTTGGTTTCTCAATACAATACTCTATTAAGTATAAAATGATCTTTTTTATTCATTTTAACAACCTAAAATCTGAATAAGTTCTTCCAAAACATCCCATAATACTCAATGAAACATGTGTAAGTCTTAATTCATAAAACATGTGTATAAATAATCCAATGAAATCAAAATCAATGCTATCAAATATGATAGAAATGATTATTATAAAATCAAATGTAGAAAAAACTATTCTTAATAACCATTGTATTCTATAGTCAAAATATATTTCTCATGTTTATTATAGTGCTATTTTTGAATATTAAAAGTCATAATTTAACAAATTAAGAAACTAATGAATAAAATAAAATTGAATTAATAGTTTATTTTTATGTAAAATATAATTAATTCTAAAAATAAAACCAAAATACTACATTCACTCCACCTTTAAAATTTTATATCCTCAAAAGGAAAACATTCCATATATAACCAAATTTTTTCATCATCTTCCACCTCTAAATATTTCTTTATTCAAAATATACACTATATAATATATAATAAATAAGTGGAAGAAAATAATCAAGAAATTATTAGTGTTAAATTATATTGTGAATAATTACATGATCTTGAGGGAACACATACATCAAGATTCAAAAATTAATTTAAATGGGATAACATAAATATTTACCACTTAAATAAATAACATCTTAATGTAAACTTGAAATTAATCATTTTGTTTCTTATAATAATATTTGTATATAAATTAATTTATAATAAATGATTCCCCCATTAAAGTACTCATATACCAGTAATAGTAAATGAAAAATTTCCCCCAAAATCCAACATCCTTCAATGAAGTGTAATCGTTAATATGTAAGTCTTTGAATCCATAAATTTTGAATTAAATTAATAGGTATACATATAAGTTGTGGTAGTTTATTCCTTGATATTGAGTAACTATTATTCTCAACATTTTAATTAAGATCAACTTTACCTCCAATTAAACATAACATCATGTATGAGTGATCATATATATTACATTTTGAAGAGATATGTGAATGAAGTATAAATAAAACATTTATATACTAGATAACCAACCACTAACTACCAAGGTAACTTCCATACCACATAAATATTTGGTGACAAAAACACCACTACAATAAATCTCTTCCATAAATAAAAACTCAATGATTTTCATACCATTTCAATAGAACCTCATAGATTAACCATTCTAATAACAAATAAGTAAATATGATATTAAAACAGAAACATGTACCATTCTCAAAAGAATATAATCATAAAACTCCAAGATCTATATTAATACAATTATAGAAATTATCAACCCAACAATTGTGAGACATTCCATTATTTCCTTCAAATTCATATTTAACTTCCCAATTTATATATGGGTAAGAGATCCAGGATCACCACCTTTAAGTAGAAAAATAAAGATAATTCTCCCAATAATATCTGATCATGTAAAATCTCATCATAAAATGTTTCTAAGTAGAACAAAATTTAATTCAACATCATAAAACACATTTAAATATCACTACCTTCTCATTTTGAAAAATATCCATGCTAAATATTAATAAAACACTAATGTAGGGTAACAAATCATTCTATTTGAGTAAAATAACCACTAGTTATATTTAAAAATGGATCAAAATTATAACTATTATATTTGAAGAATCACTTAGAACTCTATTAATCACTTGGGGATTCTTCTATAATGCGAATTCATTTAAATTATAATCATGATATTATATATCATTTATAGAAAAACTAATGAAAAAATCTAGATAGAAAATTATATCCGATGAAACAACATACTAAAATTTATGCTAATCAATATTACCTATCAATTATATTAAATATAGAAATGATTAACAAAATAATAACAAATTTTCACTAAAAATATTCCATTGCTAAACTTTTATCTCGTTGTAATTAACTAATAAATATATGGATTATCACCTTGGTTAATAAAAAAGATTAATATATCCTTCTCCCAAAACAATGATATCATTTTCATATCCTTCTATATAACAACATAAAATAAGAGTTTCAGCCAAAACTATATTTTAGAAAAATTATTCTTAATAGAAAAATATTCTAATTATCAAGATTAAATAAATTATGATCAGATTATATGAAATTCAAGTTCCCAATCTATATTTCTTGATTTTTCTACCCTCTATCGTCAAATAAAAATTAACATGGATATGCCATTTTCACTCTATTGTATAAGATACTATAAAGGAGTTATCATATTTGATAAGTGTTCTCATACCTCCTTTGATAATTATATAGAATGGTTAATGATATTTCATGGAACTATATCATATCCTTTAATGAGGATGGTCCTAAATATATCTCAAATTTTATGACATATAAATTGAAGACTCTAAAAACACATATCAAATACTAAGAGGCTATTTTTTTAAAATAATCAGATATTCAAACAACTTTTAATCAAATACCAATACTGATTGTATTCTATACAATTAATTATTATTCAATCAGAATTTGGTAATTTAATTACTTTTTAAGAAAATATTTGAAATCAAGTATTAATCTCTTATATCATAGTCTTATTCAATATATATGTATCAAATTATATATTTCAAGCTTGAAAACATAATAAACCCTTTTTTATAAATATATGTTCTAGTAAAATAATTTCTATTCGACCTCTCATTGTAGTATCTCAATGTAAAAAAATATTTGAAATCATCATCAATTTTATTTATAGTAATATTATTTCAATATAAATGATCCTTTTGAGATATCATCATTAATATTCTTAGCAATATCACATAGTTACATGGACTAAAGTATATGATCCATTCAAAATAAAATGTTATATAATGAAGTATATCACCAATAAAAATCAATTATAATGAGAAAAGGAATAATATTTATAGATAAAATTCAGATATTTTTTATATCACTTCCACTCCATAAAAAATATCAATCAATCATTATTTATCCTCTATCTACTAACCATTATGTAAACCCATTGAGAAAATTATTATTTTTTATATTCCATTTCAAAAGAAAATGTATAGATGATTTTAATATTTCTAGATTCCACCAAATATCATTAGGTTATCTCAAACACCAATGTAGTAATTAATGATAAAACAAACGCAACATATTATTAACATTAGTTGTATCTAGCATCTTAGTGAGATAAAAATAACATAATAGTTTTAGGTATGGTACATTTTCTCACTTATTCTACAATATACTACTCATTAGGTCATGATAAACCATTGGTTACACCTTAATTGATGATAAGTCATTGGTCTAAAATAATAACTTTATATAGATTTTCTTAAAATTTAAAACATGAAATATGTATGAAATTTAAAATTTTGACAAATATTTTGTTAGTAGGAATGAAATATTCAAAATACATAGTAATGTTTCTATTATTATTCATAATAAATAAATAACTAAAATTAAAATAGACTACCATATAAGTTTGTATCTTGGAATTATAAAATAATATACCTCTGAAATCATTTGAGATTTATCTCTCGACATCTCCATCTTCTAAGTCGATCTGAACTCATTAATGAAAAACCTTGGATTATAATGTTTCATTCCAATATCTTTGAACATTATCAACTATATCTATAATAAAACTTCTTTCTATTCAAACAATAAAATTTCTTGAAAATATTAAAACTCAATATTATAGATAATGTCATGAACACTTGAAAAAATATTCTCAATAATATCTATGAAATCTGTTTCCAATGTCAATCAAATTATGTACACACATTGAATCATGGAAAAAATATATATGATACATGATACATATTAGTTTTACACTAGAAAATTTCTTTATGTAAATGATTTTTCCAGTGTATATTTCAATTCAATGACATGTAATATGTTAGATTCTAGACCCAGTTACAAAGTTATATAGTTCGTCTTGACTAAATAGTAATACCTATAACACCATTTCTTTAGTATCCTAATTCAAAACCTCATATGTTACTAACTAAAAACTATAACATTATTCCATAATAAAAAAATTTCAAAACTCAATATATTGATAAGTGAAATACCATAGCCATCCTTGACTAGGACAAATGTTAAATGTAGTATTCATGTATCCAGTCCACAAATATGAGTCATAAACTCTAAATATAACATATCGTTTTGTAAACATGAAACATTATCCACCATTATATAAATGAATAATCATAAAAATATATAATCATAATTAATTAGTTATATATCATAAATGTACATTATATTTCTCTATAAATTAGACATGGTAATATACCCCCATAAATTTATGGTGAAATTAATTCAAAAAATTTGTACTTAAGAAAACAAATGTGATAATATAATTTCAAGGGTTATTAATAATACTCATTTCGGTTGTCCCAAGCAATGAGACAAATCCCATGAAAAATTAGGGACTTTTTTCATAATTAATAATTATATATTATAACTAAAACCAATAACTAAATCACATATTGTTGTAATTATACACTAAAGGAACCACAAGGACATGGTGGCTTATACCACATTGTGTCTACCATATGATACACCATGACGTGGTGAGTGTTACCAAGCCATAGTAGGACAATATGTGATAATCATAATTTTTGATATCTTGATAGATTAAAAATTATCTTTCCAAATATTACATCATTTTGGAAAATCCGTTATATGATAATGGATTTGTGTACTACGAACACGTCACATATGTGTTTTAATGTTACATGATTGTTAATGAGATTGACCTCAATGTTTGAGGGGTTTTATTTTCATGAAGTATTTATGAAATATAAAATCAATATAGGATGACCATTTGAGGTTATGTATGGACAATATTAATCGATTCATTCCTTAAGAAATTTTTTATTTCTCAGAACTCCTCAATGATAAAATTATATTTCCCTAATTATCTATAACATTAACCAATTTTTCAGTAGAACATGGGGTTTATAGAGATACAACCTTAATTTTAGTTAATTCCCATGGTATATGGGTACCTTTGGAGGAAGAAATAATTTAGATATATATAATTTATCTTGATTAAATCGATGTGATATTTTTTGATAATTTGGATTGAATGGTGTTAGGTACACCATAATTATCATTATTTGACTATTTTCATTCTAAAAATATAGATATATTCTAGGTTTAGTTATGTTATCTAGTTTTTTACACCATGAGTTTATTTTAAATATCCCTAAAAATTAAATGATGGTTTTAGATTCTATTTTTTAATGATTTATTTGATTTATGGTTGAATTAAAAATTCTGGAAAATATGTTTTCTAGGAACCATAACGCATCCCCTTTCAAACAAATGTTTTATTTATTTTAATTCGAAGACTATAACATAGTAATTATGAAAAAATCATTTTATTTTAAATTTTATAAGACCATTCCATAATAAAACCAAAATGAAAATTTTGGTCAATATAATAAATTCATAAAAAAGTATACATATTTGAATAATACTCAACATTGCATTGAAAAGAATATATTTTCTGTGGTGTTATTTAAAAAGAATACAATATATGTAATATTCCAAGTTACTTTGGACATATTGAGTCCTTAAAAAAATTATACACTCCCAATAATGGCTGCAAAAAATGAAAAATGAAAAAATAACATAAACATGAAATGAAATAGGACATATCTAATACAACATCCAAAATGGTTTTGTATCATGGAATTTTTAGAGGTCCAAAATAGTGTGAACTACACTTTGGTGTAACATATTTTGATTAGAGTTTTGAAGAATATTGTTTTTGTTAAGATTTAAAAAAACTTTCACTAACACAACCTATTTGGACTCATTCCAAATATGTTGGGGGAAGGGAGGTGTTAAAATGTAAAATTTTTATTAATATATTTTATTATTTTTTAAATTATATTTTCATGGTAAATTATTTAATAATCATTTATAACTTAAAATAATGTTGAATATACAAAATTTATTTTATTTAATGATGAATTTTTCATAAATGAAAATATGAAATGTTTATATCATGGCCACAAATCAAAATATTTATTAAAATCATTCTAAAAAATGATATCGTGATAAGATCATTAATTTAAATAAAATAAAATGTGTGATATTCCATTTTTCTAAATTTTTATTTATGTATAAAATGAATTTCATTAAATAATTAAAGTGTTTATAAATTATATTGTATTGAGAAATAAGATAGAGTTCATTTTAATATCATGTAAATGATAATATGAAATGTTCATATTGGATAAAAGTGGACTATTCAGGTTAATTTAGCCCAAACTATGAAGTATTTATAATTTCCTTATGAATTATTCATATTTTTTTATCTCATTCTTAAATATGTTAATTAGTTATTTATTTATTTATTCACTAATTTTTTAATATATATAATTACTATATTGTGAATGGTTTTATACATTACATTTATGTTTTAAAAAACTTATCAATTATCATACATACATTTAAGGAATAAAATGCTAGGTATGATAAATTTAAAGTGAATAACATGGGAAAAAATAGTGAGATTGAATCTTAATAGAAAATACTAATCATTAGATTACTTCCAATGTGAACACTTTTCACGACCTTAATCTTTTATCTATACAGGTTCAAAAAATAGGGATCACCCAATATTACCATTGGTAAATATAAACATTAGGTACCTCATTGTTTAAATATTATTTTTGTTTCATATATCGTGTAAATCCTTAGAGTTAGGATTCCAGAGTAATGGTATTTAGTTTATCTATTCAATGGATTTGAAAAATAATTTCCTACTTTACAAAAAAAGATTCATATATGATATGAATGTCATAAAAGAAAACCTGGATAACTAAGAAGATAGGTTAATTATAATGAGGGGTTAGTTTGTTAGTGAAATATATACCCTGGATAATTAATAGATATGATTATTTTAAAATGGGTTTTCATTTTTGTGGGATATCATTTAATACAAATTTTCATTAGTTGAATGTAAAGCATGATACTCATTAGATTAAACATCAATTGTAGATAAATGACATCAATATCCTCAAACATAACTTTGAGATCAAAAGGAAGTGATCAATTAAGAAACATCCTTGATAGGAATGAAATTTATAAAATATTCATTAGAATAAGAAAAAATATATATGTTACGAGAAAATTATTCACGAATAACCTCTTGTTGATGTAGTTCAACAAATTTTTTTGGAATGTAATGATGAATATAAATGAATAATCCTATTTTTTTTTAAAATACAAACTATGAATAATGACACAAAAAAATATTAAAAATTAATATACTCAATATTATTTAGTGTGACATTACATGATGAGGCTTAAGATATACTTTATGTAATTATCAGGATATATAATTCCTTTTATAAACATATTTTGATGTTTTATGAAAATTTGAATGAGTTTAAGAACTTTTTGAACTATACTGTCAATGTTTTGAGGATAAGTGTTCATGAGATATGATATCTAGGTTATATTGTTATATTAACAGTACAAGTGGTCAAATTTTCAAACCATAAGAAAAAAATTTATTTAAAAAATTTAACAATGTTTCTTTAAATATCCATTAATGCTATTGAAATTTAATGGGAGTTTTAGGAAGTTAGATTAATGATTCCATAGGTTGGAACTATCTAGGATACTTGAAAGAGTTTAAGAAACTCTATATAAGCTCCATCTCCAGTAAATATGTTATAGATACCAATTCATTAATTTTTGAAGGGTACATGATAACACATGTATTTTTTAAAATTTTTGTAAATACAAATTTTTAAAAAATCAATGAATTAATTGACAGATATTATAGTTTTAATTTAAAGGATGAAGAAATTGGAAGTTGAATCACGATTTCAATGGAAGGGAATATTTAAATCTCATATGGATCTAAATAAAGGATGTGTATATTCACCTCATACTTGTATAAGATATGTGAATATGTTTATTAAAAAGCATTGTTATGAAGAATTTGTGAAGATGGTTTTGATACACATGTTTTAGTATCCATAATAGTTTATCACAAGTTTTAGAATAAATTAATGATAGAATAATTTTTATGTTGTATAAATATTTTATCTAATATATTTGTTAAACTATTAAGGAATTGTTCCCACCACGTAATAACTTCATATTTTATTGAAAGAAATGCTTATTTTGTAATTTTTCTACATACACACAAAATACCATATATGGTATAGAAAATAATTTATTTATAAAATATTACCCCAAAATGAATTAAGTATTATATATTTATCAATAATAGTTTTCTATAACTTATAATTATATTTTAAATGCAATATAGTTTCTAATAGACTTGTGAGATTATGTTTTATACTTAAGGATTTTCAAAATTAACAAATAAAATATTATACAACTCGATATTCATAGTGATTATCTCTCTATTTCCCAATATAATATATGGTATGATGGTAACGGTAAAAATAAAGAGTTATATTTAGTTACCATAATATGGTGTGTACCATTATAGTCTTCATAAAGAGTTTAGGATATATTGGAAAAGATAAATGTAAGGAGTTATATTTGGTTACCATAATTAGGTGATATCATATTTTGGTAATGGGACATGTTATGAGTTTTTGATGTTTGTGAAGATATCTTAAATATAATATTGTCTCTAAGAGGCTAGTGGGGTAGTGTTATAGACTTACAGAATTTAAAAGTTGAAAAATAAAATATTATGTCACTCATTATTCAATGTGAATATCTCTTAATTTTCTAAAAGAGTTTTCAGTAAGATTTTATAGATAAATTTGAATATTTAAATTTATTTACCATAACAAGGTAAGTATTATTTAGGTATTATAAATATTTTATGATATCTTGGAAAATAGAAATAAAAAATTTTACATTATTTACTAACTATATTTTAGAAGAAATATTTTTTTGAAAGGTTTGAATAAATATTTTAATGGTGTCTTTAAAAATCTTTCCAAAGAGACTAGAAATTATTATCATTATAACATCTTATGTTGTGATGAAAATTATTATTAATATATTTAAATAGAGTCTACCATTGAGAATATGATTCCAAATCCATACCATTATTCCAAATTTATTTTTATTTATAGATATTTCTCACTAAAGGAGTTTTGAGGGAGGGTTTTATCAGATGGTGTCATAGTGATGTAATATGAAACACATATTTTTGTAATTGGTTTCCCCTGACCTAAAAGTGAAGAAAAAATAAGATTGATATAACAATCAATCCTATATTATATAATGAAATTGACACTTATGCATGGGTATAAAAATCATTATTAAAGGAATTAAATAATAAAAAATGTATCATGAAATATAAATGGAATGTACTGTATTAATATTCTTTTAACATGGTTGCATATATATCTGGAATTGAAATAATTATTAACATATCAAAAGTTGATTTATCCCAAAGAAATTTTTATAATATATTATAATAGGAGGTGATGAAATTTTAAGGTAACTGTGTGTATGTTTTTTTATAGATATTTTGAATATGAACATTATAGTGACTATTATGAGAAATTGGGATATACTCAACACCGAGAGTGGGTGAATGAGTATTGTTGTAGTCTTATAAAATTTTAATTTTTTTCACATTATATATTCATCCAAATAAGTTCTTGATTCTATTATTCAATTATCTAACCATAATTTTTTATTACACACCCCAAGTGGAATATGATATTTAAAAGTTTTGAATTTAAAAAATTGAGACTATTCCTTAGTTGTATTGAAAAATAATCCTCGATCACAAATGCCACTATAATGAGAAACCTTTTTATCATGGGTCAGCTAGAAGAAAATATTGAACATGAAGCATACTAACCTCTAATCATAAGGTGGATTATAAAAGAAACTTGAGTCCCTATAATGGTGACAACCCATTCCAACTACATACCCTGACTAGATCTTTATACTTCATATATAGATAGTCTTAAATTTCATCAAATTATTTGCAATAAGAATAAAGTAATATATAAATGTGAATTATGCTAAATTTTTTACTGATACATTGTTATTATCTTACTTCTTAATCTATTGTTACATGTACATCATCATTAATGAAATCACTCTTCTTCTTCCCTTGTATAAAAAATAGTGCAAAAAATATTCTCATGGTTCTTCATAGTAACAAACTAAAATTCCACTTCTTCCATTTCATCATTCTATAAATCAAATATTCACAACACACTCTTCTATTATTCTTTATTCTTCCCTATTTATTTTTTAACATGGACCATCATGTGTATTATCATGAAAATAGAGTTGGGTATTTATCATCTTAACACTAAAATATTCTTAATTTAATCAGTGTTGAACAATATTTATACAAAGAAGCTCTACAATATTCAATAATACATATTAATAATAAATATAGAATCAATTACTTATTCTTCAATATTATACTTTTTTTGCATTCAGTATCATGAATGGATACTTTATTTGAATTTCCATGATTTTAGACAATTCATATCCATTTGATCTTGAACACCACTGTCTATTATGATATCAAGAATATTTGGCCTATACTTCATCTCATAATTACTAAATACTATTAATTAATAGGTCCCAGAACAATAGAAATTATTAGACAACATTACCTGTAAAAATAACACATAATAACCGAGGTAGCTTCATCATTATTCAAAACATATCCTTTCATAAATGATTAATTTATCATCATTTAAAACACATATATAGTTTTGAATTATTCTCCTTTAGTTGAATAGTATAATCCAACAAGGCCTTCATTCATCACTCTATGAATTATATATTATATTTGTTGGTCTTATTGAATTAATTGAAGAATTTATAGAATTGTAGAACCTTTATCATTATACAAATCCCATGATACATCACATAATTAAAATATATAAAACCCATAATAAATTCCTTAAATTCTTAGGTCTTCTTGAATCATTTCCTTTACTGAACACTTGTAACTATCATTTTAATGAATGACATCTTACATGAAATCTTCTAATTCAAACATGTTTCTGAAACATAAATATTATTCTGAATTCCTTCATTTTTTCTATTGAGAATATTCACCATCCCATTTTGAGAATTTTAGGATAACTAATATCATCATATATAGAACATGTGAAGATCATTATATAAAGAATCACCTAAAATTGTTAACATCTTAACACAAAGCACCATTAAGAATGTATCTTCCATTTCCTATTTATAATGAAAAAAGAACCCACCCAAATTTATATACATGAACCATTCACATATGTTGATCTACCAAAAATCAAAATTAACATACGTTGACCATTCATCTATACAAATTCATTCACATATATGACCAATTTTCATTTATGATCAATTTCTATACATAGTATAACATTCAAGTTTGTAGATTAAAATTCATAAAAATATCCATATGTGTATAATTCATTATGAAAAAACATATTCGAGTATATATATTTATATAAATAGTAAATAAAATTCATATATATATCCTTAGGAAGAGCACATTTGAAAATTTTCATATGTAGTTCTGCACTTCTTCAACTAGCCAGTTGAAATTTTTGGTTTTCCATGTTCTTTACTTAATTATATCACTCATTAATAAATAAAATATTTTCCTAGATCATTATAACCAATATTATGATATTATATATTTGAAATAACACTTAAATTTTGATAAAATTATTTTTTATCTCCCCAAACTACCTTGAAAACCATCATGAAACACTTGTATTGAATATCTTAATAGCCTCCGAGATCTTCTTCGTCAAAAAAATATTTGTGTTCCTTCACAATAATTCATTGAAAAAAAGAAAATTTACCCAAATTGGAATCAACAGTCCCGACTATATTTGAATGAAAAATCTTATCAATGGGTTGTTAATATGTATTGTACTTATTACTACTATCCCCCATTCCCAAAAATATTTCCTTTCAATTTCTCCCCCCTTTATTGACAAGAAATGAAATGTAATTGAGAAAAGGTTATAAATTAGTTGTAATGAAATATTACATCAATCATATCACTCTAATTTTCTCTAAGACAAGATTATTATAGAAACTATGAGGTTTTTATCAAGAAAAAAGAGTAATCCATTTTGAAATAAAATAATATCAAATGAAATTATGGCTCCTAATATTGTATTCAATGGATATTCCTCAATATTCCGGACTGAAGATACCAAATGCGATTTAAAATATTTATAGAATAAATTCACCAGAAACTCCTACACCCACTTTAATAAATAAGTTAAAATAATTCCATTAAAAATAGTAGGATTAGTAGGCTTATCTACTATTTATTATTTTGTTTTTATTTTGTAATTGATTAAGTCAATTTCTATCCCTTTAGGTTAGGAATGTTTTATGTTACCAAGGATAATAGATATAGAAATCATGTTTATTCAACAAAATTATCATTGGGATATCTAGAATTATCATATTAGTAATGTATAATGAATCTAGATGATTCTGAAACATTCATAAATTTTCTCCCATTCAAGGTGAAACTCCTCAGTATGATCATAATGATTAAACTCTTTATATGATATTCCAAATGATTTTGAAATTTGAGAATAAACTAAATAAGAATCTTATTCATATGGATATCACTATTTTATAACATCCATGAAGGGTAATATTATATAATAACAAATTTAGGATCAAACCAATATGATATTTCATTTATTTTAATATCATTGTATGATAAAAACCACTTCCTTAAACATCATCTATGAGGATTTTATAATTCGATTTTCTACAATAATAATTTAGAGATCAATATTATATAGAGACATCCTAGTCTGGGATATCTAGAATTTCTAAAAATAACTGTTTCTCAATTTCTACCCTCAATTCACTCTTGCAAATTATTTCCCTAAATTGTTAGAAAAAAGGAATACAAAAATATTAAATTAACAAGGTGGAAATTTCTATTCCTCATTGTGAATAATAAGGATGAGAAACTTTTATCAACCATGTTGCTATATGTCCTCCACTATTCATTCTTTCACACTAAATATTTAATTCTGATTTATCTTAAGTTTTTACTGTACCCATATATTATTCAATTTATTTATATATGAATTTTCTTTTGTCTATATCCTATAAAGAACATGATTGAAATGGTGCATCATCCATCATCTTTTAAAACTCATACTGTACTAAAATTATATTAATGATATCTATCTGAGTGTGTCTGTCCATATTCCACCTCCCACATAAAACACATTTAACATAAGGATTATTATTTATTGAAAACCACTAATAAAATTAGAATTATTTATGTGGTATATCTTTTCTATCTTTGGAAATTTAACTTTATCACACCACATCCATTATTATTACTCTCTCAAAACATTATGGTGAGATTAGAAGAACAAATTCAGGTATATTGTGAGTTTTTTATTTTCCATATAGCACATTATTTGTGACTTTATTCACAAAAAATATTCATAAATATACACTATTTCATGTAATATAGTAAATTTTTTATCTTTTGTTATTTCTTATTATTGTCCATAGTTAACTGAAACTTCTTTCGAGACTTTATGGGAGAAGTATGATTTAGAACATTCTTTTCTTTCTATATCAAGGTTATATCTCCCTTATTTTATAACTTCTATGGAAATTTAATCCATTTTTATTTTGATACATGTTGAGATTTAAATGAACCAATTATGTTACCAATACCTCTTCCAACATAATATAAATCAGGAAGTGTTTTTAATCTCGTTGATCCTAATATATTTTTCTTCATATGTATATGTTTCTTCTTTATATCTGGCTTTCTTCCCCTTCATATGGGATTTCATTATGATTTATAATTTTTTAGAATTGTTCCCAATATCTAATTAAAATTTTTCCAAATCTATTATATCATCATCAAATAACCAAAATACTTGATCATTTTATCCTATAATTTTGAGGTCCAGATTTTTTACCAAACTATTTCTGGGATTAATTAAATATTAGTGAGGATTCATTTAAGGAACCAACTTCCTCATAATTTATTATATCCACTATATACACAGTGGTAGAGTCATCTTCTTCTATTTGCATAATTAATTTCACATAATTTATATATAAGACAACATTTTTTAATAGATATAAAATTAGGTAAATTATTAAAATTAGTTATTGATGGTACCTCAATCTTAAAGGATACTTTAGAATGTTTATTATGTGAAGTAATGATATTCATGTCTCATGTTAGATCAAGATTAGGAATAAATTACTCCATAAATCATTGTATTATAGAAAAAACTTGAAATTTCTTTTATAAAGACTCTATATGAGCCATTTCATGATTGACTAATTTAACTTCTAAATATAAACATCGAATATCAAGGGCTCCATTTTGATATTCAATAGTAATCACCTTCTACTCACAATAATTATTCATTATTTCCGTATCAAATTCATTAATTTTAATTTTTTCATGAAGAAAACATCCAATTTACTCAATTATTATTTCCCTGAAATCCATTAGAGTCTTTTCGAAATCTATGCTATTTTTAAATTTTTCTTCAAGTACATGTTACTTCTCTTTAAGAATATTCTTGATCACTTCTTTATCATAGAATTATTTAATCCATTTATTGTCAAATTTTAAGGAACATATTTGAACCTTGAGATTTCTTTTCTCAAAGGCTCTATCATAGTCAGAGAGATTTATTGAATCTAGTTCTATTTATTAAAAATACTACTCCATGATATATACTACACATTCAATATGGGTTTTCTAGTCATGCTATCATTCAAATATACCAAAAATTAAAAAAAATATTTCTTTAGGAAATGAAATCATTATATCATTTAATGTTCCAAAAATATATATCTTATGAATCATATATTGTAAGATCACATAACTTGGTTCCCATTATTGTGTAAAATTATTATGAGAATTTTTACATACCTGATGATCATTTAATTTCATTTATTCAATTGAGGTAAGAGTGTTATCCTTCTATATGGTAACTTGAGATACTTTTTATCTTTTCAATAGAGATCTATATTCAATAGTACCATAGTATATTGAAATAGATCCTTATTTTTCTTTTAATAAGTTGTACGTATTCTTCCATCCATTTTTCTCTATCTTACTCATGTTCAAAATGGCCTTGGAAAAAAATTAATTCTAATCAGATACATAAAATTATTCACCAAAACTAAACTTCATTATAAAAAAGAAATAAATTCAAATCATAAGAATAGAATAACTTCAAATACAAAAAATCCAATAAATGTTAACCTCCATATGAAAATAATTTTTATGAAACCTTATGATATACTCAACATTGATGAGGGTGGATTAGTGTAGGTGTAGTTTTATCAAAATTTATAACTTTTATCCATTGAACTCTTTAGATAGTTAAAATATTTATTATCATATTCAATTAACTTTCCATAATTTTTTAGAACACACACAATGTGTAGAGAAGATTTATATGGTTCTCCATTAAATAATAAGGTATAGTTCTTAATATAACAAGGAAATACTACTCAATCACACATGCCACTATAATGAAATACTTGTTTATATTTGGAATTCCAAAAAAATCATGAAGCTGAAGTGTGGTACCCTACAATTAAGAGTGGGGATGAGAATAATCCCGGGTTCCTGGACTTGTGACAACCTAGTCCAACTATAGTACATTACATGATATTTATACTGTATGTATAGATAGTCTTCAACTACATCACATTCATTATAAAACTAAGAAAGTCCTCCACCAATGTGACTTTTATTAAATTTCATAGTGATTATTTTTCATTATATTACTTAGTCATATATTATTACTTGAACAAAAGAATGTGTGGAAACTCTCTTCTACCCCTGATATACACAAAAATTCACATTACCTTCTTCATATTCATCATAGTACAAAGTTAAAATATTTCACAATACTTATATGTTTTTGATAGAATTTATATTCACTCCAATATCTTATATTATTCTTTATTCTTCCCTATTTCTTCTTTAGTGTAGAATATATTCCCCTGGATCTCTTCTTCATGGACTAGACTCAAAACATGCGAGTGATAAACAAATTCTTACTTGAATTAGTGTCATACAAGCTCTATGTAGACATGTACTAAAATGTGAAATTATATATATATATATACATATATATATATATATCAAAACAGTAGAATTAGTTACTTATTCCTCTCTATCCTATTCCATTCTGAATTCATAATCCCATGTGAATACTTGGTTTAAATTACCCAGATTTTAGTAATTCAAATCCCTTAGATCTCAATCATCATGGTATCTGATTAGATCTATAATATTTGGTTGTAACTTCATCTCATGATGCATGGGGATTCAATATTAATTTGACACTCAATAATTCACATTCTAAAATAACTTCTCCAATAATAATGACATATAACACCTGGCATAACTTCTTTATTCATCCAAAATACTCTTTCAATCCATGAGCAATTTATCAGTATATAAAACACATTTGAAGTATTGGGTAATTATTTATTTATGGAATAGGATAATCCCCAAAATAATTTATTAATCACTCCATAAAGAATCCTCATATTAATTGGACTGTAGGAATGAATACAACAACTCATCAAAAATTTATCATGACAAAATCTCGTAGTACTTCTCCAAATTCATGTGTGAGAATAAAATCATACATTCATTCAATCATTACTTATTCTTGAATCATGGATTAATATGAATATATTGTATTATCATTTCAAGTAATGTTATCTTACTAGTAATATTTTCAATTGTAATTTGTTCTAAAATACAATTCTTGTTGAGAAAATATTCTTTTATTTTTCTCTCGGACTTCATCACCATCCTATTTATAAAAGATATTGATAATAAATATCTCGATATTTATCAATTATGAATTATTTTATACCAAGTATCATCTTAAATATTTCTCATCAACACATAGATATTCATCATTAACATCACTCATATTTGTAATTTATACAACACAGATAACCTCTTCTCATTTTTATACATAAGTGATTTTTATTTGTTGATCCATAATATATCTAAATAATCATCTGTAGACCATCAAACTATATATATTAAATTTCATTGATGAGTAGTTTTACTACTTGATAAATTCATATACATAGAATGAATTTAATGTTACTAGATTTTCCTTATCCAAGAAAAACCCATACATGGATAATTCATTACAAAACAACCTATTTGAGTGGGTATATTTTCCTACATAGGAAAAAACATATGTAAATATTTAAAAACATGGATAACATATTAAACTTCACATAAATGGTTATGCAATTCTTCAATTTTCTCTATAAACTTCTTCATTTTCCCTATTCTACACTTCACCAGTCATTCACTCTTCATCTAAGACACTCTTTGTAGGAATCATAATAACCAATATCATAATATTTTATTTCCACAAGAAAAACTCTCTTTTCATATACCAATTCGTGGTTTCTCATCAGTTAACCATGAAAACCTTCATCTAACACATGGATAGAACCTCCTAAAAACATATAAGTTCTTCCTCTTCATCAATATATTGATATACCATCACAATAAATTATTTATAACAAATACAACTCACACATTATGGGATCAACAATGAACCTAGATAAACATATCATTATTTAACATCATTTCTATAAGATAAAAATTACATTGAAAAAATATTAACTAAATATCTTGAATGGAAGTATTAGTGGATTTGAGGACCAGTTGAAATGATACTTTTTTTATAAAACATGTTATTATTTCAAAAAAAAGAACCATAATAGACTCTGTTATAAATTTATTATAATTTATAATCATCTAGATAACATGGGGATGTGAACCATAAGAGAGGGTTAAGATCAAACACTCAGTATAATAAAATTGATCAACATTCTATCAAGGATTAAATTAAAAGAATAGAATAAAACATGACAGTTTATGGATTATCTTCTTACAAAAACATAGAGAAATAAGTTTTTCCAATAATCCATTATAACATGAATTGTAATCTCAAAAGAGAAAACATATATCATTATATAAGAGTATAGAAACATGATTCATGAGACATAATCATAGGAAAATGACATAAAAATGTGTAAAAAAATAATAAGAAACTAAATAAAAAATAAAATCATAGTAAATCAATACATAATGGTTCAGGTATCAAAATCCTATGACCCATTACATGGTGGATTTTTCATTACATCCTATAACCCATTCAGAATTTAGCATCATTACTCGTGTCCAATTATTAACTCACGTACCCTAACTAATGATCCATTATTTACTCAAGTATCATAATTTATTTTCCATTATTGACTTAAGTATAAATTTTTTTCTCCATTATTTACTTGAGTAATGAATCATTTGGTCCATTATTGACTCCAGTATCACACATTTCTATCCATTTTTAACTTGAGTATCATAACTAATATTTCATTATTAGCACCCATATTATAATTCCTGCCATATTTTTTATCTCATAATATATAAAACCCTAACCAATGAATTGGTAGGAGATATAGGAATCCAAATATCATGATCCATATATACGAGTTCCAACTTAAAATAATCATTCATCACAACTAAAGTAACCCATGGAATGGAAAATAAGTTTCACAATATTCCCATATATAATCACTATAATCATCCTAGAGATTATAAATAGTGGATACCTACAATTCCTAAACCATAAAAGAGTATTTTTTAATAAAAATTAACTATTAGTTTATGAAAATAAATTTCATGGAAATATGGGATTTTTAGAAAAAGGGGAAATTGGTAGTGATTTCAAAAATAGTTTTTTGAAAAAAAATTTACTTTTCCATTGAAGATAAAGTAATAGATAACTTTGATAATTCATTTTAAAAATATATGAATTTTGAGATATTGGAATGAATTAATATTAAAAATTAATATATAGAAAAGAATCTCAATAATGATGCCTTAAAAAATAAAAAAAACGTTTCAAAATGGTGATGTAAAAATATTTTGAACAATATTAAATCTTAAAAAATCCTTAAAATATATCCTATAAAAGACATAAATTCTTCATAAAGGTGATGTTAAAACTTTGGAAAAAGTTATATTTTTAGAATAAACTCTAATAATAGATACATGAATATACTTAAACATTATCAAAAATAAATAGTAGGTGATGGTTAAACAATAAATTTTGAATGGATGGAAAACCATTTTATTCACATATTAAGATACATTAATTTAAGTCATATATCATAAAAGTGTAATGAAATTACTTTTTAAAATAGGAGAAGAAAATTATAATTTTCCTATTTGATAAAACATAATTAGGCTTCCAATTATAATGGTAAAAATTTATGGGTGAGGAAAATATAGAAAATGAAGGGAAGCCATTATTAATTATGATTAAAATTATTATAAATATCTATATAATTTTTTAAGAATAAATATTTCAACATAAAATAATTGAATTAAAAATTCATTCTACCTAGATTGAAATGAAATGTTATATGAAGTAAAATCTTAGGTTATAGGTAACCAAACATGGAATAAATTTGTTCAAGAAGAATTATTCTACCTCAATGAAAGGAATGGAGTTGACAAGGGCCATTAAAACCATGGTATCATTTGAATTGAAATAATTTGAAATAAATAAATAAATATAGCTATCAACTAAAATAATATTGTAATATATATTAATTAAGAAATAATAAAATAATATAAATGATGTCATGGTGCAGAATATGAAAAATGTCTCAAGAAAAAAATTGAGACACAAAACCCCTTACTCTATATTCTCAATTACTCTAACGCACTATAACCTCATATATAATAAAAATAAATATCTTAATCACATACATAAGAAAATTTTATAAATATAAAATCTTTTATATTCTTATTTTATATCCATGCATTATAAATTTGTTACATAGAATTAATTTGTTTCTATCATCAGGTTTTATGAAATTTTGATTGTTTGGTTTATACAGGTACAAAAGTGTTGGGATTATTATCACTTATTTATTCAAAGTCCATCATTTCGGAATGATACATGATACAAGAATAACAGTATTCTAATGATTCATTATATTGTAATTTTCATTTTGTAAATGATAATGGAATAGTTTTATGAGAAGTAAATTATAAAAAATTAGTTTTGGCATGATTAATGATTAGAAGATGATATATTAATAAATAGATACAATATTTATAAAAAAATTCAAAATCATTAAAAAAAATAAAATAAATTATTGTTACCTACTAATATCATTATATAATATTTCTTAATCATTAAAGAAATAAATATATTATAACATTGTTTTCCTAGGTTGTAAAACAAACCCAAACATGGGTATATTATAGCGATTTAAAAATAAAGGACATGATATTATATAAAGATAATATAAAATTTAATTAATATAAAATATGTCAGGAATATAATTTACCATCATTAAATTTATTCATATAACCATCCATAAAGGGATTCGATGAAAAATGAAATTCACTATTTTTAGAGGTGTTAGTCTACTCTTACACACAAATAATGATTCAATTTATCAACAAATGGGATGGAGTAAAGTTATATGATAAATGAAACTTTTAAAATTATAATTTTCAAATATGAAACATATTTATTCATAAAATACATTATTTCTACCTATTGTGGGGGATGATGATGAAAAAAGTAAACATCACTTCATGGAGTCCGCAGTCTGAACATACACACAATCTATATTGTTTTGTTTTTTATTGGATTAAAATATACAATTATAATAACCAAAACTATAGCATCCCATATCTGAAAAACATATTATTAAATTTAAATATGTTATATAGGATCAAATCCCCATGTACCGATGAATTTAGTAGTGTTGAAGAACCACATACATACATGATACCCATTTTAGATAAGAAATAAAATACATAACATAACATAATAAAATATCCACAATCCTTTAAAATTAATCAAAATTAAATCTTCATATCATGTTGGATGGAAAAATAAATAATGATAAGCCTATTCAATCTGTAAGGGTTCTATAGTGTAATTTATCATGAGTAAATAATTCATAATAGTATAAAATGGTAAATATTTGAAAACACATATAATTAAATCAATAAAATAAGAAAAAAATGAATCCATGTATTATAAAAATATGATCATCTCATGTATAATAATAAATTAATTAAAAATTAAGGAAATTAATATTTAATAACATCATTATCAAAGGATTTTGATAAGATATCTTCTAATGTGGGTTGGTATACACCAAAAACCCATTTAATATAGTTAGTAAACTAGTTTGTCTCATGAAGCCTATCAATGCATCAATGGGATATCTATAACTGATCCCCACATTTAATTTCATTTCTAAATCATTGGTCACATATTATATGATAAATTTAATTCATTAAAAATATTCAATAAAGATAATTATTTGTATTGAGTTAAGAATATGGAATATCAATATTTTTCCAGATAAGTAAATATATTTCAAATAAATCATTTTCCACTAATCATTATTTGTATAATTGGTAGATTTTTTAGGAAATATGTATACAAGTAATAAAAAATATATATATATGAATGAGAAATGTAATTTCTAATAATATGATATCACTATAAATTGAATGTTTGAAGATAAAGTTAATGATAAAAAAATTAATAAGTGATAATATATGACCACTAATTCATCAGAAATATATGTTTTATAATAAAACTATGTAATTAAATGGATTAAAAAAAATAGAAGAATAACCCTTGAAAAATTTATTATATAATTATATTTGTAAAACATGGGAAACTTGTAGAATAATTTGAGTGGAATAAAAATGTTATAGAGATAGGAAAATTCAATAACGTTGTATATATTAAAAAAATATTCCTTCTGAATTATTATAAAGAAATAAAAAATCATTTCATAATATATTAAAAATAAAATTTTAAAAAAATTCAAAAACTATAGGATAATAGAAAATAACCATAATAAATTATTTATATATTAAAATGGAATTTGGTAAAATAAAATTGAAAAATATAGACAATAAAGAAAAATATACCTGATTAAAAAAAGTTCTATTTTTATTTAAAAACATTATTTTCTCGATTAAAGTAAAATATAGAAGAAAAGTTAGAAAAAACAAAAAAAAATAACATATTTTTTTATCCTACGTTTAAGAAAATATTTGAACTTTATGAAGTATATATTAAATTATTCCTTCAAAATAATATATGAAATCCCAAAAGATAGATTGTAAAATAAATTCTTACCTTATTGGAAACATTTAAATTGTAACCAATTAAAAGAGTGAACATGTATTAAAACATTAATTACCATGAATAAACATATATTAGTGTTATATTCATCAAAGGGGATGTATATACACCACATAATAGAAAATAGGTGCATAATATAAATTATGTCCCAATGGAATAGGAAATTAGAGGAAATCCATTACCTTATGCTTCCACTTATTTGAATGTGTTTTAACCTCCTATATAAAAAATTACAATTTATTATAAAAAAACGCCATAAGCATATAGATATCTATAATACTATATATAATCCACTTACAACATCTTATCACTCATTTATTAACAATCTTTCATTATTATCATCATTACAAGTGTTAACTATGTTTAGTTTTATCATTTATATGTCATTATTTTTATTCCCATTATTGTGTGTAGGATATAGAATAATCGTATATTTATTTATATTAAAATTATAACTATAATATATATATATATTAATTATATATATAATTATAATCATCCAATAAAATTTGAAATAAAAAATAAAACACATCACTTCATGGAGGTGGTAGTCCACACATATGCATGAGCGATGTTGCCATTTATTAATGCATGTAAGGGTAAGCTGGTATATGATATATTTAATTTATAGAATAATACTTTTTTCATATGTATCATAAATATTAATCATATATATCATTTTGACCAGCCATATGAGGCTGTGAAATAAAAACACTTACACCAATTTGCAAAGTGGTATCCCATAGTACACACTAATGAGGGTTCAATTTCCCATTTGATCGAGAAGTAGATGCATAAATATTATAAAATAAACATTTGAACATATAATTATATATGATATATTATTTTTGTTATAATGTAATTATTATTATGTACTTGAAGGTGGGAAAATAAGAATAAAAAAAATAAAGTGTTCAGTTAAGATGAGTACGTCTTCTTTGAAATAGTTCTATTAGATCTCCTCTTATGGACCATAGAGTTGGAAAACTGGTAATATCATGACCTTTATAATGTGAATATTATTTTCTTGAGAGATTTTAAAATGTTTTTGTATGGATAAATAGGTCAATATATGTGAATAAGAGAGGATACGTGGTGTACTTTTACATGTATGGGGAGGATACACTTAGAATATGTTAAAATATTAAAATATATTAACATATCACTCAAGAATAATCACTAAAATAAGAATCATATTTGAAATTGAGATCATATAAGGACTACCTAAGACCCTCTAATAGGATTTATACTTGTTTATATGTTATTATTTCCATAATAATTTAGGTTAACATGTAGTAAACCTGTTTTAACCTTAATAATGGTAATAAAATATTACTATTTTAACTATTCATTATTAAAAAGTTAAGATGAACCCATTAATTATATTATTTATTATGATTTGAAATATATAATCAATTTTCCAAGATTCCACTTCTATATGTCGTATAAATTAATTTAAACATAACCCCATAAAAAATGATGAAAATGTTTTTTTCCAAAAAATTCATATTACTAGAATAAGATCATCATAAATCAACTCTTTGACTATTAATCATAAATATATGAATTTAAATTCATTTAGTTATATATATAATCAATAATTTTATTTTAAATCATCCATTATTATAAATTATTCAAATTAAAAAAAATGGAAAAAATTATGCACTTAAATCTAGTTTTCTGAAATATATCGATTTTTACCTCCAAATGGTTTTGTTTTATTTCTATAAAATTAATAATAAATAAAAGGTTAAATATATATATTATAATATTTCATTATTAATAATAAAAGGATTAGTTAAAATAATAAATAATTAATTACTCATAAAAGATGATTTCTAAATGAAAATACAAAAATAAGTTTTTTGGCTTATTTTTAAATACTATGTTCGAAATTGATTTTCATATTATCAAAAAAATATTTCAAGAATTTTTTTAATTGTTATATAGTTTTATAAAAATAAAATATTCACTTACAATAATTTAATCTCCGATGTTACGTCCTTCTCTCTGTCAAAAAAATCATCGATGAGATTTTCATAGATATCACATTATAAAACAATAAAGGTCGTTCTTACTTATAATTTAATCAGGTGATCAAATTATTTCCACAATTTAATGATTTATCTAAATTAACATTTTCATTAAAGTCATATTATTCAATAACCCATGTTATCTAGTATCATGAATCTAGATAGGCTCATCACAATAAAATAAATCATGTTTTAATTTCATATCATCATAGGTGAGAACATGAGTTATGTATAATATATAATTCCTTAATAATAATATATAGTAGACAACATTAACCTAATAAAATATTATTGTTATTTACATATATTGATCTATAACTCAAATTCATTACTGAATTTGAAAAGGTATGATGTACATAGGTCTTAGTTTCCCTTTCTTACCAAACATTACAATACCATTCCACAGAGATACTTTAAATAAAAAACAATATCCAAAATGAAATTTAAATTAATGAAGTCAAATATCGTAATAACTATTTTACCTTATTTAATATTATCTAATATGAGCTTTAATAGTATTATATTTTTTTGTTATCTATGTAACATGTTCTGGGCCTACAAGATTCCTTTCAACTACCACACCTCAAGAAGTTGGAATAAGGTATCTCTTTCATTATAATTATTTACATGGATCAATATAAATACATTAATTTAATTTATTTTCATATAAAAACTTCAAATAAAGTTAAATATAGATCCCACATAGCTTTAAAGTCATGTAATATTGACCTCAACATATCCTATAATGAAAAAATAGTCCTTTCACAGTATCCATCAGTTTAAGGGTTACAAGAAGTGAAAAATGAATATTAGTATTAAGGGAATTATGAATACTTTTATAAATTATATATATATATATATCATGGATATTGATCTAGAACAACTAAAATAAGTGCACCATGAAGTCTTAAAAATTCATTACTATAGAGTTCTGTAGGATGATCAGGAGTTAAATATCTAATTATAGAGAAGAATTGTGTTTATTTGGTAAGGTGGAAAACAATAACCAATATGTTATAATTATTTATAACACTATTTTTAAATCTAGTGAAAAATTTATATAGTGATATCATCCCATTTACATATATGAAATGGTATAGGTTTTATGACTCCCTTAGGATATTTTCTACGAGCCTTTACCTTTTGACAAACCACACCTCATGATACATAATTAAAAAATTACTTCCTCATATTAGAACATATAATTTAGTCATTTAGATATGTAAACATATTTGTTCCACTAGTGTGTATATATAGATTCTATATATGAGCATCATATAATAATTCCCCTTTAAATTCATGTATTGATGGAAAAGTTATCCTCTATCTAAATTTCAGAATACTATCTTCGTAAAAATATTCTTCAAATTACACATCATTCATGGGATTAATTTTCTTTAGAAAATTATCATCATGAGGATGAAATATTTTTATTGTTATTAATATAGATTGTTTAGAAATAATTTCCAAAATAATTTTTATTTCTCATTCATTAATAATTATCATATCTTTTTTTCTAAAACAATGAACATAATATTCTTTCCCCCCATATTTTAGTTAGGAATTTGAGATAATTCCTTCTCAATGAACCAATTTTTTTCCTTTCCTAAGTGGTAGTGTTTTGTTCAATAATAATCCTTGCGTAGATCCAGCCATCGGTTTTACCTAATGTTGATCTCTTTCTATGCAAACATGTATTTCAAATTATTATAATATACGTGTATATCACATATTTCACCATATATAGAATGTATTTATATCTTAAAAAGGATTATAACTACCAATTACAGATCATGGTTTTGATAGTTATGTTCATGAGTCTTAAACATCTATGATTCATAGATAATTACTTTATCATTTTTATAAGGAAAAAACCATGCCCCTTCTTTAATGAATCACTATAAATCCGAAATCTATCCATTCATGATATTGGAGTAAATTTCAAAGCATTGAATAGTATACTATTATATTCTTTAAATAAAATTTCACATTATATTGTCTATATAATATTAACCAATTTATCTATTAACTTGGTTAATGAGTTATTCTATTAGAAACCATTTAAAAACAATTATTTATAACCTTTTAAACTAAGGAATCTATATACCTCAATTATGTTTTTCAATGATGTAAATTCTAGGAGTACATTTTTCTCCACATGATCAACTAAGCTTCTATATATAAAGACAATGTAAATATGTAGAATAAATAGTTTGAATCGATAACTCACACTTGATAAATTTTCCACACAACACCATTTCAATATGATTATTTAGAATGATTCACAAGTGATTCTCATGGTCCATAAAACTTTTATAATATAACAAAATTTTATAAATAAATTTCATAAAAAAATAAACATGATATTCATTGAATAATTTTTTTGTCATATCCATAAAACATAGAGAAATTAGTCAATCTAAATGGAATTAAAATAATCTAAAAATTTCCATACAATATATGAAGTGTTTCTTTTAGAGTATCATCATTTTTTACTCATATTTGATGATGCTTAGAATGGAGTAATTTTTTTAAAAAAATATTGAGTTCATTGAAATTGACCAAACATGTCCTCAATATTTGGATGAAGATAATTTTTCTTAATAGTAATAACATTGATTTCTCTATAGTCAATGAAAAAACAAATAGATCCATCATTCCTTATAATTAAAAGAATTATTACTCACCGTGGTGAAACATAGGGGAATATAAATCACTTGTGACACAAATTTTGTAGTTATTTCTTTAGTTCCACTAATTTCAATTTTGAAATTTTATAAAAAGTCTATGATATGGGTCTTATATCAATGATTAATTAAATTTAAAAATCAACTTCTTACTATGGTGTATATATATGTAATTCTATAGGAAACCCATCAAAATATCTATGTACAATAGTAAATCCACAATTTTGAGATTAAGTTTTCTTTTCATAGACAAAGTCTACCGTTATTTCCCAAATATATCATTCTAAAGTGCTACTAGAGGAGGATATATACATGACCTAGGTGATTAAGTATCCCGTACAAATACAATGAATTCCATATATTCATCATGAATAATAATTTTATTCTCTTGTTAATAAATTTTTGTATTAAAATTTAGAAGACTATCTATGATAAGTATTATATCGAAGTCAATCATATGAAAAATTATCAATTATTAAAATAGTGAATGACTATGTGTTATAATGGGCACTAACTGACACATACTAGTTGAATTAAGATTTCAACTATGAGTCTTAAATTACAACTATCTTCTTGATTTTTAAGGGAAATATCATATTTTCATAGAAATCATGGTATATATTAAAGATAGTGATGATCCATAATCAAATAAATAATTAATAAAAATTGTGGATATGATTAATGTACCATCCACCACATCATTAAGAACTTGAACTTCATTTGTAGTGGTCACATGATCTTAGAATTCTACCCATGACCTCCTATATCATTGGTTCTCTTAACGCATGAAAATCTGGATTGAATAATTATTCCTTTCTCTATATTTTTACCACAAGATAGTAGTGGTTTCTTTATTCCACTTTCATTCATTAGCCAATTTACCACTATCTCAATAGCTTTAATAAACTATTATGTGTTTGAAGAGTTTTAATGATTATTCATTCCATAATTTTCACATGATGGAAATTGATTCATTCCCTAATTCTTCATTTATGTGTACCATTTTTCTTGGTGCTTAGTTGGAATACTCTTTTCCTTATTTCCCTTTAAGATTAGTATCTTGAAAATTATTTCTCTATTTTCATGGAAAATAACACTATTTCTTGATATGATGATTTTTTTGAGAAACTAGTTCTTTTTAGGGGTTTTTATTAAGTCCTTAAAATAAATAGTATATGTTTCATTCATTATTATTTATGTAATCTATAAGATACCTTTATAGTCTTATAAAGGTTTCCTCATACTTAGAAATACTTGCTTCTTATTTTCTTTAATCTTAGAAACTATCTCTTTATTTCAGTTCATTTATCATAATAGAAATATATATTGAATAATGTTAAATTAATTTTTTTCCATTATATATGTTTTATTTATTCTTCTACTATAGTATTATGAATCAATGGACTTAGTTAATCAATATCCCCTTTAATACAATACACTTCCAGGAAAACCATTTACCTTCCACTGTATTCTATGAAAGTAAATATCTTTTCAAGGGACATAATATGTTTCTAATATACTATTGTATTAGTATTTCCACTAAATTATGGTGTCTAATGTAATATTAAACAATCCAGTACATTTTTATCATGTCATGGAAAATCATTTTGCTTCATGTGGGTAGGGTTATTTTTAATAACATAGGACATATTTCCTAATATGGAAATAATATTTTAGATCCAACACTACTTGTATTTGATTACTCAATATTAAAATTCATTTTATTTTTGACACCATTATTTCTATCTTTCACCATTTATGAATAATGGAATATATTTAATTATATCATATCTTTGTGAATATAAAATTTCATAACATTTAACATAAATTTAACATTTATGAATTAATAAGCTTATAATCATAAATGTGATTTCCATTAGAATATCCTCGAATAATAAAATTATTTTCAAATATATCATAATGTTTTATAATTAATGTGAGAATAATCTAAAGAATATCTCATAGAAGTGTCTAAAAATTTCATGACCCATCCCAATGGGGCCCGCACTACGATGCCCCAAGCCTGCCTCCAATAGGCCAGGGGCTGGTGACTAGCATTGAGTAGGAATATCACTAACATGGGATGAATTTCTTAAGTACCTACACACACACACACACATCTCCATGACAAAAAATTATGAACGGTAAAAACCACTAAGGAACTAAATGCATGCATACAACTAAACCCAACCAACATAGTAAAATGGAAAGTAAATGCACAAAGTAAATTGGTCCAAATACAGGCCCAAAAAAAGAAATAATTTGCAAACTACAAGGTCCAACCTTTAATAAAAAGTAGGTTCTGGGAATGTTTCTCATAGTCGTAAGAACACCTCAACCTACAAGGAACTCAGAAAGCTCAGTCTGGTCTTGGTCCACCTTAGAATCCATCAATAGTCTGCTCATCTACACAAGAAACAACACATGTGGGCAAAGCCCGTGAAGGGGTGAGTATAAAAAAAATTAGGAGGGGACCTTGAAAACCAAAAATCAATACAAAAACTAAAGGTACAATCAGCTCTATGCTGTATATTTCTACTAAAAATATATAAGTTGAAACACATATAGATATACATGAAACCAGACCTTTAGTCTAGAGTTATGTCACAATGACCACATACCCATGCTAGGGATTCAATTTAAATATTACACAAGCGCATTCCTGGGAGAACTCACCCTATGAGTCTGGTATCTCTAATGATGTCCGTCTGAAAAGTATTGTTCATAAACAAAATCCATGAGTGAGATAGGTGGGCTGATAGATCTGAAGAGAGAATAGATACACTCATTTTGGGAGAACACACTGCTATGTGGGAAAAAATCATGATACATGGATGAGGATAACTGCCATGGACTTGGAGGATACTACAACTCCTCTGGATTCACCTACTATGTAGAGGATCAACATCATTTAGGATATGTCACATAAATATCTGACTCTACCTAGGGTCAATAATGGATAATGAATCTAGCTACGGGCCTCTCGGAGGGATACCTGACTCTATTTTGGGAAGTCCCGGTGAAGAGATCATACTCTTGTGGATGGAAAAGATACACGAACTTCCATTAAATAAGTAGGCGGGCAATAACCCAAATGAAACATGTATAAGAAGTGGTGGACAAGATGATCAATCCATGTACCGAGAAGTACATAATGTGTAGAAAGGGTTACACTTCATGTCCTCAGACCCTAGGTACTACCCATGTAACACGACCTATATCATATGGCTTGTCGTGTACAAGAAGGTACAAACGACATGTAATATAACAACACACAATGTTACACTATACAGGGAAGACTATATGTACACTAGACATGTTCCCGTATATGTCTTCAACTAATGTGTCATAGACTCTGTACCGATACACGAGGTAGTCTACGTATCTGGACATGTCTGTCCATGTGGTGGCGTACATGCCATGTACTCCACCCCGCGTCTATGTATATTTCGTGGTACATACTGAGTCCACATAAAGACCCACATGCCATGTGATGATGGTCACACGCCAAGTTAGTGCATCATGTCGCCTAGAACTCCAGATGTCATAGGGTGGGGCCCGAACACCGTGTATTCCTGAGGTACGTCGTGTTCTTCATCGTGTGTAGCGCACAAACCCTAGCCTCCACCATGCTCGTACCACGTGGTGTGTTCTTTGAAATACACGATGTGTTCATTAGGATTTTCCAGAAATCACTATTCTTTGTCACTATGCCTTGGAGCTCCTTCATTATTCGATACAGCAATCCAATTGCCTCAGAACTCATGATCCTAGGTCTCTAAGACACCTCAAGGTCGTTTAGGTTGGTTTTGAGCCTCCAATAATCCCCAAAAACAATTTCCGATCCTCTTGTATGAAGAACACTTAATGATAGATCCTACTCAACACAAGCTGATTCGTCATCCACCATCGTCTTCGCACCTCCTCTAGGTCATTGTGATGTCTGATCTCTAGTTTGAGATCATTTCATTGCAAAAAAGAATCACAACAACCCATTGTTTGTCACCCTAAAATGAAAGTGAAGAACGTGGGGGAAAAATAAGAACCAATCCAATAACCAAAGGTGGAATTCACATCCCCCATTGTTCTTCACAACATTGATCCACTCCCATTAATAGTTTTAACTGGGGAATGAAAATGACAATTCAATAATGATCATAATATCAATTCCCAGATGAGAACCCCATAAAAAAACCCGCCCACCAGAACAAACGATCTGTGCATCAACATGTATGTGGGTTGATCTATGATCATTGTTTAATCCAAGAATGAGGAATAACTAAATCAAAAATAATAAACTCATACCTCAATTTGGTTGAAGAAAAATATCTGCATCACGTTCGTTGTTGAGGTTCCGTCGAATCTGATGTGTGTAGATCAATCGATCTGTCGTTGTTTGTTGTCAAAAGGATTATCCATGGGTGGATCCTCTCAAAAGATCCAGATGATTCCGAAGTGTTTTCCATGGTTATGAGAATATCCCTGGGATCTTGTATTTTTAAAACAAAATAATCATCGTTGCGTTATTAAAATGTTTAAAATAAAATAAAATATTAATTTATTTTACTTCCTTCAAAACATCCAAAAACTAACTCCTACATCTAACCCATGTCGGTCGATGTTATGCCCCACTTAAGGTAAAGTCGCTAATCTAAATGCAATGGTGCCCCCATATTTCTGATTTGGGCACCCATTTAAAAGTTATTTCACTTTTTTGGGAAAAGAACTTGCACACACTATTTATAGTTTAAATTATTTCAATCATTTATTCTGGTCACCCGACCCTTAGAATCACATTCTATCATAAAGCCTAGTCTCATAATAATTTCATATAATATTTAAAAATAATACACAAAAAATACGAGACATTAAATTCTCCCCACCTTAGGTATTTACATTTTAGAAAGCCAAGGAAAAGCCGGCTACTCAAAAAGATGAGGGTACTGGGCTTGAATCTGAGCCTCTTACTCCCACATGCTCTCTTGAAGATTCTCGTGCTGCCAATAGACACACACCAAGAGAATCTCTCACCAATGAATGATCCTCTACTGTCAATCCTCAATCTCCACCGGTATTTTCTATAGGTTTCCCCATCCTCGATGTCCATATCACACCAGTCAATGATGTGAGATGGGTCATGAACATACCTCCTCAGTTTCGATATGTGGAATACATCATCTACTTGGTAAAACTATAGATGTAGAGTTAGGCGATATGCCACCTCTCTAACTATACGCAGTATCTGAAAGGGCCGATGAACCATGAAGACAACTTTCCACCCCGGTCAAATCTCTAGAATGCCTCTGTAGGTGAGACCCAAAGGAATGAATGGACCCCTCCTCGAAATCCAGAGGTCTCTGTCATCAGAAAACATAATAATTCTGCTAGCTCTGTACAATCTTTATCTAATCCTAGATGATCCGAACCTTCTCAGTGGTTTCTTGCACCAACTCTAGACCCATGAGTGGTAACCCTATGAGGTTGGTCCAGTAAAGCGGTTAATGGAAGGTTTTCCCATATAAAGAATGAAACCGTACCATATCGATGGTGGATTGGTATCTATTTTTGTATGCGAACTCCACCCATGATAGTTGGTACTCCCAACTATGACCAAAATCCAAGATACTAGCCCACACCATATCCTACAAAACTTGAATGTTCCTCTTCGTCTGACAATTGGTCTGGGGATGGAATGCCATGCTCAAGCATAGTTGAGTACCAAAATACTAATGTAATACCTTCTACAACCAGGATGTAAAATGAGCATCAAGATTTGATACTATCATAAAAGGTATTCCATGAAGTTGAACTATATACTTCACGTAGAAGAATCCCAAGCTCTCTATGGAACTCTGTTCCCTGATAGATAGAAAGTGGGCCGACTTGGTGAGTCGGTCAACAATCACCCGGATAGAATCATGTTCCTTGGATGTTCGTGGTATGCTCGTTACAAAGTCAATCGATATTCCATCCCACATCCACTCTATCACTTCAATTGTGAGATAAACCTGATCGAACATGGTTCCCATCCTTCACCTAGTCATTTGTAAATCATAAATAAATGAACTATGCAACTACCTTCTCCATACCAATCCACTATAACTTATGTCGGAGATCCTGGTATATTTTTTCTACTCCAGGATGTACCGCCAAGGGGTATTTATGAAACTCCCTAAAAAAATCTTCTCAAAATTCCACTGGTACAATTATTCGTCTTCTAAAATAGACTATGTGCTCCCCACCTTGCAAATATCCATTAGAAGCATGTCATGTAGATAAATAAGCATGTAAGGTTTCACAGTCAAAATCCCCCATCTGTGCTTTCCTGACTCGTCATAAGAGTAGAGGGGTGACAACCATCAACTAGAGATAAGTTGCATCATATCCATTCATGAAGGATAACTATATTGAGGCCAAATTCTCCAACTCCTTGCTCAGAAGTTGTGAACACTATCTCCTACTAAGAGCATCTGCCACAACATTCCCCGTGTTAGGAGTATAGATGATCTTGATGTCATAATCCTAGAGGAACTCTATCCATTACCTCTACCTCATATTTAGATCCTTTTGTAATAAGATGTACTTGAGGATCTTATGGTAAGAGTAGATGATATACTGTTCACCCATCAGGTAGTGTCGCCAAAACTTCAATACGAAAACTACCACTACTAATTCAAGATCACAGGTCATGTAGTTCTTCTCATGTGGCTTTAGCTGGCTTGAACCATAAGCAATAACTGCCCACCTCTGCATCAGGACACAGCCACACCCGATCCCTGACGCGTCTTAGAAAACTATGTACTCAATACCTTTTTCTGGAAACCTCATTATCGGTGTGCTCATTAAACTATGCCTAAACTACTGAAAAGAATTATTTAAATTATCTTTTCATATAATAGTCTTCCCTTTATGGTTCATGTTTGTCATCAATGCGGATATCAGGGAGATATTAGGGACAAATCTTCACTTGTATCCTGCCAACCCACAGATGCTCTACACCTCGGTCACACACCATGGTGGGTCCCATGCTAGCACCAGCTAGACCGTGGCAAGGTCCAATGCTACTCTATCTGCTGAGATAATATGTCATAGAATGTGGACCTCCTGTATCCAGAATTGGAACATCAAGAGCTTCCCATAAATCTGGTACTCTCAGAGTATGTCTAGAACCATCCATAGGTGTATTTCATGATACTCCTATGATACAGAGTACACAAGGTTGTCATTGATGAAGAAAACTACTAACAAGTCCATTTATGGATGGAATATCTAGTTCATAAGTCCTATGAACACTATGGGGCTATTCGTCACACCAAAAGGCATCACCAAGAACTGGTAGTGACCGTAACTACATCTGAAAGCTATCTTTCATATATCCTCATCCTGTACACATAATTGGTGGTAACCTAATCGAAGGTTAAATTTTTAGAACCACTTCACCCCTCTTAGTAGATCAAAGAGGTCGTAAATCCACTATAGTGGATACATGTTCTTCAATGTTACCTAATTCAGGTTCCAGTAATCCACACACAACCTCAAACTCTCGTCCACCTTCTTGGAAAACAGAACTGGGGCCGCATAGGGTAAAATGGGTCTTACAAACCCCTTACTCTACAAATCCTCCAACTGCACCCTCAGATTGCGAAGCTCCGAGAGATCCTTCCAATATTCTAGTGAGGATATCAATGTCATCCCACGGTGTAAGACATATGACTATCTGAGGTATAGGACACCTTAAATTAGTTAATTATCACTATTCACATAAATAGTATTCTTTTCATATAATTTTACTTATTCCTTGGATTTATAAGGTTTTTGGTGTCAATTTTCATCAAAATACCATGTATTAGTGAACTGGTTTCCATAGTGCCCATAATCCTCACATATAAAACATCAAACTGTTTTCGGATCCTTTAGAAGAAAATATTTTTTCATTATCATGTTTCTAAACTATTCCTTTTTCCTTGGAAGATTTTTACTCTATTCCCTCATTTACCACATATAATGAATCTTATATTTACACTGAGACATTCCCATAAGTGTATTTTATACCACTTTTGACATGAATAAAATTGAATATTCTTTTCTTTATCATCTTCATCACTTAATAATCTATAAAAATACACATTTATCTTATTTGGAGTGTTTTTATATTTATCAATACTAATGTTATTAATCATAAGTTGGTATATTTTTGAGATAATTAATAGAACAATTTAAATAAAATTTTGTATCCCACTTGTTTTTTTATTAAGAAAATCACAACATTGACCATTATATTCATTATAAATTGGTTACTACTAGATATAACCATTTGTAAAACTAAAATAGATAATTATGAGTGATATATATTAACATCATATATGATTTATAAAAAACCACAAATGTGAAATGTGTTACCCTTTGTAACCACCCTATTTTCATTTAAATCAACCTAAATCACTATTGGTTCAATCTGGGTTTCTTTTGGTCAGTTACTCTCACATTCCTTAACCTAATTCCTTAACATAATAAATCTCTCATGATATATTTTAAAGAAAATGTGATTAACCAAATAATATCCTCTGATATTGTCTACCCATTTTTTAGTCTTAGGACCATTCATCACATGACATAGTGAAAACTGACTTGATACTCAACAAGAGGTTTTAATGGTTATTACACATAGGTGCATGTAATCTATTGTCACATCCATATCCCAGTTTCCATACATGGATGTAATTACTATCAGAACTATACAATATATACTTTACCAAAACATTAGTATGTTATGATTTGATTAAGCACATCCCTTAAAATTATCCTTAGGATTTTCGCAATTTTTCTCTAATGATAATCCCTAAAAGCAACTAAACTAACTCAAAAAAGTAACAAAAACCTACAGTGATAACAAAAAAAAATACCCAATATAAACATATATTTATAATTCATTATTTTAAAAAGATAATCATTAAATCATATAGACAATCATTGAATCCATTGAATTTAAGGGATATTATATATGAACATGAGTTACATACAAAATTTATTTTATAAAAAATTCAAACATTTCTTCATAATCAAATCATAGTAGACTCCACTTTTTAATTTTTATAAGTTATAAGCATATTCATAACCTATATAAGGGAAATATACTAATGGTTTGAGGATAAACACTCAATAAGGGAAAACATATCAACATGAAATCAATGGTCAGATCATAAGTGTATGATAGAATAAGGAAATGTGAAAAATATCTTATTAAAATGAACATATATAAGTAAGAGTTTCCCATTATTTTTGATAGTAATAAATTTAATCTCAAAATATAAAAACTATACTACAATATAAGAGTGAAACACATGAGATAATAAACATGGGCCATAAGGCATAATCCTAGGGATACACCATAATAATATGGAGAAACATAGTAATGAACTACATCACAAACAAAACCAAAATAATTTCTTATATATTGGTTCGGTAACCAAATCTAGTAATTCATTACTTATTGGTTGGGGAATTACTTCTTATCAACCATTTTGAATCAATAATAATTACTCACAGAGCATTAGTGACCCAAGAATCATAACTCACAGTCCATTTTTATCTCATGTATCACATATTGTGGTTCATTATAGACTTTTCTATCATAACATGTCGTCCATTATAGATATGACAACCACAACTCATGGTCCATTATTGACTCAACTTTCAAAACTCACAATCAATTATTGAATCAATTATCTCAACTTTCAGTACAATTTTATCTCATAAGATATAAAAACACAAATATTTAATTATATGGTGATATAAGACACCACCCATAATCATCCTTACATATGTGTACTAATTAAAAATAATCATTCATCATAATAAAAATCCCCATGTAAATAAAATGGGTTTCACACCATTTCATAATGGTATAACCAAAATTTACCTCAAGAATGTAATCAATTCACAAAACAATTTCAATCACCCCATAAAGAATTTCATGATATCATTTGGAGTTAATTTCATGAAAAATAACTTCCATGTAAATAAGGTCTTTGGTGATAAAGTTATAAATGATAAAAAATCCATAAATTATATTTTAGGAAATTGCTTTAACTATAGTGTAAGTGATCAAGTTATGTATCCCTATGAAAATTCATTTTCCATAATTCCACTTTTGAGAAATTTTATTTAAATAATTAAAAAAATAATTATTTTGAAATAAATATTAACAAAATTTCCATAACAAAAACATAATGTTTTCAAACTAGTGATGCAAATCACTTTTATAAGTTTTACTTTATAAAAATAATCACTAAAAATGATCCTTGAAATGAAATAATGGTTTCAAAAAAGTGAATTGAAAATGATGGAAACATTTACTTATAAAATGAATGTTCAAAAATATGTTATAAAAAATATATAGAGGATATAAAAAATAAATATGGAATTGAAGATATAATAATTGATTTAGAATAGATGGAAAGCCCTTTTATAATTATTTGAAACACATTTCTTGAAAACCCACATCCAAAAAAGGTTAAGAAGCATTATTTTAAAAATAAGATAAGGTAATTATTAAGGAAACCTAATATAAAACTTAACATGGTTTCCAATTATAAAGGATAACATTTTAATGAATGGAAAATATATAAAAGTAGGGGAATCATTCATTAAAGTGGATGAGAATGATTTTCAACAATGATATACTTTTTATATAATAAATTTATCAACATATAATATTTGAAACAAAAATTCATTCTCCCTATAGAGGAATATAAAGTTACATGAAATAAAATATTAGGTTTTAATTAATGAAACATGGTAGAAATGATATTTATAATAAGCATTTAAACATAACAAAGGGAGTTCAGTTATCAGAAACCTTTAAATTCTAAGAAAATTTTGAATATTTTTTTAGTACAGGTACCACTATAAAAGGGTGGAATATTAGTTATTGGTTTATAATTAATCATTATATGATATTCTATGAAATTATAATAGTTTTTTCATTGATTTATCATATCCCATTTTAATTTCCTATATTATACTAATAAGTTTTGTGAAATGTGAAATTACGAAGAACTAGTTTCAATGTGTTTAATGATCAAAATGTGATATATTAATAAATATTTCAAATACAAAAAAATTCCAAAATAATTTAAAATTATGAAATAAATTATTAATAAAATATATTACCATTATGTAATATGTTTTAATAATTCATGAAATAAACATCTTAACATCATTCTCGTTGGAGGTAAAACCGAAAAATAAGGTTATGTTATGATGATTTTATGAGTAAGGAAATAATTATATATAATTTTAAAAAAGATTTCGAAAAATCATATAAAATTAATAAATATATATTTTCTTTGTTAAATACATTCTTAGAACCATCCATGAATGGTTGTGGTGAAAAATGAAATTTTTTATTCCTAGAGATGGTATTCTACACATACACTTGATTAATGATTCCATTTCATAAAAACTGGGATGGAAGGAAATTTAATAATAAATTATAATTTCATAATTATAAATTTTACACAAGAATAATATTCATTAATCAAATACATTTGTTACCAATCATGATAGGTGATGTTGAAAAACAAATAAAATCACTTCGGGGAGGCGTTAGTCTACACGTACACATGATTGATGTTGTTATGTTTTTCATAGAGGATGAAAGTAGTTAATAAGGATTTACCGATTAATATAATTATATTATATTAAATTATTAATAATAGTTTATTTATATTAGCGTGTCTTGAATAATTCTGGAATAAAATGATTAATAAGTAAATCCTATATTGTAAAAAATACTCATGCTGAGAACATAAGGTTTCTCATGAAAATATCATTTTCAATATAGGCATTATGATATCTAATTTGGAAATAAGGATCATGAATGTGATATAGGATTATAATATTAAAAAAATTCTATATTTTTTGGATGTAATTCTATGTAAAAAGGGTGATTTGAATTGGTGTAAGTGTTCCCTTTTTATAAGTGAGTAAAAGGGTAATTTGTTGAGTACAAATTACATTAAAATAATAGAATATTACTATTCAAATCTAAAAGGTTAAAAATGTGATACAATTGAAGTGGATATATTTGTTGGTCTTATGATCATATCCAAAACACATTTTCTAGAAAATATGTAGTGATTTAATGCTTTTTCTTTTTATGTTTTTGAAATTTACCCTTATTCACTTTTACCTTGGTAATAAATTTTTAACCATAGTAGTTATTTTCAAAGAAAAAAAATAAAAAATAAAAATATTAATTAATTTTAATGTTATTATTTAAATGGTTAAAATAAAATTAACAAATACAATTTTAATGTTTTAAAAATGTTAATTTTAGAATAAAAACACATGACATATACAATGTTTTGATATTTTTTTTAAAATTTTAATGATTATATATAGGTTAATAATACAAATTTTATTAACATACATGACATATAATTTTTTATTATATATAAATTAAATGTTTAATATATCTAAAAAATAGAATTTTACAATTAAAAATTTCAATTTAAGGAATACATAAGAAATATTTTCAAATTGAAATAAAATGTCAAATAATATATAAAATTAAACACAGGTTTTCTAAGATTAAAATAAAATTCAAAAATACATAGTTTTACTTTTGAAAAAAAATTTAATAAATTAAATGGTTTTACAAAGTTCTAGATTTTTATCATATATTGATAATGTCATAAAATTTATAATTTTTATTTAAACTGTGTTCTAAATATTCACTTATAATGTAATAATTTTTTCAAAAAACAAAACAATAACCCTAATAAAACTAAAAAATGATAAATTAAATAGTGAAGATAATTTTACAAAATTAAAATTATAAAAATAAAAAACATTTAATTTAAATTAAAATAAAATATATAAATAAAAACTACTTTTACTGGAAAAATATATTTCAAATTGTAAGTGTTCTTAATAATATTTTGAATATATTTCTAATTAAATGAAATATTTGTACTTACTACTAGTTATATTATTCAATATATTTCTTAATAATATTCAACTAATATTTTTCTGATCATTTTAGTATAGTGTTGCATGTTAAACAGGCTATTAAACTTTATATTAATTTAGAAAAATATATATATTACAAAATACCAGGGTGTTTCACTCATGAGGCAAAAATTGACTTTTTTTTCTGTATACCACTCCAAATTTATACTTAATGATGTTTTATACACTATGAATTTGGTATACTATGAGTTAATGTTTCATATTGAATTATTTTATCTAACATGATAACCTTCATAATTTGATAACTTTCCTAGGAAATCCTTGATTTTTTGTAAATCTTGTAGTGTTTAGGTATATTGGTGATCATGTCATCGAGTAGATATTATAAAAATGGTGTTTTTATTCACAAAAGAGGATTCTTAAATCTATTATATTTATTAATATAAATTGGGATGTTTATTATCATAAATATAATGTTCATAATATTTTCATATCTATTTTTTGAGGGACATGTGGTGTGTTCATCCACTATGATGAATTAAATGTGATATATTCATTAACATGGATAATATATAATAGAAGAATTGATATTCTATGAATAACTAGATGGATTAAACATACCCCATGTCCCATGGTTACTAAATATGTTATACAAAATATTTATATGACAATGTATACATGTATATTATATTGATGGTGGACACTGGATTGTAGATACATGTGTTTGAATAAGATCATGCAAGATCTCTTTATATCAGTAGTGGTATTGATAATTTTATAAAAGATAATGTTTGATTAAATTTTCATATTTAGTAATTCTTATTTTGTTTTAAAATATAAATTCTCATGGGCTCACAATTTTTGGGCATATATACGATCATCATGTTTTTAAAACTCTGAGGGGAACCCCAAAACATTTTTGCAGGAGATCCAAAATATATTCAAGATGGATTTTGATAAGGTTTTATATATGATGTGATAAATGGTGAATTATTGAACTCTTTTCTAGAAATTTTATTGTATATAACTAAAAGGAGTTTTTCAAATGGTTCCATTAGTTGTTGTATATGATGAGACATAAGGTGAATAGGATTTAGTTGAAATGGGTGTCTTTTAAATATATTTACTAAAGGAACTGCTAAAATGTAGTGGTTTTGACCATGTCATGGATTTTCTTAAGATACACAATAACATTGTGAGTTTCATCATGCTATAGTGAACTTGTATGGGATTATTAAGACATGAAATATAATGTTAAATTTATCAAATTTTTTATATAAATGATATCATATTAAGTTATTTATCATATTATTATGGATTTTTTGAGTTCTATTGTCTCATATAATCATTTAAACATTAAAGGTTTTTTTAATTATATTGAACCAAACATATATGAGTTTAAATATTTGGATTTTTTATAAAATTCTCAATCAATATAAGTAATCATTTGATGTTTTGTATGGAACATATAAAATAGTTAATACTATATATGAAACACTACATTACTGAGAAAATATTGAGTATGAAATTACATTTATGTAAATCTATCCCTCCATTAAAAATGGTTATAATAGACCATTATGTTGAGAGAGATCCTAATAAATAATCACTACGTTTCCATGATCTTGGGACACCTCTTTGAAGAAAATTTCATTTGGATAATTCTTAGTGATATTGATCAAATTCTTATGAATATATTTGATAGGAAATATCTATATGAGAAAATTATTCCATTCCTATAATTTTTTGTCTCATATTCATTCAAATTATATATATACATTATGTGCTTAGTTGGGGTTTGGAGTGTAATTTCATTGATATTTGATGTTAAAAATCCTACCAAACTCAAAATATATCATTACATTTCTGATTCTCAAGAATGTACTAATAATATATTTTTATTCATTTCATCAATAGGAAACCTATATAGTACCATATTTAAACTCTCCAAATAGAATATATTTATATAGATTTATAAATCAAACAATATAATATCATATTAGGAAGAGGCCACATGAACCTTTTCCATCTAAAGGTCACCCTTTCCTTAACCAGATGATTATTTTTAAACATATGGGAGATGGTTGTATCTCTATAGAAATTTAGTGTCACAACACATCCTCACTACCTCAATAGATGTTTGAAATTATTCACTATACATGCATATAATAGTCACGTAACATAATGAAGTCCTAATGAACTTCTTTAACCACCATAATATGAGTAGTAAAACCAAAACACCATTTAGTAATAATATTAAAAATTGTTATCTTTTCATAGTTCCCATCATATATATTTCATTAAATGAATCGCCTTTTATACACCACTGCTGTATTCTAGAAAAACAACTTTATAAATAACATACCTCAAAATGGAAAATGTTGGTGAGAAAAGTATATATACTTATGTTAGTCATCATCCACTCCAAATCAAGATTTATTGTCAAAAAATTGTGAATCACTCAATTGAATCATATTTCGTTCAATCAAAGACAATTTTGGGATAAATGGAATAAACACTGGGATTCATCATTACTTACATATAACGATAAATAGTAAGTGATGAAATAAATAGATACTCAAGTGAATTATAATATATCTTTATCAAACAATTTTTTAAGATAAATAAATAAACAAAATAATTTTTTTTCACAATAATATGGTCCTATCACTGAACCTTATCACACACATATAGAAATGATAATAACAACAATGTGACACATTACCCATCCCATGATAAATCTACCTGTCATAAAGAAATTCTATATAATACCCTATAGGTATCATTATAACCTTTATGATTTATATATACATTAATATATCAATGTCTTTGAGAGGTCAATGTGTTTTAATGAATTATTCTAGAGAAGAAAGTCCCAATAGTATAGATATCAACAACAGAAAGGTCAATTAATTGTTCATTATCATCGTCATAGGATTTATAAATCACTCAGAAAAAGTATATGTTACTATAAATTGTTTTATACATCATATTTATAAATAATACACATATTTTACATTAATTTTTCTTAATAATTTCATTAGTAGACTTTTTATGAGTGTTTTCTATCACAATGAGGATCTTATATCATCTGGAACTGATCCACATCATGTTTTCGTATTCTATGTAATCTAGATGATTCAAATCAACCGTACGTGTAAAGACCTGGAATTTTCAAAGAATTTTTTTCTTAATTCTTTGGAATTTTACGTATCCGCAGTTTCTGACGATGCCTGATTCGGAGGCCCGGTGTGCCTGAAATCAATTTCTAAAGTTTTGTTCAGGTACGTTCAGTAAATGTATGTGCGGGTTTTTATATCTTTTGAACCGGTGCTCAGAATTGAAATCTGAGGACACCGATGAACTTGCAACACCAGTATTTGCTTAAGGTGACCTTTACCACTATTGCGTTTTCTCGAGAGGAGAAGTTAATTTTTGGGGATTTATATTACATAAAATAAAATGTTTGTACACAATTTTATTGATTAAGAGTTGGTTATTTCCTACAAGGGGGAGTTAGTGGTGGGTCCCAGACCCACATAACCTCCCATGAGAAGATAATGTGTGGTGGGGACCACACGAGCCCCTAACCGTTAAAATCCCCATCATTTAATTTGAAAACTCCCCTCTTTTAATATGAACTCACCACCTTCTCTATTTTAAATTTTAAACTCTCCACCTCCTCTTAATTAATGCAGAAAACTAGGATTAATTAAATTACATATTTAATTAATCTTTTAATTCATCTGAACCAATTTGAATGGACTGGCTAATCTATTAAAATTGATGGTATCTTTTATAAAATTTTGGCTTGGAAAATATTTTGGGGGAGAAACCTCTGGAGAATTAGAATAAGGTGTTCGTCTCTCGACGAAGAACACCATTATTCAAAGAAGAATACCTCCGATGAAGAATGCTAAGTCAACAACGATGCTTCTTCTTTGGACGGACCATGAAATCAATGAAATCGACACCCTTTTTCCGAGACACCCGACCTTCGCGATGCTTGACTTCCACGACTCGTTGACGTGTTCCTCTCTTGAAATCGAGGTAGGTGTTTTGCATAATTTGTAAGTGAATATATTATCTCGTTTATGTTGAATTATCTGGAATGTCTTCGGACAACTTCTATCACCTTACACGGAGGGTTCAGGCTGAATGAACAAGGCATGGAGACCCTCTAATGATCATTGTTCTTATTTGCGATGGAGGTGGAGATGGAAGAGGCGGCCACGACCGGAGGGAGCGGCGACCATGTGCCAGCCACATAGAGAAGAACAACGACCTGTATCCGCGGGTCGCTCGGTCAACGAAGAAACGGTCAGCTAAAGCCATCAGGGCTTAAGGAACCGCGGTGCCATGAGGGCACCGCGCTATGGAAGAACCGCAGCCCACAATCCATGGTCCGCTCAGGCAAAGAGGAACCGGCCGACCGTAGCCCGCCGGGCAAGGAGACCGCAGTACCACAAGGGGTGCCGCGCTGCGGAGGACCGGGGCCCACGCTCTGTGGGCCATTTTGGTGGTGAACTAGCCAGGTTGAAGGCCGCGGAGCCGCGTGCAGAGGACAGCGGCCCGCAACCGCGGGCCGCTCACGCTAGGAAGACCGGCCAACTTCGGCCTACCGGACAGGAGGGCGGCACCGCTGTTTCAGGAAACTGGGGGGCCGCTCCCCCCGCACCGCTCAGTCAGCCGTGGGCTGGGCCACACGACGTTGGGCCAGGCCGCTCCCCACCAGGTCGAGACTGGAAGACTTCCCTGCTAGGATGGACTCACCGAACCAGGTCGAGCTGACCCGCTAGCCCACTGGGCTTGATGGGCCGGGCCCGTTTCACATAAACGTGAATAACTTTAAGACCCCACATCTGATCGGCGCGCCATCTACGACACTTGGACCCTCGCAATGAAGCGGTATTTTTGAGATACTCTAAGTTAATTTTGGATGACATTGGAAAATAGTCGAGTTTGGAATGAGAATAAATCCAAACGGGCCCCTGGAACAGAAAAGCCAATATCTCTCATACCGGGTGTTTTATTGACGCGCCGTCTGTCACATTGAGTTCCTTTTGAGGAGACAGAACTTTGGGATTCATCAACTCTGGACTTTGTGATAATTGATGTATCGAACCATTGGCTTGAGGAGTGGACCCTCCCGGAATCTAGGATGCTGTGTGCGGGAACCCTAGAGCTGGCTGCGACTACGACGACTATTGTACTAGAATTCTCTGTGGGATCGACGATGACAACAACTGTAATAGAATCCTCTGTGGGTTCGACATCGATGAATACTCTAATTGTATCCTAAGTGGGTCTGACATTTTGGATTCTGTACTTGTATCCTGAGTGGGTTTGATAGAGTAGCTAGTCTGGTATCCTACATGGGTCTGACAACTTAGCTAGTCTAGTATCCTACGTGGGTCCAACAGCTTAGATGAATCAGTGACTACATCTGATCGTCTCTATCTCTATAAAAAAGATGTGTACCTGCATGAGATGAGTCTTAACTTCCATTCATTATCATCGATGTGATTGAATTGCTTTCTTGTGTGGACTGGGTTGTTCTTGGGATCGAGAGTTATCACCGAACTGAGATTGATAACTTAGGTATTTGTATGGGGCATATACTTAAGTAGAGTTGGTTGATACTTCATGATTGTATCATTATTCTGTGATTTGTCCTTCTTGGATTCTGGGAGACCTTCAGGGGTCCCAAGGTCCCTACTGAGTATCGTATACTCACCCCTGCACAGGCTATTCCCACACTACATTATGTTGGATGCAGACGACAGACAACACTGATCGAGGTGGATGCTTGGGGAGCAGGATGATACCTGGAGGTGAACCACTTGGAGAGACGTACACAGAGAGGACAGCTGGACCCAAGGTGCTTAGGGGGCCATCAGAACCCACCCTTCTGGTGGGATTCCCGGAGGATGACTCTATGGTTGCTGTTTTACTTTACTGTAGTTGTACTAGCTTTTCTGTTGTACTGTACTTACTGTTGGGCTTGTATTTCTGGCCCCTATCCTTTCAGCACTTACTTTTTTATTCAGTATTACTTACTTTTTTTCTTCTATTGAGTACTCTGTTGTGTTTATTTACTTTTATAAAGTTAATTCCTTCCCTTTTTATCTGGATTTACGCCTTTGGTTCCAGTCGCTAGCCCCTGGCCTATAGAAGGCGGGCTTGGGGTAGTCACGACCTGAGCCCCAAGGACGGGTCATGAAAATATGAATTGTTAATGATTATTTTATATATAATTAAATTTTTATTCATTAATAATATATCATTTAATTATAAATATTATTCATTATCATTATGAGATGTTAAAATTACTATAATGGAATATAGAGATCCATAATGGATAATTTACACTGATGGTATGTATGTGAAGAGGTAAAAAAGGTTATAATCCAATTTATACATATACTAATGAAATTGTATTATAAAAAAAATACTAAAAGGATTCAAATAGTGTTACATTAGTACCATGATTTCAAATGAGAAAAACCGAGTTCTCAGTTCCCAATTTAGACTATGTAAAATCCCCAAAATGCCACACCTTATCCTTTTCGATCAATGGGTTTCACATAGAACCCCCACCCACAAATGTCGTATCCCTATGTATTTGGACAATAATATGCTTGCTCATCCTATATAATTTAATATTCATGATCTATGGATGAATTAGAGCAAGATATAATGGCTTGAGACATGACTCCATGCCCTGTACTAACCATTTGTCATACATTTATCCCAATAGAGTCTCACATAAATTCATAGGAAGGGACACAAAAAAATATAAAACTATCTAATAAAATATTATATAATATTTATTTTTTCCACTCCATAACTACTAAGCTCCATTAAGCGGATTCCAAGATTCACCATGAACTGCTATGTGTAGTATAATCATAAGGAGAGAAATTTTTATTTTGATTAATATTTTTACAAAAATCATTGCCTCATCATGAATAACATAGAAATAATTTTTTTGTTCCATGAATGAAAAAATATAGTCATGATTATTAATTATGATGTTATAATTTTTGAAAACTACCCTCATAGGTATCTCAAAATTTGTAGCTTTGATCTTTGTATTCTTTATCTAGTTGGATTCTCTTCATTGGGATGTAAATGTTTGTATTTTATTTTAACATGAATGAATAAGAATCAATGAAGATTAAAATAATATAAAAAATATTAAAAAATATAACTCATACAATTTCTAAAACCATAATTAATAATTCATAAACCTTATATTAACATAATTTCATGAAGTCATGAATTAAAAAAATACACATCACACCATGTAAATTTTATATCATATATGAAAAATATCAGGTAAAAGTTTTATATATTCCAAATTCTATTTAAGAATAATATCAATACATATATAAGATTGATGTTATTATAATTATAAAATTTTCATCAATATTTAAACATCATTATATGTTAATTTCATATCATTATTTGAATCATAGTGGTAGAGGAGTGATTTTATATAAAGACTAAAAAACAACTCTTATAAAGGGTATAAGATCAATGAAACATACTATTATTTAATGAAATCATGATCTTTGATAAATCTTGTTCAACAAGATGGTTATATCCACCTAGAGATAATTCAAAAATATATACAGTTTTATCAAATTTCATTAAAATGAAATATATATAAATATTATTAGGGTAAATATAGTTATTTATTTAGAAATAATATTTTTTAATAAATATACATGAAAATAAAAAATAGAAATAGTCTTAGATAAACAAAAAAATTTCACTCTAAATATAAAATACCTATTTTTGACTTAATGACAAACTCTATTACTCAATCCAACACTTTATTAAGGTGAAAATTAATGTTTTATCATTTTCCATAACATATATGCCCAAAAGCATTATTTTCATGAAGAAAATATATATTACTTAGAAATATCACTATGAACTCCATTCAATAAATATATATGTCAGATAATCTAATAAAATTGAAATAGCTTCCAAATAATGAGAATAAGTTATGTTACTCTCAAATAAAATATAGAAACATCAATATTAATATCTCTTAGGTTCAATAGTCACAACATATTATCCACACTTGTTTTAGTATACATTTATCCAAAAAAAATAAAATATTTAATGAATGTGGACACCAATAAATCAAACTGATATTAAATAATATTTAAATGTGGATTACAAGCTAAGTAATTGTTAGAAGAAATAAAAAATAAAATAATATTATGATGGACTATATATTTATCATTATCTATTTAAGATATGTGTTAAAACATGTGTCTTCATCTATCACATATTTCCATAAATATAATATAATTTTATGACATATAATGATTTTTATCCATATATTTAGAGAAAGATGTGTTTTAGTGGTTGTATAATTGGGGTCAATTTTTTTTGAGAATTTGAACAAGAATTGAAATTTTTATGACTGGATGAAATGATAAAAGGGAAATTTTAGGGGTGGTGTCTTGGGTAAAATTAACCAAAAGTGAGTTTTAGGTGATTTAGAGGATAGGAAAAATAGGTCAGCGACTATAGAGAGCCCCTGTGTACCTGGTTGTTTTGCACCATATACCATATTAAAGTCCCTTGGGACCTACTCTCTGAATAGGGCTATAGTTGGTGGATTTACATCAACTACTTGGTATCACTAAGAATATTTTTCTAAATTATTGTAATCATTAGTTTTACCCTCAAATATTTGAAAACCCCACTTAGGGTTGTTCTTCCATTGTAGGTCGAGAGAGTAAAAATACATTTCCCTTATCCTTATTCTTACCTATCCCCTTGATAGAGGGTGACATAGAGAGCTTTGTATAGTGGGTTTGAGATTGTTTCCTACCCTCACATCCTTCCCCTAAATTCTCACATACTCTACAAAATTTCTAGTGGTGGGTATTTAGGGGTTTGATGATAATTCCAGAAAAACATAGTAGAATCATCCAATATGAGAGGGATTTTGGAATGAATCTAAGAGGATAAAACCTTGTGTTATGTATAGTTCCATATAAAATATATCATTTTAATAATTTATTTATATATTTCGTAAAATTGGGACGAATTCAACAGAATAATTTAATATAGGTTTTTAGGGACTTTGTTTTATGTGGACTTAAGGATGTCTCAGGTGAGGATCGTAATCTATTGGATGAGGTTTTGGAATTTATTTGATGTTTAGTGATATATCACTCAATTATTGAAAAGTAATTAATCATGCAATTAATGGTGTTAATAAATAATCAGGTATTTTTAATTAAATAAGTTATTCTTGATCAATTTAGGACCACTTTTAGTGGATCAAAATTTAGGGATTAGATGATCATAGATTTGTTTTCAAAGTATTGATTTAAGGGATAACTCAATGTTTCCCTATATTAAATGGATCATAGGTGTGGTTAAGAGGATTTTAGTGACTTGAGATAAAAATGATAGTTGAATTTATTAATTTAATCATGGATGTAGTGTTAATTTAGTCTCTTAGAAAGCCCATATAGGTTATATATTTATGATTTATCCACTAATGGGTAATTAGTTAATGTGATAGGATTAGTTGGAATGTGATGAATCTTTGATAGGATTTCATTCCATGAGATATGTATCTAATGAATAAATAGCATCATGTAGTGGTATCTGGAGCTCACCTAGTGTGGTGTTTTTGGGCGAGTCTATTTATTTTTTATAGAATAATATTTATGTAATATGTTATTGTGAATATATGTTAGAATGAATAATGGTGTATCCAAATGTGATTCCCTTTTCTCTTTAGGGATGTGTTGAAATACATTGATCATGGGATGTCCGTTTAACCTTGTGTGTTGAGATCATGGGTCCTGATGGCCATAATTCCTTAGAAATTTTATTGACACTTGTGGAATTAAATCATGATACCTAAAATAGTCTATAACTTTTGTTGTGAGTTTGTAAGAAATTTTCATGTTTTCCTGGGTGAAGGATTTTTTGAAAATATGCGGTGTTCAAGACTTTGTGGAAAATCATTAGTTTGATAGGTGAAACTACATCTTTACCCTTGTGATATGGATAATAGTATGAGATCATAATCTATTTTTTTGGAGTTCAGGATTGAAGAATTTTTATTATGAGTACTGATACATAGGCATGGGTATCCTTGAAAGGGATTGGGGTTGTTGAAACAACTCATTAGGTGATAAATCTTTAACAATTTTTGTAACTTCTTTGAGTATATTATTTTCATTATAATTAGTTTTTCACCAAAGCCTTTACTAATAGTTTTGGATTGTTCACATTATGTCAGATATGGGTAAGTGATCATACACTAAGAGGAATGTTAATTGGTGATAGATCATTCACCTTTTAAATTATTTATGATATATTGTTCCCCATAGTGATTATATATTGGTGATACACTATTCACATAGACACACGTCGTTCACATTTTCATTGACTGGTGATACCTCATTCACTAGTGATATTTCATTCATCATGGTTCTCATAGAGTGGTAGATCACCCCTATGGTAGTTATTAATGATACCAAATTCTCTTTGGTGATTTATGTGGGGTTAAATAATCTACATGGAAATTATTGGATGATGATATATTGTTCACCTAGGGAAACACTGTTTTTCCTATTACTGTTTTTTGGTATATCATTAACCTAACAGTTTATTTCTTACCCCATTGATTTTTATTGAAATATAATTCACATTATGATACAATATTAACCTAATTATTTTTACCAATATATCATTCATTTAGTGACACATCATTCATGTAACATCCTTAGTTTAAATATGCATTTTATTTTTATAATTTACTTATTTTAATCTTTATAATGTATAAAAAGTTAATATAAAATAAATCATTCTAGCCATATATTATTTGACTTTTCTAAAGTACAGAAACCGATAAGGTTAGATTAACATAGATGAATAAATTAATATTATAAGATACATATAAATTCATTTTTTTTGAAATTAAATATATATTCATAAAATTTAATCCTATATAAAATAAGAAATTAATTTAATCCTATAATTTCAATAATGACATTGATTATTATGATAGGATTGAGAAACACAGTTAATAATACATATATAATCTATGAAGAATAAAAATATAATCAATATTAGTGGTAATGAAAAATGAAACATTTTATGAAAATAAAAAAAATTAAACTTGAAAAAAAAGAATAAATTTCAAAATACAAGGGTCTTATAAGAATCATGATTTAGTTTATCTATTTTTTTGTGATGTCATATATACTCATTGTAAAACTATTTTAGTACATATTTCTTTACAAGAAATATATTTGCAACATATTTTTAAATGTATGAAAAATATGTGTAAATAATTATTTATCATTCATTTAATAGTTCGAGAGCCATGACATATAACCACAAATAGAAAAATAGTAGTTTCATTATTCTAAGTATAGTATTTATCAAATATTTTCATTTAATGATTACAGTAAAACATATTTATAATATTCATAGAATAATTTCAATAAAATTCATTAATTAAATGAAATTAATATTTATTAAAATAAATAAATTAAGTCCAAAAATAACAGAGGAATTATATGAAATAATAATTTAATTATTCATATGCAATGAAATTTTTTTCATTAAAAATGGATTTGTTATATAATATATGATTTTATTTATAAAACTAAAATAAATATATTTTACATTAAATTTAGGTAAATTTGTTTTTTATAAATATTTAAAAATAAATAATAAAAAATTCATTTGTTATCAATTGGGTAAAATTAAGATTAAACAATTTTATATTAAAAAGTGATATTTTTTAGAGAATTGTTTTTATGTGAATAATTTATTTTTTTATTAAAAAAGAAGGTTTTAGATATTAATTATTAACATTAATGAAATATTTTGACAATATATATATATATATTATCATTTATTTAATGCGTTTTATTATAAACGGAATAAGAATACATCCTCTTATGCTTATAAATTCATTTTCTGAAAATTATTTTTCTACATTATGCGTTTTTAGATTAAATTAAAGTTTTAGTAATTTTTGAATTTTATTTTGATAAAATTAAATTCATTTTTTATTAATGTTTTTAACATTATCGTAGGGTGCATTTTGATATTTTTATAAAAAGGTTTTTTGGGTGAATAATAAAAAATACCATTTAAATATCATAACATATTGGTCATAATTATGATATATTACTAATTTAAAAGTTTATAAAATGTTATTCTCAAATAAATATATATTTATTAGTTAAAATTGTGAATTTAAAAATATTTTATTGAATATATAAAATATTCCAAGAATTTTAGATCCTAAGTTATATTTTATTGTTATTGAAAGCTATGTTTTCATTTTAATTTTATTTTGTTTTCAAAATATTTCATTTAGTTATGGGATAGTTTGAAAATTAAATTACTCTAAATATTTTATTTATTATCCAAAAAATATGATGGAAATCAATAATATACTTAATTTTTGTATAAATTCATTTGTAAATTTAAAAATATTTTTTTGAACTATTTTTATTTGTTTTACTTTTATTATTTTCTAATAAATGTTTTCACTATTAAAAATTTAAAATAATAAAATTGTTTTCATTTTATCAACAAAAATGTTCAAATTATGTAATTTGAAAATCTTTATTATTAATTCCTAAAAATTAGTTACCGTTGAAAAAATTGAGTTACCCAAGAAAAGAAAAAATGAGGTTAAAAAAGTAAAAGTAATTATTAAAATGATAAAATATCTTAAAATCACATCAATAAATGTGTGTATGAGGTATTTATTGACTAAAAAATATCCCACTTCATTTTTCCTCTTTGGATCCATATTCCTTTTAAAATTTACATCATTTTTATATTAATTAATACTTTTTTACAAAAATTCAACTCTCCTAACATATGAAAGAACACTTAAACACCCCACATATTCATACAGGGTATTCATATTAACATGATAAACATATTAGAAAATACAACCTAAACCCTAATTTTCATTTCCTGTAGGTTTTTATCTCACCAAAAATGAAATCTATGAAGGCTTAAGTGATCAGAAAAAATAGGTATCTAAGTTAGACGTAATTGTTTTAACTGATTTTATTTCATGTTTATTCTTCTTAAACCTCATAAAAATCTATAAAAAACATAATTATATAATAAAATAAGTTTCATAATTGTTCCTAAATGTTATTATATCAATTATCCTACTCTATTTATCTATTTAATTCTGAAATGAAATCATCACCAAAATTATGGCCCGTTCACCGCCTCCATGGACGATGTGTTTCATTTTCCATTAACTCCTTACATGGGTAGATAAAAAATAGTATTTAACTAGTTAAAATTATATTTATGATAGGATTAATATTGTATAAATATAAATATGGAGTTATATTAATATTCTTGATAATAAACGATCATTAAAAATTTAACCTCCTAAAATGAGCATTCAAGGAAACCTTTCATCATTTGATTCTATTTTGGAAAACCTATTGAACTATATAATCATGTGGTTATATTAATATATGATATTAATATCTATGTATTTTTTTTACAGAAGGTTAATGTTAATATTTAACCCATTATTAATACACCACATTTATTTTGTAAAAAACTCCCCAAACAAACACCTTATAGGTTTTAACTATAAGATTCGTACCTAAAACTATAATGGAATAACATGAAAACTAATAATTATGTATGTATATTACATTAAAATACATTTATAGTTATCTATATATATTAATTTTGAATATTTAATGATAACTAAAATCATTATACAATGAATGACAAGGACTGCTTAAAACTATTAAAACCAAAAATAAATATTAACAAAAAATATTTAATAAAAATGTAATAAATGAATATAAATGACTAATTTATAATTATATAAATAATAATAAGTATATTAAATATATTTTAATTGTGTCTATAATTTTTATACAATAGCATTGAACATATCCAATAAATCTATAATCAAATGAAAATGTTTATCTTCTCAAAATCTCTTTCTGTAAGACGTGATTTCTTTATGAGACTATTTTCCATTATATGGTGTATATAATAGAAACTTTACATATTATATAATTATTATATCTTTATAATAGTTATTTAATGTTTCATTTTAAGATATAAATTTCAAGTTGTCTTGATTCAAGTGTCATAAATGTTTTAAGAGAGTTTTTGACAAAATTTCATTTTTATTGGGTCACAATCATTCTCCCTTGAATAAATACTTCTATGTATATTATATTATTAAATTTATTTGGTTAATATGGTATTTTTTATAACTTCCTATGAAATTTACATTTTCACTTAATAATATTCTTCTTTCAGGGATTTATTATTTATAAAAATATGATGTTGTTAAGAAACATTCTCATAATTTGCAATGAATATTTTCCTTTCATATATATATTTTTCAAACAAAAATTACTATTTTAATTAATTTTAAAACAATATATATTTAATATTCTATAATTACTCTATCTTTATATATCTTTTTATAAAATGGAATATTTTAAATTTTTTTTCCTAAAACAAACCAGAATCAGTCGATCTAACACATCACCCAAGTTGGCTCATCATAAATCCCAATGAGAATTATTGATCGCTATGATCTAGAGACAAGATCCTAAATATCTACATACAAAACCTTGTAAATTATTTCACCTTAAAATATAACACAACATTTCCCATGTTTAATAATATTAGAAATTAGACTAGAACATGTATGAAAGTGTACACATCCACGAGACAATAAAAATAAAGTAAACAAATGATATTATTGGATGAAATACCTACCAAGACCAAATCCATGTTTCCATGTAACCACCTGTAACCACCATTATAACCCACAAGGATGATGAAATCAACCAAGAGAAGTCAGTGAGATAAAATCTACCATTAACATTTCTTATATCCATTAAAACCAAATCTGTATATTCTCCAATGTATATACAAGGTGTGATGAAAATAACCAGTAGGATACCGCGAAGAATCTATACAATGTGTGTCACCATGAATATATTAATTTTATCTTTAAGGAAATTAAATATTATAATGAAATTTCAAATGAAAAAACTTTTCATGAAACAAACTTTTTTCCATTTAAGCATTCTATATTAATATAAACCAAATATATGACAAAGTACAATGAAGATAAATAGATAGAAATGAAAAACACATACATGGAAATATCATACATCAACCATGTGAGCAAGTAAGAATAGAATATTACTATCATGAATAAAATAATTCAAAAATCACAAATGGGATATGGCCTATGGTAATATATAACTAATACACACAAAGAACACTAGATATGCATAAACATGATTCTTATAATATTGAGTCCAACCATATTCTATTGGTATCACAACCGTAACCCTTGGTGGTACCACACTCACAAATGATTTTATATATTCATAAAACAACACACCCAAGGCACCCATGTGTTATATTCTCTCAAATCATTCAACTAAATAATGTTACCAATTTTATAATACATCTTCATAAGTGAATCATTAACATTCCCATAATTTAAAAACCCAGTTTAGAATCAATACCATCATTGCGGCATTTCATTAAACACATGATGTTTATAAAATTATTTCTAAATAAAAAAACCTTTTAATAAAACCAAATCACTTTCCACCCAAGATTCTATTTCGTAAATTGGTCTTTATTTGATATTAAAAAAATCATTTTCATAAACCAAACCAAAAGAATTCATTAGAAAATTATGTAAACGATGAGATAGAATAGTTGTATTGAAGCACCAAGATCACCCAAATAATAAACCTAATACCTATTGAAAATTATGATTAGAGATGGCGTGGCATGATCCACATTATCCTATATCAATAAGATCAGTCCCCAGAAGGATTTAATCACCCTATTATACTATCTGGGAACCCATCCTATAATCATATGGATTGGGAACCCATGAAATATGAATAAGATAAACAAATTAATATTACATAAATGGTATTAATACAAATTAACCATCCTCTATTAGTGGTCATTCATGACTTTATTAAGAGGTGTAAATTCACCAAGAAGATTAGTGGTTGAATCATCAAATTATAATTCTAAAAAAAACTATCACCTTAGCTTGGGGATTCCAACCACGACATCAAGGCCTCAATCAAACCAATCCCATGTGAACCAACATGGTGACCCTCTACAGCGTTTTCTATAATCCATTTCAATTTTTAGAATCCATGCCCTTAACTATAATGTGGCGATGTTTACTCAGGCTGTGGTCTATAGTATGACCCCCAATGTCCCACACCTAAGACCACTTCCATCCAAGGGCGTCTTCTCCATATACATTTTACATAGGAGTTTCCCATGATAAACATGTCATAGACCAGAATTTGGACAAGATCTTACTACATATAGGAGTTAAACCCCAATTTTTAATCCATATAGAACCTCAGAAACACCATGAACATGGAATTTTACAAATCAAAGTTGAAAATAATAAAAAAAAATATCTCATAGGGTGTAATAATTATCCACACTAGGAATTTATTTCCCCAAAAGCACTCAAGATCACGGAGAGAATCAAGCTGTTGCATCATCATTAATTATCACTAAAATATCTAATGGAAGTCCAATATTTACTAACATAACACACAAATCAAAATAAATGTATTACCTTGTAGTAAATTATCGTGGAGCTCCATTATATGAATTGGATTCTAATCTAATAAGGAGTTAGGTTCTAGTTCAACATCATCCTAATTAATCTTATGAAAAGTGTATTGTTGATACCTAATTATCTAGGACACATGAAACACATCATGAATTGAAACCATGTGAGATGGAAAGTCCAATATATTAGAATCATTTCTAATATGTTCTAGGGTTTCAAAAGGTTCATCAAACCTTGGTGCTAAATTTCCCTATATTACCAAATTACGATGTCCCAAATGGAGTGAAACTCTAATTAATTCCTAATAAACTATTGAAAACAATAATGGACGATGTAGAGTGTACACATAGGATTCACAATGATACTAAGCTATAACTTACCTATTTTGTATCAACTGAACCTTTTTTTTGTGTCTAGAACAATGCTTTGTCCAACCAAATAAAATTCAACCAACTCTACCAAACATAAAATAGATCTACATGGATTCCCATAAAATGATTCAAATAGTTCCATTTTAATTAAACCCTGATAAATTATTTTATATTAAAGATAGTCTAATGGAAGTTGTTGTTCCTTGAACCATCGAAATCAAGAACACATCCTCAGAGCATATCCTAAAAAACATGAATTTCTTTCTCAATATTCCCATATGTATGAGGGTTATATGTAGTGAATAATATCAATTTAGTTTCCATAACCTCTTAAAATCCCCTAATAAAATGGTTTTAGACCATGGGTCTCTATAGAAATCAATTCTTAATGTCACTCCATGTAAAGTTACGGTATATTGGAAAAACAAGTTATTAAGACTTCCACATTCATCATCTCTTTAATATGAATAAAATGATCTGATTTTATATATTGGTTAATGAAAAACCAAATGAGATACACCCACTAGGAGTCCTTGTTAAACCCACAATAATGTCCATGGATATATCATACAAACTCAATTTCACAATGGGTAAAAGTATGTAACCTTCCGGAAGGTCTCTGGTGTTCCACATTAATATTATGGTAGGTAATGAATCATGAAACATAACCAGTGATCGACTGACTCATCCTTGACCACCAACAGTAATATCTCAAATCCTTATACATATTGGTAGTAGCATATTGTATAGACCAATGTGAGTAATGTTCACTCTCTATTGAATAATATATTAGAAAAATTGACCACTTTTTTAGGACATGTCAAATTTATTATGATTTTAAGGTTGATTTGAAGTACATAGCAGACCCTAGGTCATCTCTCAAGGAGATTTGACAGGTTTGGAGTATGCACTTTTTAATAAAAAGTACTAAAAGGGGGATGATTTTGAAAACAATCTTAAGAAAATTACTTGATTTAAAGTGCTTAATAGTTGATAGTTAAAGGTGATGATTTATGAATTATGAGAGCTGGAGATAATTTAAATTTCACAACACATCTTGGATAGTTCATTGTTCTAAAAATTTCACATAGTTTTGTTTAATTATTTGTTTGCTGGTTGTCAAGATCTTAACTCTCCGGTTACCCCTTAAAACGGTGCACAATGAATCAACCCTTGACACAACGATCACGTTGTCAAGGGTTGGTTCTAAATTATAGAATAAGGGATACCAAAGAATACTGAAATATCATATATGTCTAAGAGATAATAGATACTTGTGTTGTCCAATTAGAACATCCCATGATTCCCACTTTAAATATCAACCCAATTTGTGTTGAAATAAAAAGCATTTCACTTAAATATATAAATAGAAACGAATTAAGAGGAGAATCCTGTAAATATAAAAATTTATTGAAATATTTAACACAAAAATTATAAAAAACCAGTAGAATAACTTGTGCTATAACTCCCTCTAAATTTTGTGTGTCTCCCTAGAAATGACTGTTTATCGTTTAGCTCGCCATCAAGAGGAGGAGGAGGCTCGGGTGAAACTCCACCTTCATCCTTGACCCACTATGAGGATACATGCCTCTATAACTACCAAGGTGATTAAATGAATCCTATATGACTTAATGTTAGAAAAACATCACTTTTGGTTTGAATTTCCATATGAGGATCCCACGCTTCCATTTTATAGGAATAGTTGAAGGTGGTTTTTGGCACACAGATTGTGTAAAAACACTAGTATTGTGGTTTTTGACCTCTATATATTCGAATATCACTTTGAAAAAAACTAGAAAAATGTTACCCCACATCTTGATAGTCTCCACTGAATTTTTGTAATCATTTGGACAAATAGAGCCTGAGATATGGACGGATCACAACACACCGCTTTTGACTTCGTGCAGATTCGGTGTGCTGGACAGATCAGGTTGGTTGGGCCACCAGATAGACAAATGAGTATTGGGTTCCTTCATATAAATTGTATCCCAATGAATTTTTGAACATAATACAAAATTTATACCCATTTATATGCACATTTAAGTAGAATTATGTGGTTTAGTAAACTGGTGTGCTTGGATCATGTGCACTTTGGCCCATTTTTCTTGGACTTCATCATGGGCCCTCCAAATCACCTCCACATTCAATGAAATTATCAAAACAAGTGTCATTTACCATTTTAATAATGATAAATACAAAATAATTGAATCAAACCTAAAGTTCTATTTTTTATTATTTTTATGATTTTTAATACAAAACTAGTTTAGCATAGTGGTGTACATGTGAAAATGAAACAGTGAATTGCTGCATGATCACACCCCAACACCTAAACATCAACACTACTGAGAAAAGTCACATTTTTAGAAATCTTACATTTAGATATTTCCAACTTCATAAATATTAAATATTTAATAAAAATTTAATTCTTGATAGGAATGTGATCAAAGAAAAAATCACACATAGGTGTTATTCTCAACAATCAAACAAAAAGATGTTTCAAAAATTGTATTAGCATGAAATTCATGGAGTTGAATAATAAAAATTTTAGAAAACATTTAAAAAGATAACCATTTCACTAATTCTATATGTGTGTGTGTGAAAATAATTTCATTCTATTCTTTCCACTTTCTATCGAGTAAATATATATTATTTTAAAATTGTATACTCACATGATCCTTTCCACCGAACCTACCCTGCATCCTTTGAAATTAAATTTCAAGACTCACTCACTAAAGTATTTCTAGAAATTAAACTATAAGATCCCGACCTCGATATTCCTAGATGTTGTACAGTTATTAACTCCCCTTATTTATTATTTTTTTGAAAATTTTCACTTGGAACAAATATCTCACTCTTCTCCAAACCCATGTATGATATCCTCACGAAATTAATTGTAGTAGTTATAATAAGATCAAACGTTGAGGAAGTGTGGTTTTGACCTCCCTAATATACTACCTTTTTGTATTTTTTAGGGGGTACAATTTTCGGATAACAGGTACACATACCTAGGTCAATCGGGTACAGTAATGAAATAGATCATATAAAGAACGAACGTATGAAAAAAATTATTCTTGAAAGTATATAAAAATCAACCTAACTTATATTTCCTTTTATTAAGAATAAATTTTCACTCTTCATGGTTGGGTGAAAAGTTGTGTAGAGAAATTAAGTGGCACAATTTTCCCTTAAACTATTCCCAAAAAATGGAACCATTATTTTAAAAGGTTTCAAAATGATATAACCACTAATATCATCAATAAAGAACTAAATTTCAAAAGAAAGTCACCCCAAAAATATTTAATTCTTACTAAAATGAATATTTTCTCAGATTTTTTTTAAATTCTAAAAAAACAAGAAATACATAAATTCCACATGCATTTTCAATAAATTCCATGAGTGAATTGGAATAAATTTCTATAATAAAGTGGGAATAAAAAAATAATATTCATTCACCATGAGTGATAGGGAAAGGTGGGGGGTGGGGTGGAAGTAACAATACAATTCAACAATCTAAAAATAAAATGTAATGACCCGTAAAATTCAAGGGAATTTTTTTTCTTAATATTCTTTGGGATTTTACAATAACGCAGTTTCTGACAGCACCTGATTCCGTGGCCCGATGAGCTCGGAATAATTTTACGATGTTTAGCTCAGGTACGTTCAGTGAACGAACGAGCGGGATTTCATAACTTTTGAACCTGTGCCCGGAATCGAAATCCGAGGGCACCGATGAAACCGCATCGCCAATAATTTCTTTGGAACACCTTTTCCAGAGTTGTGTTTGCTCGGGTGTGGTTATTAAAATGTTGGGTTAAGTAAAGAATAAAATAAAATTGTGCAACCAATTTTATTTTTATTCTAAACCTATGCTTGGAGGTTGGAGTGGGACCCACCACATCCTAACTAGTCCGCTAGGTAGGATATTTGTGGGGTGGGGCCCACACGATCCCCACCCTTTCATATTTCTTAAATCCCATTTTAATTTGTAACCTACCCTCACCCCCTTTAAATGAAAGTCAACTCTATAATTAATTAATTGATTAAGTTATTCAATTTAATTAATTCTTGAGTTCTCTTTGTAATTTCAAAAGGTTTGGGTGAGAAATAAAATAAGGCAAGCCTTACTGTTTGTGCGAGAAGCTTTGGGAAGAGGAAAGATCTAACTCTTGAAGAAAATTATTCCTCCTTGAAGAACATGAAGAATGCACTCTCACATATGAGGAATGCCAGTCTTCGATGAAGAACTCCGTCACCGCAAAAAGGGGAGTTCATTGTACCGTCTTCTTCCCTCTCTGCAGCTGGTGAGAGATGCCATCCTCGGAGATCAATGACGCGACGCTGTATACCGTGATGCTGACGATCCTCCTTCCGCGATGCCATTTTCCGCAACGTCCCTTTTCCGCGATGAACCTCTGTTAAAGCTACGCTTAAAGAATTAGAATTATTATTTCATTTGTTCCTGATTACTTCATCATTGGCTTATCATCTAATTGGGGCCGCATGTTATCAAATTAATGGGAGGAGGTCAGACCGCACGAACATGACTGACTGTCCCCCCGTTTTTGGTTGTTTGATATTGATGCGGCACGAGAAAGGAAATGTGGTGCCAAAGCACCACATGGAAATTAGTAAGGGAAGGTGGAGAAGCGCAGCACCGTCGCGCCGCGCCATTGAAGATGAACCAAAGACGCAGCGCCGTCGTGCCGCGCCAGAGAAAAAAAATGCACCGCCGCCGGAGCGGGGCCACAACGGAGGGGCGCGGTGCTGTTGCGCCGCGCCGGACAAACCAAGGCCGTGGCCTGTTCCAGGCCGCTGCGGAGCAGGGGAACCGGCGGCCAGTTCCGGGCCGCTGGAATCGAAGCAGGGGGACCAGCCTTGCCGGTCCCACGGTGGCAACCGCCGGCCGACCGGAGCGGGCTGGCCAGACTGGGGATGAGCTGGGGGTTACAACCCCCGGCTGGCCATCTTGAGCGGCCCCATTAAGGGGATCGTGGTTACAAAATGGTTGGGAAGGCACCCCCTCTCATCCGCTCAGCCAAACGGCCAAGACACCTTCCCTCACCAGCACACCAGTGTGTCGGGCCGGCTGCCCTGGCCAGTCCGCCAGACTCGGCCGCGCTAGCCGGGTCGGGCCGACCCAGGGGGTATCGGGCTGGGTTTGACCGGGCCCGAACCCCCTTATACCTTTTTCGTTCTATTACCCATTACTTGGGATATGGACCTCCGATCGACACACCGTCAGTTGTGTAGAGATCCTTGGATCGAGACGGTCATTTTGGTATATTACAATCAAGGTTTAAGAGTACTTTGGGTTCGACTGGGTTGGTTCATACACGAAACAAACCGGGCCCTCGGAGCAGAAACACTTATAACATGAGCTCCGGACGTCCGATTGACGTGCCGTAGACTTTGTTGGATTCCTCTAAGTGAGACAGACCTTTTGGCTTACCCAGCTCAAGGTTTGGATGCAGTTGGAGTACAGTCGGGTTGGTTTTTACTTAAAAACCAACCAGGCCCTTGGGACGAAAAATCCAATAACTCTTAGACCGGGTGTCCATTTGACGCGCCGTCTGTGACGTTGAGTTCCTGTTGACTATACAGAACTTTTGGATACATCAACTTTGGACTATGTTTCATTTGATGTATCATCCCTTCGGCTCGTGGAGCGGACCCTCCCCAAACGAGCTTGCTGTGTGCGGGAACCCTTGAGCAGGCTGTGACTGCGACGACGATAAAGACTGTACGGGTATCCTCCGTGGGTTCGACAACGACTACTACAACACTCAGCGATCCTCTGTGGATCAGTGCTTACCGATCCTGTGTGGATCAGATCCTGTGTGGGTCAGCGCTCAGCGGTCCTGTGTGGGCCATCGCATACCGATCCTGTGTGTGTCAGATCCTGTGTGGGTCATTGCGGGGGTTAGTACCTATCGATCCTGTGTGGGTCATTGCGGGGGTTAGTACCTATCGATCCTGTGTGGGTCCGACGGCTTAGATGAATCAGTGGCTACATCTGATCATCTCTTTCATCTTATGAAGAAGTATTCTGGTGTGAGCTGAGTCTTGACTTTCAATCTTTATCTTCGATAATATTGACTTGATATCCTCTATGGATTATGTTATGCTTTTCTGTGTGTACTAGGTTATATTTGGGCTCGGATGTTGGATATGAACTGGAATTGATGACTTAGGTATATGTATGGGCATATACCTAAATAGTGTCGGATGTTACTTCGTGATTGTATCTTTCCTTTATGGATTATCCTTTGTGGATTCTGGGAGACCTTTGGGGGTCTCAGGGTCCCTACTGAGTAGCGTATACTCACCCCTGAACGGGCTATGCCCGCACTACACTGTGTTGGATGCAGACGATGGATAGCGTTGATTGCGGTTGAGGCTCATGGAGCGAGATGGTACATGGAGGTGGACCACTGGCCGGGATGTACACGGAGTGGACGACTGGACCCGTGGAGCTGTGGAGACTATTTTCACCCACCCTTTAGGTGGGACTTCTAGTGGACGGATCGACGTTTCTTCTTTACTTTTCAGTTGCTGTACTTCCTTTCGAGTTGTACTTTTATTTGAGTTTGGGTTTGTATTCTGGCCTACTTACTTTTCCGCACTTACTATTGTACCCAGTTTTACTTAGTGTTTACTTCTTCTTGCTTACTCTATGGTGTTTGTTTACTTTACAAAGGCAATTCCATCCCTTTTTATCAGGAATTACACCTTGGTGCTAGTTGCTAGCCCCTGCCCTATGGAAGGCGGGCTTGGGGTAGTCATGGCACGGGGCCCGAGGATGGGTCGTGACAAATTGGTATCAGAGGAGTTCGGTTCTACCGTAGAACTTTGGACTCTGATCTTTCTTCTATGTGAAGCAATAGTGTTAAACATATTGGGTGTGGTTATCAGTCTAGGGAGTCCAGTGTTGGTGTGGCGGCCGACATATCCATACACCAGGACCCTGACTTCTGATTTCCGACTTAATGCACGAAAACATTGATTGCATATGTGTTTCAAGTTTTCTTTGTGATTACTTTATGTCAGCTCACCAGGTATACTATTCTGACCATGGCGCACCTGTCTCTTTTCAGGATGGCCCCACAATGGCAGCCAGCTAGGGTTCTGAGCATTGTGTGTGACGACAGCCCACCGAGCAACGAGGCCTCGGTACAGGGCCCTTTGACAGCAGAGGCACCAGCGGTACCTGTACCCGCCGAGCCACATATGCTACCATCCCCAACCACTGACGATGCACATCGCCTTAGTGCACTGCACGAGTTTCAGCTCCAGCGACCGCCAAGGTTCCACGGGGAGACAGACCCCCAGGCAGCCGAGGATTGGCTGGAGGCTATTTTACGGGTTTTCAGGTTAGTGAGGACACCAGCAGACCTCATGGTGATCCTCACAGTGAGCCTACTGCATGCGGAAGTAGGTAGATGGTGTAGCTTGATGCTCCAGGTGCACGATGAGGCATCTCTCCTCTGGATGGACATTGAGAGTCTCTTCCGCTCAGAGTTCGTCCCAGCCACCCTCTGTGAGGTGTGCATCCAGGAGCTTCTACAACTGTGGCAGGGTAGCTTGACGGTCATCCAGTACTCGACAAGATTTACCGATCTCTCGCGCTACTCGACAGACATGGTACGGGACCCATTCTTCCGGGCCCGGACCTTCAAGCAAGGATTGAGGAATGAAATCAGGGCATCTATGATCTCCCTCAGTATTCCGACTCAGGCAGGGGTACTGGAGCGAGCCCTTCTCATCGAGAGCTTTTTGGCTGAGTCTACATTAGTAGGGAGACCTACCGCAGGGTGGCACGTAGCAGAGTCTTCTGCAGCAGGAAGTTGGCAGATGAATCATGGGTCCAGTCAGACCAGAACCTCAGGCAGACGACCTCAGGACATTGGTTGAGCAGTGCGGGGCACACAGCGCGAAGCTAGTATTTCGAGAGGAAGAGGCAGAGGGACGACCATGGTGGTCTGCAGGGAGCAGGAGGACGAGGAAGAGGAGATGGCTGAGCAGTAGGTGGTGGGCAACGCTTTGAGGATCTACCACCACCACCACCAGGAGGTCTACCCAGACCACATGGAGCTGGCGGGCAGAGACTGGCACAGCTCTAGGTAGTGGAAGCCTACAACCACGGTACATCCGAGATGATTCGAGGTACTATCTGTGTCTATTCCACCTTTTCTGCAGTTCTTATAGACAGAGGAGTAAGTCATTCTTTCATAACCGCTGTCCTTTTTTGGAGCTCGGAGATTCTGATAGAACCGTTGGATCGATCCTTACGGCTAGAGACTCCTACGGGAGAAGACTCGACGATTACGCACTGGTGTCGGCAATGTGAGCTTACTCTACGAGGCGAGAGCTTCAGCTGTGATATTCTTGTAGCGGCGTCGAGGCCTTACGACGTCATCTTGGTAATGGATTGGTTATCTACAGTCCATGCTCACATTGACTGTATTAGGCACAAGGTGCGGTGTGTACGCACCGACGGGAGTAGGTTCACCTTCACCGATGAGAAGGGAGCCTTCGCAGCATAGGATGGACTCCCGTAGAGGAGAGGACAACCAATCACTCATTAGTTGGATAACCTCATCCTAGGAGCGGTTGACGTGTGGAGTCCTAGTTTTCCTGCAGTGGTGGATCAGTATGTGGATGTTTCCCCCGATGACGTTACAGGACTACCTCCTCACAGAGAGATAGACTTTTATATTGACCTGTACCCCGGGACAGCCCCGATATCCACTCCAGCATATCAGATGGCCCCCACTGAGCTTGGAGAGCTACAGGTACAGTTGGAGTACTTGTAAGGAAAGGGATTCATCCGACCCAGTGTTTCACCCTGGGGTTCCCCGATATTGTTCGCCAAGAAGGCGGACGGGAGCTTGCGACTTTGTGTCGACTATCGTCGCCTGAACCAGGTGATAGTGAGGAACATGTATCTGCTACTGAGGATTGAATACCTCTTCGATCATCTCAAGGGAGCATGGTGGTTCTCAAAGATAGACCTCAGGTCAGGCTATCATCAGCTCCGAGTTTAGGATGAGGACGTGCAGAAGACAACCTTCAGATGTCGGTATGGCCACTATGAGTTCTTGGTTACGCTATTCGGTGTAACCAATGCTCCAGTAGTGTTCATGGGACTCATGAACAGGATCATTCAGCTATACCTTGATCGATTTGTCATGGTCTTCATCGACGACATTTTGATTTACTCGATGACTGAAGAGGAGCACGCCTACCACTTGTGGGTTGTAATGGACACACTTCGAGAGCAAAAGCTCTATGGTAAGCTCTCAAAGTGTCATTTCTGGATACACGAGGTACACTTATTGGGACACGTCATCTCTGAGGTGGGAGTTGCGGTGGATCCTGCGAACATCGAGGCAGTGCTAGCTTGGGTGTCACCTAGGAGCGTGACGGAGGTGCGGAGTTTCTTGGGACTAATTGGATACTACTGGAGATTTGTGCCAGACTTCTCCAAAGTTTCGGCACCACTCTCATCTTTGAGGAAGAATGAGAAACACTTTGTGTGGTCATACAGATGTCAGCGGAGCTTCCATGAACTAAGACAGAGATTGACTAGCGCACCTATATTGAGGTTGCCGAAGGAGAGAGTAGGGTACGTAGTCTACTGCGATGCATCAGGGACTGGAGTCAGGTGTGTCCTGATGCTGGAGCGGGCAGTGATTGCCTATGGATCTCATCAGTTGAGGCCGCATGAGTAGAACTATGCTACCCATGACCTGGAGTTAGTAGAAGTGGTATTCTCTCTGAAGACATGGCGACACTATCTGATGGGTGAGAGCTTTACAATCTTTTCTGACCATCAGAGTCTCAGGTATATCTTCTCGTAGAAGGACCTGAACCTGAGACAATAGCGATGGCTCGAGTTCTTCCAGGACTATGACTTTGAGATAGTCTATACTTCTGGAAAGGGGAACGTAGTAGCCGATGCACTCAGCAAGAGGACGAGAATTATGCTACTTGGGGAGGTGACAGAGCAACTAGCCACTTTGAAGATATCCTTCATAGATAGAGATGGAAAAGACTTCCTTCAGTCACTCACAGTCACTCCTACACTACTACAGTGGGTCAGAGAGGCACAGCGTGGGGACGCCGACTGTGAGACGTGGTGTGCGAAGATATTCTTAGGGCAGGCACCTGATGGATTCTCCATGGGAGGATAGCATGATGTCCTTTTCAGAGGACGTACCTTGGTACCATTTTATTTATGAGAGGAGGTGATGAGAGAGTTCCACACTTCCCCATTGGCGGTACATCCTGGAGTGGCGAATATGTACCAGGATCTCAGATGACAGCACTAGTGGCCGGGCATGAAGAAGGTTGTGCTAGAGTTTGTTTCTCGATGTCTCACCTGCCAGTAGGTGAAGACAGAGCACCAGGTACCAGAAGTCTTGGTACAGCCCTTGGAGGTCCCGGAGTGGAAGTAGGAAAATATATCTATGGACTTATTGACTAGACTTTCATGCACTTCTAGAGGTCACGACTCCATTTGGGTGATTGTCAACCGACTCACCAAGTCAGCCCACTTCTTACCCATCAGAGAGCATGGATCAGTGGAGAGCATGGGATGCCACTACATTCAGGAGATTGTGCGACTTCATGGTGTTCCATCATCCATCATCTCCGATCAAGACACTCACTTTACTTCCCGGCTTTGGAAAGGGTTACAAGAGGCGTTCGGGATGCAGCTACGTCTGAGCACCGCCTTTCACCCCCAGACAGATGGTCAGATAAAGAGGACCATTCAGACTCTCGAGGACATGCTCTGCGCATGTGTCCTTGACTTTAGTAATAGCTAGGAGGACCACCTACGCTTGATGGAGTTCGCATAAAACAACAACTACCACTCCACTACCGGGATGGCACCATACGAGGCATTGTACGACTGACCTTACAGATCACCTCTATGCTGGACAGACCTTCGGGAGTCAGCACTTGTGGGACTGGAGATGGTCCAGGCCACGATAGAGAAGGTGCAGGTCATCTAGGAGCAGATGAGGACAGCTCAGAGCCGGCAGAAGTCTTATGCTGACAGGAGGTGGAGGCCACTGGAGTTCAAGGATAGTGACCACATCTTCTTGCAGGTCTCACCTCGATGTGGTATACAGTGATTTGGCCAAGGTGGAAAGTTGTCTCCATGCCTCATCGGACCATTCCAGGTCCTCAGTAGGATTGGAGAGGTGTCTTATCGCTTGGCTCTACCACCTCAGTTGCACCGGGTTCACGACGTTCTCCACGCATCTCAGCTAAGGAGATACGTGAATGACCCGACGCATATCATTGACCATGGGGAGATGGACATTGATGATGGGGTGACTTTTACGGAGGTCCCGATGGAGATTGAGGCTCGACAAGAGAGGGTCCTATGTGGACGGTCGATTCCTCTAGTGCACATTAGATGGCAGCACGAGAACCTCCTGGAGAGCACTTGGGAGTGGGAGGCTCAAATGCGTGCTCAGTACCCACATTTGTTTACCTAGTTCATGATGTATCTTTACGGGGATGTAAATCCCTGAGGTGGGAGTAATGTAAAGACCGATAAAATTCAAGGGAAATTTTTTCTTAATTTTCTTTGGGATTTTATGAGAATGCATTTTCTGACGGCACCTGATTCCGAGGCCCGGTGAGCCCGGAATTATTTTCCTAAATTTAGCTCGGGTACGTTCATTGAACGAACGAGTGGGATTTCATAACTTTTGAACCAGTGCTCGGAATCGAAATCCGTGGGCACTGATGAAACCGCAGCGCCAGTAATTGCTTAGGAACACCTTTTCCAGAGTTGCGTTTTCTCGGGTGTGGTTATTAAAATGTTGGGTTAAGTAAAGAATAAAATAAAATGGTGCAACCAATTTTATTTTTATTCTAAACAAATGCTTGGAGGTTGGAGTGGGACCCAACACATCCTAAATACTCCGCTAGGTAGGATATTTGTGGGGTGGGACCCACACGATCCCCACCCTTTTATATTCCTGAACTCCCATTTTAATTTGTAAACCACCCGCACCCACTTTAAATGAAAGTAAACTCTTTAATTAATTAATTGATTAAGTTATTAAATTTAATTAATTCTTGAGTTCTATTTTCTATTTCAAAAGGTTTGGGTGAGAAATAAAATAAGGCAAGCCTTATTGTTTGTGCGAGAAGCTTTGGGAAGAGGAAAGCTCTAACTCCTGAAGAACTTTCTTCCTCCTTGAAGAACACGAAGAACACACCGTCACCAACGAAGAGCGCCGGTCTTCGACGAAGAACTCCGTCACCGCAAAAAGGGGAGTTCGTCATATAGTCTTCTTCCCTCTCCATAGCCGGTGAGAGACTCCATCCTTGGAGATCAACAAAGCGATGCCGTATACTGCGACGCCGACGATCCTCCTTCTGCGATGCCGTCTTCTGCGATGTCCCTTTTCTGTGACGAACATTCGTTCAAGCTACGCTCGAAGTAAGAGAATTATTATTTCATTTGTTCCTGATTACATCATCATTGTCTTATCGTCTAATTGGGGCCGGCTGTTATTGCATTATCAGGAGAAGGACGAACTGCACAAACACAGCCGACTCTCCTCCCCTTTTTTGGTTGTTTGATATTGATGCGGCACCAGCAAGGCAATGCAGTGCCAAAGCACCACGAGGAAATTATTAAGGGAAGGTGGAGAAGTGAAGCGCCGTCGCGCCGCGCCCTTGAATAAGAACAAAAGACGCGGCGCCGTCGCGCCGCGCCAGAGAACCACAAAATCACCATTGCCGGCGTGGGGCCACGACATAGTAGGGGAACTGGCGGCCGGTTCCGGGCCGCCGGCGTTGGAGCAGGGAGACCGGCCTTGCCGGTCCCATGGAGGCAACAGCCGGCCGGCCAGAGAGGGCTGGTCGGAGCGGGATGGACGGAAAGGGGATTAGCCGGTGGTTACAACCCCCAACTGGCCATCTTGAGGGGCCCCATTAGGGGGGCCGCAGTTACAAAATGGGGGGCAGTTCCCCCCCTCATCTGCTCTGCCAAATGGCCGAGCCACCTGCGGGCGCCAGCGCGTCGGGCCGCGCCACGCCCAGGCCTGGCCGGGCCGGACCGAGCCCAATTAGGCCAGACCCGGACCCGGGTCGGGTCGACTCGGTTCGGGCCGACCCAGGGGGTAGCGGGCCAGGTCGGACCGGGCCCGCAGCAACTAATACCGGACTTTTTCGGTATGTTACCCATAACTTGGGCTACGTACCTCCGATCGATGCACCGTCAGTTGCGTAGAAATCCTTGGATCAAGACGGTCGTTTAGGTATATTACAATCAAGACTTCAGAGTACTTTTGATTCAGCTGGGTTGGTTCGTACACGAAACCAATCGGGCCCTCGGAGCAGAAATGCTTATAACTTGAGCTCCGGATGTCCGATTGACGTTCAATCGACTTTGTTGGATTCCTCTAAGTGAGATGAACCTTTTGGATTACTCCGTTAGAGGTTTGGATGCAGTTGGTGTACGGTCGGGTTGGTTGTTACTTAAAAACCAACCGTGCCCCTTGGACGAAAAAGCCAATAAATCTTAGACCGGGTGTCCGTTTGACGCGCCGTCTGTGACGTTGAGTTCCTGTTGAATATATAGAACTTTTGGATACATCAAATTCAGACTATGTGTCAGTTGATGTATCAGCCCTTAAGCTTGTGGAGCGGACCCTCCCCGAATGAGCTTGCTGTGTGCGAGAACCCTAGAGCAGGCTCTGACTGCGACGACGATGAAGACTGTACGGGAATCCTCCATGGGTTCGATAGTGACTACTACAGCACCCATCAATCCTCTGTGGATTAGTGCTTACCGATCTTGTGTGGGTCAGATCCTGTGTGGGTCAGCACTCAGCATTCCTGTGTGGGCCAGTGCATACCGATCCTGTGTGTGTCAGATCCTGTGTGGGTCATTGCGGGGTTAGTACCTATCGATCCTGTGTGGGTCCGACGGCTTAGATGAATCAGTGGCTACATCTGATCATCTCTTTCATATTATGAAGAAGTATTCCTGTGTGAGCTATGTCTTGGCTTTCAATCTTTATCTTCGACATGATTGACTTGATATCCTGTGTGGATTAGATTATGATTTCCTGTGTGGACTAGGATGAACTTGGGCTCAGATGTTGGAGGTGAACTGGAATTTATGACTTAGGTATATGTATAAAAATATACCTAAGTAGTGTCGGATGTTACTTCGTTATTGTATATTTGCTTTGTGGATTATCTTTGTGGATTCTGGGAGACCTTCGGGGGTCTCGGGGTCCCTACTGTGTAGCGTATACTCACCCCTGCACGGGCTATGCCCGCACTACATTGTGTTGGATGTAGACGACAGACATCGCTGATCGTGGTTGAGGCTCATGGAGCGAGATGGTACCTGGAGGAGGACCACTGGGTGGGATGTACACGAAGTGGACGGCTGGACCCGTGGAGCTGTGGAGACTATCTGTACCCACCCTTCAGGTGGGACTTACAGTGGAGGGATCGATGTTGCTGCTTTACTTTTCAGTTTCTGTACTTCCTTTCGAGTTGTACATTACTTTCAGTTTGGGTTTGTATTCTGTCCCACTTACTTTTCCACACATACTATTTTACCTATTTTTCCTTAGTGTTTACTTCTTCTTGCTTACTCTGTGGTGTTTGTTTACTTTATAAAGGAAATGCCTTGCCTTTTTATCGGGAATTACACCTTGGTGCTAGTCGTCAGCCCCTGGCCTATGGAAGGCGGGCTTGAGGTAGTCATGGCACGGGCCCCGAGGACGGGTCGTGACATAAAAGAAGAATAAAGATGATTAAAATTCCTAACTAACCAAAGAATATACCCATCCCCCCCACACCTAGAGTGTATAGTGTCCTCACTGTAATAAAATAGAACATGGGAATGAAGGATAAAACCTAGTGGGTGTCACTGGTATGTTGCTTCATGAACATGTAGTTACTCCATTCAAAACTCCATAAGGGCTCCGTGAAGGTGATTTAGCCTCTTCCCATTGCCAATAATATTTTACTTGGTTTCTTTATTTTGAACCTGAACAACACCAAAAGGAGATACATTAGTAACATTGTATGGGACAAACCAGCGGGAACAAATCTTACCTAGATTCAACTTCAACCTTACATTGTAAAGGATGAACATCTTCCCAATGTGTAACTAAAGATTAATGATTAGATGGTCATGGGAAGCCTTGTTTCTTTGCTTATAAATTATAGAGTTCTCATATGCATCTCTACACATTTCCTCCAACTCCAAAATTTGTAACATTCTTCGAGAACTTGCACCAGAAAGACTAGAATTTCATTTTTTAATAGCCCAGTAGGCCCAATTGTCAATATCAAATGGGAGGTGAAAAAGCTTCCCAAACACTAGTCAATATGGTGAAATTCCTATGAGAGTTTTATAGGCAGTACGATAATCCCATAATGAATCATTGAGTCTAAGACTCCAATATTTTATATTAGGTTGAAATGGGTTTTCAAGAATATATTTACCTCTCTATTTGACACCTCAGCTTGACCATTGGTATGTGGATGAGATGCAGTAGACAATATATGCCCGACCCATACCGATGAAAAATAGATTTCATTACTCAGTTGCATAAATGAGAACCCGAGTCACTGATGATGAACCTAGGTAATCCAAACCTACATAAATTTGGGTTCTCATGAAATGAACAACTGCCTTAGAATCATTAGTTCTTTTAGCTCAGGCCTTTACCCATTTTGAAACATAATCCACTTCCAAAATAATGTATAGGTTCTCAAATTAATTAGCAAATGGTCCCATAAATTCAATGCCCCCAAAATTGAAAGTTTTATAGAAGAGAAAGGTTATTATGTGGAATATAATTTCTTTTAGAGACATTCCCCATTTTTTGAAAGAGAGGTTAATATTTAAAAAATTAACTGGAATCCAAAAAAAATGTTGGCCAAAAGAGACTAGAATCGAGGACCATGCATGCAATCTATTGTGGACCAACGTGGCCCCCATAATCAAGAGTGTGACAGAACCTATGGATGGATTGAAAATCCCTATCTGGAACACAATGCATGAGGAATTGATCACTAAAGGTGCGCCAAAGTTAAGTGTCATCCAAGATGTACCAATGAGACTCATGATTTAGACGGTCATCCTGGTTTTTGATGAAATTAGTTGGAATGAAAGATGCTACCAAATAATTTAAAATTTATGCATACCAAGGAATAAAATCTTTCACTTGGTATAATTTCTCATTAGAAAACATGACATTTACGGAAATACAAGGAGATGATTCAATGTATGAGGATGGGTGGATCTTACTGATATGGTTATCCACCAAATTCTATGGTCATTTTTTATCTCTAATTTCTAAATTGAATTTTTAAATGTGGAGCATCATGTGAATGAAACGTGGTTTGGATTCTAGTTTCTTAAAGAGATATCATAGGGCTGCATGGTCTGATAAGAAAATGAATTGGGACCCAAAAAGATATGAACTGAATTTATCCAAGGAAAAAAAATGGGGTGAAATTATTTTTCAGTTGTGGTGTAGTATTCTTAGGTAGGGTCCAGTGTACGTGAGGCATATGCAATGACATGTTCAGCTTGATCAACCATTTATGATAAGACTTACCCAACTGCATAGTTAGAGGCATCACATATGAGCTAAAATAGTGAATCCCACTTAGGTTGTTGGATTACTGTGGGTGATGTGAGACACCATTTTAACTTATTAAAAGCATCATCAAATTCTTATTCAAAAACAAATTATTTTTATTTTTGGAGAAATCGGGAGAGGGGGAGTGCAATTTTACTAAATTCATGAATGAAATGACTATAAAATTAACCATGAACTAGGAAAGACTGCACACCCCATAAATTTTTAGGAAATGTTAAGGAAACAATTATATCCACTTTTGATTTATCACCTTGGATACCATCCCAAGAAATGAAACGTCCCAAAACCATACCTTGTCGCACCATGAAATGGAATTTACCATAATTTAATAGAAGATTATTTTCTATAAAGTGACATAGGACTAAACCTATACAACTCAAAAATTCATCAAAAGAGGATCCAGAAACAGTGACATTATCCCAAAATACTTCCAAGAAATTCTCTAGGTAATCTGAAAAAAATACTAACCATGCATCATTGAAATGTACCTAGAGCATTGCACAAACCAAATGGAATCCTTCTATTAGAAAATGTACCAAAGGTGAATATGAAGGTTTCCTTTTCCTGATTTTCGGGGGAAATATGGATCTAAAATTATCCAAAATACCCATCATGAAAATATTAATGAGAATTCCCTGCTAGCCTCTCTATCATTTTATCAATTAATGGTAATGGGAAATGGTCCTTATAAGTGTGTTGGCTTAGTTGTAGATAGTCTGTGCAGACACGCCAACTATTATGTAGACAAGTTGGAAAAAATTCATTATTTTTATTTTTGATTACCATAAGGATAGTTTTTTAGGATGTAATTGAATGGGAAAACCCCATTGGCTGTCAAAGATGGGGTAAATGATTCTAGCAGCCAATAATTTTGTTACCACCATTTTCGAAACTTCTAGGAGATTTGTATTCAGTCGACATTATGAATGCCTCACTAGTTTAGCCTCATCATTTAAAAAAATATGATTTGTGAAAATTGATGATATTATACCAGGAATGCCTACAAGTGTCCATCCCAATGATTCTTTATGCTCCCTCAAAAGTTCAGGAAATCAAAATTCATGCTCAAGAGGGACTGGACTAGAAATGATGCCGAGAAGCTTGTTTCCATTCTCAATATATGAATATTTGAAATCTTGAGGCAGTTATTTCATTTCCAATTCTGGTGGATTTTGGATTTATAGGAGTGTGTGTGAAGGTGAGAGGTCACTAATCTCATCTAACCACTCAATGAAATCATCCTTAGACAAGGAATGACATTTTACAAGCTTAATAGTATCATTGATGTTTTTATGATCCTCAGTGTTCAAGAAATCATCAATTAATAAACATAAATGGAATTTTTCTAAACCACTATTATAATCAATTCATGAATCATATATATGCATTTCAATTAATGATGAAAATTCAGAAAGGGGATATAGGGAAAGAAAATATATTATTTCAGGGTAAGGGAGTACATCAATTGAATTAACACAGAGAGAGGAATATTCTACTGATGGGTGCTTCATGGAATACATGATGTTTAAATGGAAGATTCACTACCAAAATCCATATATAATGTACCATTGTGGAAGTTAATTATGGTTTTGGAGGTTTTTAAGAAGGGTCTCCCCAATATAATCGGGGCATGTCTATTTATTTTATCATCTTCTATTTTATGTACATAAAAATCAAGTGGAAAAATTTGAATTTTCACCCTCACAAGAACATAATATAACACACCAGATGGGTGTGTTGGAATCAGTTTTTCTAGTTGAATAACTTTTACAGTTGTATTTTGTTCACCGACCTAAATAGAAGAGTAAATGGAGTTAGGCATCCCATTAATAGAGGCACCTAAATATAGCATAGCATTGGAAAATGAATACTCTCCTACGGTGGATGTAATCGAGAAGGTTTCATGATCATTTCATTTGGTAGAAAGTGATGGTTCTATCAATGATGATACATTCCTTCCCATGATTAACTTCTCATTTCTATGAAGTCTCCTTCAATGTATACACATATCTTTTAAAAACTTTTCATATCTTGTAATTTGTTTCAAATCATAAATCAAGTTGATGTTTACCTACATTTTTTCTAATGTCTCCAATTTTTTTATCGAGTTCAGTTTAATTTTATTTTCAAAATTTAGTGGCTCTTTGGGGAAATGTAAGAGGAATGGTTTTTCTAGGAGACTCATAAACATACATACTCTTCCCTTTGGAAGGCTTCTCCTAAAACATGGTTTTTCAACATTTATAATTTATTTATTTGTTGGAATGGAGGTTTCTTCAAGAGGGTTTGACTCTAATTAAGGATTCATTTGACTTTATAGTTGTTTTCCACACCTAAGGGGGATATAACTAGAATTTCCTTTATCTCTAGTTTTGACTAATGGCTGAGATGGTACTTTACCCAACTTGTGAAATTTAATTTCCCCCATCGAGTTAGCTAGTTGTCCTAATTGGGTTTGGAGGTCTTTTATGGATTCCTAAGTGTATTTTTGGAATTGGATACTATTTTTATCCATTTGTATCATCATATATTCTAGGCTAGGCTTGGGTTTTGACGGGGTTTGTTAGAAAGGCATTTGGGGTGGATGAGGTTTTATGGGTGGTGGTGGTGGATGACTACTCTTCCTCAGTTTGTTCCATTGTTGTTTATATTGGTTTGAATACCCTTTTTTCCTATAGTCTTAGTTTTCTTTCCACATAGGGTTGGATGTATAGTAAGGTTCTTTCCTAAAGGGTTGGATATTGGGACATCCTGGAAATATTTCCCCATAACACTAAGAAGTTTCTCTCAGTTGGGGTATTGTTCAGAGTAGTGGGTGTCAAAAGAACAAATACCACAATCGATGAGTGGAGGATATTGGGGTTTCCCTTGGGAAAGAGAAAGTTGTTTAATAAGGGTACTTACCACTTCGAACATTGTGTCCACCTTATTCTAGAATTTGGTACTTTTCACCTTGTGGATACCTCAAATGGGTACACTAAAACATGTACCAAATTGTTGAGTGTTATTTACCATGTTCTCAATCGAGGTTCTTATAGAAATTGGTCTCTTATCCACTAGTGCACCACCTACATCAACATAAATCATATTTCAATCAATAGGAATTAATCCTTTATAAAAAAATTGAATTAAAAGTCGATCACTTATTTGGTGGCGTGGAAAACTTGAACATAAACTTTTAAAGCATTCCCAATATTTGTGTATTGTTTCCACTTTTGAATGACTTATACCACATATTTAATTCTTCATAGTTGTGGTTTGAGAGGCTGAGAAATAGTTTTCAAGAAAAAGGAATTCCATGTCTGCCCAACCTCTAATTGGTGAATTAACATAGTAAAGCCAGCCTTTTGGAGTGTCTTCCAATGAAAATGGTAATTCTATGAGATTTAATTGTTCTCAATCCACATTTTCAAGTTTTAATGCAGAACACACAATATTAAATTCTTTTATGTTTTTATGTGGATCATCTCTATGAAGTCCATGAAATCTTGGTAATATATGAATTAAACCTGATTTTAGTTCAAAATTGGGTGCCTTGCCTTGTAATTGAATGTATGTGGGTTGGATATCGACATCATGTGAGGTTAGTTATTTTAATGTTAGATATTTTTCATCCATATTATGCATTTTAATCTATGTTTTGATTTTGGTTCCAAAAGAAGAATAAGAAGGATCAAGAATAGATTCAATGTTTTGTGTGTCCTACTTCAAATGGTTCTCTTCTATGTCTCAGGGTCGTTGACATACAATCATCTTCAGTTCGGGTTCTAAAGTAGGTTAATATCAAATATTAGAATTATTCATGATATAAAACTACAAAAAAATATATCATAATACAAAAGAATTGAAAATGTATATAAATATTCAAAAAATTGACAAATATCTTATAAAAAACACGCACTAAAAATCGAAGCGCTCCTCGAAAATAGTGCCAAAATTTGACCATGTTGTCATGAAATGTCAAATTGATTATTATTTAAAGGTTTATTTGAACCATAAGTAATAATATATGTCATATATCAAGGAGTTTTTATATGATTATAATATTTTTTTAATAAAAAGTACTAGGGGGGATTTTGAAACAATTTTAAGAAAATAACTTGATATAAAGAGCTTAATAGTTGATAGATAAAGGTTATAAATTAAGAATTTTGAGATAATAAGATCATTTCAAGTTCAATACAAAACTTTTATCATTCATTTTTCAATAAATTTCACATGGTTTTGTTTAATTCATTGGTTGAGGGTTGTCAAGATCTTGATTCCCCTCTTACCCCTTAAAATAATGCCCAAAGAAGAAACCCCTGACACAACGATCACATTGTCCAGTTTTGGTTCTAAATTATAGAAAAAGGTATTCCAAGGAATACTAAAATCTCATATATGTGTGATAGAAAAAGGATCATTCTGTTTTCCAATCTGAACAAACTAATATTCCCAATTGAAATCTCAACATAATCTGTTTTGAAATAAAAAGAGTTTCAATTAATTATATAAAAATAAATGCATTCAGGGGAGAAGTATGTAAAGATAATAAATAATTTAAATATTTTTAAAAAATTATACTAAACTAGTAGAATATCTAGTGTCGTAACTCCCTCCCAACTGTGTGTAGCTCCCTCAAAACGATCGTCCACCATTTAGTGCTCCATCAAAAGGAGGAGGAGGCTTAGGTGGAACTTTACCTTCATCCTTGATCCCCCTATGCGGATAAGGGAATACAAAACCTACAAGGAGATGAAATGACTCCTATATTACTTCAAATTGTCATCACTTAACTTATGTTTCTAAATTAAAAATTTGGAGCCAGAGATTCCATTTTATAAGAAAAGTTTAAGGTGGTTTTGGGCACACAGATTGTGTAATAACACATGGCCCATGGTTTTCGACCACTAGAAAGTCAAAACTCACTTTAGAAAAAACTAGAAACATTTTAACCCACATATTTAATATTTACACCTAATGTTTGGAACCATTTGAACAACTAGATCCCAATATATAGACAGATCATAGCATACTACTTTTGACTTCGGGCAGATTCGGTGTGCTGGACAGATTTATTCAGCTGGGCCACCATATGGAAGAATGTGTCTTGGATTCCTTCATATGAAATGTATCCTAATTAATTTTGACCAGAACAAATTTTTTTATCCCATTTTGATGCACGATTAAGTAGACGTATGTGGTTTAATAAACTGGTGTGCTTGGATCCTATGTATTTTGACCCATTTTCCATGGACTACATCATGGGACCTCCAAATCACCTCCACCTTCAATGAAATTAGCAAAACAAGTAACATTAAACTTTTTGAACATGAAAAAAACAAAATGATTGAATCAAACATGAAGTGAAATTTGTTATTATTTTTTTGATTTTCAATACAAATCTAGTTTTTCACAGTGGTGTCAGGGTGAAAATGAAACAGTGTATCGTGGCGCGATCAGAAATCATAAATAACAGTATACCTAAAAAAACACCAGGAGAATGAGACAAAACAACCAAGGTCTCCACACAAAGATGGATTTCACTAAACCACCAAGAATAAGTCTCTATTTCTTGTCCAAGTGGGAACCTCTCATCAAATGAAGGACTATATTTCTAAAAATAGAATAATTCCTTCCAATTGGCATCATCAATATCCATGTTCATATCTGTGAATAAACCCAACAATGACTTCTATTATATTTATTATTTCATTGAATGAATGCATAACTCCCTTCTCAATGAATCAGTAAGCACATTCCCTTTTTTGGGTTTATAAGAAATATTAAATACAAAAGTTGAAAATACTCAAGTGATGGTCTTTGATGTATGTTTGGGCCTCTCTAGGTAAAAATGTACTCCATTCTCTTATGATCTGAATACATCTTAAAATACTAACTAAAGAGATAGTGGTTTCATTTATTTAGATCATGCATCACCATAAGAATCTTAAGATCTCGGATTAGATAATTATTCTTAATATAGAATAGTTTTCATGAGACATAGGCTACAAATAGTATCCCTTACATTAGAAAATATCCAAGACTTGTACTTGTGGCATTGAAAAAGACTCCATAACCCAAACCTAATACTAGAAGAATCAAAACTATATTTGAATTAAATATCACCTTACTTTCTGGAAATGATCTTTGAAAATTTTCATTCCATTCAAACAGAACACTATTATAAGTAAACTCTCTCATAGAATATGCATTGTCGGAGAAATATTGAACAAACCACATTTAATAACTAGAAAAGACCAAAAAACATTAGATAATAAACAAATTTTTGGTTTATTCTCAAGACATCAATAATTGGATATTTTTAGGATTCAGTGAGATTCCGATATTATATATTAATTATTGGTTGTTTTAATTACCATTTTATGATATTCTCAATTAAAAGATACTAGAAAATTACATACATTTCATTTTATAATATCATATTTCCATGGATTTTTTATAATTGTTTCACAATCATTTATGAGTGATTTTCACTTTGGGGTTTATATTCATCATTTTTTGAATAATATTTTCAATATAAAATTATGTAGAAATATTTAAAACCATTTTTGATGTATATCACTAAATGAATGAATCATATGTGTATGGTTATAAATTCTATATTATTTGATTGTAATAACTTTTATATTTGGTAAATTCTTACTTAAATGAGCATAAATATATAAGAATTTATTAAAAAAAATAAAATTTTACAATGAATAAATATCTCACTAAACTACTCATTACCCAATTTGTTTGTGTTTCCTATATTCCATGGATTCCAATAATATCCATATAAAATAAATTTATTCAAATATTTTTATCTTGAATGAGGTTGAAATGAAATGGGGCTACCATATATTTCCCCATCACTATTGTATAATAACTGAAGGGGGAGGTAAATTGTGTTCTTGAACTCCAAACCTATTTAAAACATCTCTATTTCTGAATAATTAATACAGTAATTTTTAAAAATAATATGTGATGGAAATAAAACAAATAAAATACCATGACATAATAGGGTTTTATGTTGGTTTATGGATATAATTAAATTCCCCAAGTCCACTCCACCAACACCCAAAATTAGAATGGTTATTTATATTCATATCATTTTATAGTGAATGAAAAAATTATGTGAAAGTACCGAAAACATAATTTGTAGGTTAAATGAGCTTTTAAAAGTATATTAATTATAAAATTAATAATAAATATCACTCACATACATAGTTATGGAAGTATACACTTATAATAGAAATTGAAAATTATTAAAATTGAATGAATTTAATAGTATAATGTTATAAACATGAGCTACTGCTAAATGACTAAATTTTTTAGAGAAATTCAATGTCACCCATGTATAACTTTATATTGAATTATTTAACTATAGTAAATTTCATCAAAAATTCACAATAGTAGAAAAACTATTTTTTATTTCTTTTCTATCACAATGTATTATAAATATTGTATAACAGAATTACCAAAGCACAACAAAAAAATTTTGGGTAATAAATCAGTTGTCTCAATATTATCATTCTATTAAGATACAACATATCTACGATCTAGAAATCAATTTGGTTAAATAAATCAATGATCTTCTCCATAAAATTAGATATTATTATAACCATTGAGATCATATTAGATCTTCTTTCAATTAAACAACTAAATCAACTCAATCATATATTACTAAATTTTAGTTGAATTAGATAATATTCAAGTAAAATTGATAACATATAATAATTTAGAAATGAAAAAACTCTTAAAAATATTTTTTATTTCAAATACACAAGTTAATAGATACTTAATATATAAAAATACATTCTAAATTAAATATAACATGGAAAAGTTGTCTTTCTATATGGATTCATATTAAAAAGTAAAACCTAAGTATTTAAAAGTTCATAGTTTTACAAATTTCTAATATGTAATAATTAAATTAAACTCATATTTCAAAAATACATGTGATAGAATAATAAAAAACTATCAACCCTATGAGAAGAATCCATATATAAGGGTACTTAAAAAATTCCGTGGAATACTTTAATTTCTACAATTAAGAAATTTTATCCATCAAAAAAAGAATAAGATTTTAAAATAAAATAAACACTAGTAAAAGTACTCATGAAAATATATAACAAATAAAAGAACTAATTAGTGAAAAAATATTTTTTTGGGATATAAAAAAGGGTATATTAGGTTATGTCACATTAGTACAACTATCAAGAAGGCTACACCCTTTTGATGATCACAAAATCCTTAAAATAAAAACCTAAAATTTTTAAAATCACTCAACTCTAAATAAGAATATAACTATAAGAAAAAAATCAATACAATAAATTTGTGTGTTCCCAATATTTTTCACTTTTTATTAGAAAAAATGAAAGGTTTATAAGATTTTATAACCCATCTATATTTCACTCAAAAATGAAACAAATAGTAATAATATAATAAAGAAAGGAATATGTACTTTTAGTGACTTATAATTATATATAATAATAGATATTTATATAGTAACTGAACATAGAATTACAAAAATATACAACCAAAATTTATTAAAACACAAATCATTTAACACATGGTTTTAGTCTTTATTATGATTTAGAGACTTTGACAAAGGTTTCATGGTCCATGGATGAAGAAAAAAATTTATACCATAATTCCTAAAGACCACCTGTTTTAGAAGTGGACTTACTCTTAACAAAAATGACTTCATTATGTTATTTTAAATCATGTTTTTATTATACTTTTTAGTATAAAAATATTCCTTATTATATATATCTGAGGTAGATCATGATATAGAAGATAATTTCTTGAGGAAAATTAAACTGCATTTCTGGATTCCTCATGGTATGATTTTTGTTGTTTACAAAATATTTCTTAATTTTTCTCTAAAATATATACACTTTTTTGAACACTCCAAGTGTATTCAATGTCAAAGTGTCACATTGTAATGTTATAATCATAACATTCATCATATATAAATCTAATTAGAAAATATTCATGTATTAACTTCAATATTATGTTTCCATTTAAAAAATGGTAAAACACCTATTTTAAAAGGTTTTGTCTCCTTTATATCATTAATATAAAGATTTAACATTTCCTTTTGCTCATTTTTTACACATTCATCCATTCCTATTTGAAAATTTTTATTATTTGACATCATTTCAATTTTAGTGTTTAGAATATTTATTCGCACATAAAAATAAACCTGTGAAACCATCTATGATCAATATTAAAAAAAATTGAATTAGAAGTGGAATTAGATTTACAGTCATTAATATTATCATTCTATTATTTTATAATTATCTCCAAATCAAATTTATATAACTTTGATGGGTAAAATTAAACAGATTCCCCAATAGTTGTTTAATTTATATTCTCATAAATAGTTTTATCATCATTTTTTTATTAGCAGAGTGAACATTAATTTTAACACCTCTAATATCAGAAAATGTTTATAGCATATATTCATCCAATATGACCTTAATCAACATGAAAAAGAAAATATGACAGTATTCCCGAAATCTATAATTTCATGTTTATCAATGAAATTTTTATTATCCTTAGAATTGATTTCTTGATGAGTGTATTAAACCATCACAAATTCAGTCACTTACCTTTTATATCTTTGACACTAGATTCTTGAAACTTAATCTTTTTTTCATTTTCAACGTTAATTAAATTCTTAGAGGCAATCACATCAACATTATAATGGTCTAAAAATGACTAGATTCATCATCCATTAAAATTTAGGTAAGTTAGATAATTTAATAATTATTTATATTCAAATAAAACCTTAAAATTGAGAAATGAATTATAGTTCTTCATTCACTTGTTATTCCTCACCCCTTCAATTTTTAATAAACCCAATCCGAGGTGACCCAAATCATTTTTCATGGATCTGGTTCTAAAAACACATTTTTAATGCTTCATTTTATACAATGTGATACAAACGAATCTAAACTCTCATATATTTCAATTAAAATTGTCTTATCACAATAAAAATCATCATCATGAATTTTTTATTATGAATAAAATAGAAAGAATATAAGGAAACAAGGTCCCCTAGGGAAGACCTAAGAAAAAAGAGATTATGGGGGCCTAAAATAGTGAAGACCAAGGGTTCCTCCTAAAAAAATATTTACACCCTCTAGATTCAATCTATACAAGTCATGAAATAATAAAAACTACGTACCAGGGATGTCCTTCAAAGCTAGATACTCTGCAACTTTATTACCCTCCCACCATGTATGAGAAACTTTACTATCTCTACCAATGATGCCCCAAAATTTTTAATGATATAGGATATCAACCAAAGAATAAAAACCTTCCCATGAATTTCATTATGAAAAATCATAGAATCCATTTCATATTCATTAATCCCAAAATTCCTTTGATTACACCTATTCAGACCTGTTAGCAGAGCCATTGCCTCAGTATGAAGTGAGTTTCCCTGTCTGAGCCTGATAGAAGAAGCTAGAAAAATAGAACCACCACAATCATGCACAACAACTCCCCCATGAATCAAACCATCAACACATGATCCATCATTGTTATATTTAAAATCCCTTGATAGAGTATGCCAACATACCCAGTTGCCCAGATGTTGATCACACTGCTTAGATAATAACTGAGAATCTGGAAATAATTTCTGCAGTGAAGGAGCCTCCCTCCAATTTCCAAAATCCTCAATGATATCCATGAGTAAAATTTTGATCATGCAGATAATAAACTATCCAATTGAAACTAATCCCTCATAGATTGATTTTTTTCTTGCCTACCATAAACACCAACATCTTACATGAAGGATAACAGTATGTGCCACTCATTCAATGCCTCTCTCACCTGAACCATGAAACCAGCGCTCAATAAAAGGATGATCAACCATAGTTGGATAATAAATAGATGTAAATTATCCAAATTACTCCCACATCGCATAATCCCATTCATTATCAAACAACAGATGCTCCGAGTTTTCTTTTTTATGACTCTTACATCAAACTCATCTGGAAATAATAGAAATCCCACAACGTTTAAAAATTTAATTCATACAAACAACACAATTTGGAATCTTGTAGGAAAAGTTATACTTCATGGGGATAGCTTTAACCAAAAGGGTTTCATTACATGCATTAATTATATCTTGCATAATCAAGATTTGTCGTGAAAAAACCATATGGTAAATGAGTAAAGACACACTTATCTAGGTCTGAGTATAACTCGATGAGGTTGAATGGGTACTGTTGGTCTTTGTCCAAAACATTATTTGTAAAATCCAGGAATTGACAGATCTCTTCAAAAGAAGTTTTAGGAGGAGGAAATCTCGGATACCCAATATTCACCCCACTCCAATTATGATGCCAGAACAAAATATCACCCTTCCCAACAAGCCAGCGATAAAAAAGTCTAAGGGATTAAACGTTTAAACTAATCCCTGAATAGAATGGGGAGGCATGGATATTCAAAAAAAACCTATCACCCTCCATATTTCCATTCATAGGTCTTCTCCATAATGTGTAATTTTCTAGAACCTCCCATGAAATATTTTTTTGCATACATGTAATAGTATCCTCAAGGCTGCGAAAAATAAGAATTTGGTGAGCACAAATTATCAGTAATGGTAAAATATCATCAATATTTTATCACAAGTTAGATCATAAGAAAATGTAAAAAAAATGAAAAGGGGGAAATATCATTTTAAAATAAAATAGAAAAATAACTGTTTTCCATTAATCATAATGGATGAAATGTATGTAAAATGAATAAACATGAAACATATTAAAAGTGTATGGAATCACGAGAAGTTAAAAATGAGGCATGGATCATAATCATATACATATATCATAGAATTATTTCATAAGCATTATAATTGGGACTTATAACACTATTGAACTAAATGAACACATCAGATCCATTCTCAATCTTGTAAAACTAGCTAATATACATTAAGATCATGTTTAATATTTTTAAAAGTTAATCTACATCAGGTTTAATCTCAATCTTGTGAACCCACTTAACCTACATCTAGTTCACAATCAATATTCTGAATATATCTAACCCACATTAGATTCATGTAAAATATTACGAATCTATCTATATTGTAATAATTTTATGCTCAATATTTTATAACCTCACTAACCTTTATCGTGTTTTCAATAAATCCGGCATACCTTGTTGAAGTGCATCTGGTTCACACTTATCATCATTATCTCGTGAAATATAAAACATTAACCAATACATTCTAAAGAGATATAAGATCCCATCTATCAATCATATGTGTATATATATACATATATTTATGTTTTTTTGAAACTTGAAAAACATTCATTATATCATAAAGAACCACTAGAAATAAAATGGGTTTCATTTAACACATCATAAAGAACCCATGGAATTGAAATTGGGTTTCAAAAAAGTTTTAGATGGTGTCACCCAAATTAACCTCAAGAATGTAAACAATTGATACATTAAATGAAATCATACTAAAGGAAAATTTTATATGAATAGTTAGAGGGTGATTCATGGAAAAATATTTTACAAGGATGTAAATCTGTTAGTGATAGAGAGGAAATTATAAAAAAATTAGAAAATTATTTTTAGAAATAGATTTTATCATTTATATAAAATATGAAGTTACATTCACTTTGAAAAGTTATTTTTGGAAAGCTAGCTTTCTAGAAATTTAAAATAAGTTAATTTTAAAATCAATATTTGTATAGAAATATCAATAAGAAAACCATGTGTAAAGTCTTTTGTTTTTGAACATGGTTAAAATATGAATCGTTTCAATTTTTTTTTCGGTTTATCAACAGGTCGTTTTTTTAACCGATCTTTAAAATTTTATTCAGAGTGTTAGAACACATAATGGTGTCGTTTTTTGGACTTTCAAAATTACCTGATAATTTTTTAAGTATCCTGATGAGTCTTGGGAGCACCGATTTAATAAAAGTCATCTTTAATGGAAGTGCACAGGCAGCACACGGTTGTGGTCCAACTCCTGCAGTTTACCCTGTTTAATATCTTATTTAATTTAATTAAATAATATTATGTGAGAGTTTATGATTAATTAAAATAAATTAGTAATGATAATAATAATGAAGTCATTATTATTATTGTGGTTTTTTAATTAAATTAATTTTAAAGAATTAATTAAATAATGGTTGAAAAAAATAAATATAGTTAATGGGGTTCATCAGAAACGTTTAATTAATTGAGGAGTTTCAATGTTAATGGTGAAACATTATTATTATTAGTTTGAGGTAATGGGTTTCAATTTTTTATCATTAATATCATATTAATGATATTGTAATAATGTGTGGGGGTGGGATGTTTAATAAAATAAAGCTCTAATAATAATAATGTTATTATTATTATTATTCAGTTTTTTAAATTATTTGGATGTTAAAAGATTTTTATTGTATAATTAATGAGCTGTAATAGTTATGGGAAATTAATGTGGCCTTTGGGTATCTCAAAGAAACATTTTTTAATAAGGAGTTTTATATTTAATAAATATGTGTTTAATTGAATAAAGAGTTTCATAATTTATAAGCAATCATTTTTTTATTTAAAAGAGGTGTCGAGTTTTATCTTTGGTTTGAATAATAATAATGTGATTATTATTATTATTATGATTTTATGAGTATAATAATTATTATTAATTATGGTTGTTATTATTATTATGAAGAATAATAATAGTGGATTTTGGAGGTTTTCTATAATTAAACTAGATTAGAAGAATTTAATTAATCACTACAAAGTAGGGGTTTTATTTAATTAACTCGAATTGAGATAATTAATTAAATAATGTCAATGAGTTAGAGATTTTATTTTAATTAAATGGTGTTGAGATAATTTTTTTAAATAACACGATGTGGATAATTTATTTAATTAATTTTTTTTAAATGAATTTAATTCAATAATGTGTTAATGAGGTGTTGTGTGTTTTCGAAGAAGGGTAATATTAAATGGAAATATTAAATGAGGAGTAAATGTTGAGTTGTGTTTAATTTAATTAAATTTAAGGTAATGAGTAATTTAATTGATTGATGTGAAATAGTGGTTTTATTTAATTAAATTCATTGTTAAGTTAAATTTGAAATGGTCTTTGGAACCATTTTAATTGTAAATATCGGGCTTTACACGGTTAGTCAAACAATGCGGGTCAGATTTTCCATTACCCAGTTTTTAAATTGTGTTTTTATTTAATTTAAATAAATGATAGATTTAATAATAATAATAATAAGGATGTTATTATTCTTATTGTGTTTAATTAAATAAATAAATGTTCAAGTATTTAATTGGATGATTAATGGGGGATTTTAGAATCAATTATGAAATTTTTTTAAAGGTTAATTAAAGAAGAAAAGTTATATTAAATGAGAATAATAAATATTATTATTAATATTATATTAATACTATAAGTTTATTTTGACTGTAACTGATAACTAGGGGGGATAAAATGAGGGTGGCGCACCACCATATTGGAGGAACAACAAAAACACACTAAGCCCCTCTTTTGAGGTGCGCTACTCCCCCCTTGCCGACTCCTCTTCGCACGACCGAATACTCCCGGTGTCTTCACAAATATTTTTCGTCTTGGCAAGGTGAGTCGGTTTGAATTTGTTTTATGATTCACATTGTCTGTTCGGCTCCTCCCTCGATGTTTTCTCCTCCAAAACCCTATGGTTCTGGTTTTATAGGGTTTCCTTGTTTCTTCGGTTATAGGGATGTGCAAGGGTCTCCTCTAGACCCTTTGGCTTGTATTCTAGATTATGCCGATAAAGGCTAGGTGGATAGGTTCTTTTTTGCTTTGCCACCATGTTTTGGGTATGTTTGTATAACTGTGGTATTGTTTCTCAACATTCAATTAAGGGTTTGATAATTTATACGAGTTCTCGGTACCTAGTTAGAGGTGTGTTGGTCCTTACTACATTGATTCCGGGATCCTATTTAATATTTTGAATTTTATTTATATTGTTTTAGGGCACCCACATGAATATATATATATATATATATAAGGTGTGTGCGCGTGCGATTATGGACAAGTTTTGGACTAGTTGCCTCCATGTATATTAAATAGCATTAGATTTAAAACCGTACCACCCTGAGGTAGGGTCCCCTCCCATGTGTTCAACTTTAATAAATGCATTAATAAAATTCTTTAGGAACTTTTGTGGATATTTAATTTATGTAGTTATGTATTTATATTATATGCCATCTAAATTTGAATTTAGTAATTTTGATAAAATTACTAAATGTGATATATATTATGTTGATACAAGACTTTTGAAGTTATTAAATGCTGTCACCCACATGAGATAAATGAGGACTTGAACATGTGTTGATTTTAATAATGTATTTTAATTTGGTTAAAATGATATGATTAAAAAACTAAATGATTTTAATGGTTAGAATGGGTAATAGGGTAATAAATTATAGAATTAATTATTAAGTCATGAGTTGGAAAACAATTGTGGCTTTTACTGATTATTGAAAATATTGAATATTTGATATGTTCAGAATATAAGTTAAAAAATAGTAATAATTAATAGATGTATTAATTATTACATGTTAAATGGTAAAAGGTTAATTAATTAATGATTGGTTAAATAGATAATATTTAATTAATTAATTGTTGAATTAATTAATTTGCATTCATTAAATTAATATTGTGAATTTATTTTTTGTTACGACAGTTTTCCAAGGGTAAAATTTGATGTGTATTAGTTTTCCATGCCTTAATTTGTCTTGGATGGAGTTGTTTAAAAAAATTATTTGTTGTGTGAGATGGTTTCTAAATATTTGGGCTTTGTTCAGCATGTTCTGAGATGATTATGATGTGCATGTAAATTGTTAAAGTCTTGGATGAATCACTGTTTGAGTGGACGAGTTCAAAATTGTTATTGAATTTTGATGATTAAATGTTGAGTTAATTATTTAGTAATATTTCTAAGAATAATTTATTGTTAATCAATTATTAACTAACGATATGTTTAATGGTTAATTAATTGTTTCCTTATTTGACGAGCGGTTTTTGTTATTAATTAGTTATTGAATTAATTAAAATATTGAATGAATTAATTTATGAATTTATTAATTGATGGTTTTTAGGTGTTATAAATGGTGTTCTACACCAATGATAGATATATATGTATGATTGATAAAGAGGTTGTGAGATAAAGACTGATGCTCTAAATACTCAGAGGATGCTATACATGGCATTCTACACCCAACTTGAATGCTAATATTCTTTCATGACACATGGACTTATGCTCAAAATACCCATGGGTTGTGAGATAAGGACTGACGCTCCAAATATTCACGAGGATGTAAGGCATGATGTTCTAATCCTAAGAATTTACATTGGACTATGGGTCCAATTGGTCCTACATGAAATGAATTAATGGTTAGTGAAAACTATTGTGACATGATGATTGTGCATTGAATATAAGAAAGTGTTCAAACTTATTAATGAATTGGGTGAATCACTATTAGTAGATGGTCCCAGGAAAAAATCAATAATTTTAGTGAACGGGATCAGACAAAGTATATGAATGATTAAATTGAATATGATGCGCTATATAGGAAAATGAACAAGATTGGATTCAGTCTTAACTTTGATTACTTAGATGGTCTTTATAATCATCTATGGTGAGTGAATTATATAGGGAATGTCAAGCATAGGTCGAATCTAAAGGCATTAATATTTTATGAGGTTTTAATAATTAATAAATGAAAATTATTATGTAATGAATGTGGAGTATTCATGACAAATGTATAATATAGGTTCGGACACCAGTTGAGAGATGAAGCATGTAGTTGGGTATATAGTTACATTGTGCTGCTTTCTTTAATTATGCATTCTTCAACACTGTTTAAATTATTTAATGAAGGGTTGGATTTGGGGTAGACACCGGGGATCCTGGACTACCGATATTTATAACTCACACCCTACTCAGGCCGCCATTGCACTGGGGTACCCGAGTAAATTTTATTTTGTTGTAGGATTGTGTTGTCTGTATTTACTTGGGTGATAGGAGTAGAGGACTAAGAGGAAGATCAGGATGCTCGAGGAGACCACCCATGGGGCCTTGAGTCATTGTTTATTTATTTATGCATTATAATGTAAAGAAAACTATTTTTTTACTATTTTATATTTTTGTATCATAAGCATTTCGATCATTCATCTTCTTTATAATTGGTGTTAGCCATTTCTTTTTTACAAGATTTGTAAAATCTACCTTCCTTTGCATTATCATTTATTCAAATGCTTCTATTATTTATTTCCATTTTATATTATTTAACTATGATACGAGGGTATAGTCTACCCACTGACTATCTATAGACCCATGCAGCTAGCTGGTAGTCTATGGCGTATGGGGAGATGCGCTTGAGGTCATGTGGTGACTGATCCAGCCACCGGTTTAGTGGTGAGCTGGGTCGGGACGTTACAAAGTGGTATCAGAGGATTTAGGTTTTCTTTCTTTACCTTTGTCTTTCTGTTTTGGGTTGGTAGACATGAGACCAGGAATGTGTCGACCCTTGGGTTAATATCCATGCTTGGGACTGATAACCCATTGTATGGGAAATGACTAAGTGGCTAGGGCTAGGAATTGATGTTCATGATTTTTTATATTATAGTTGATATGATTTCACCTTAAGTGAATGGTGTATTTTACGATGCTTATTGATTTTGAGAATATCGAAAAAATTTGTCTTCTCCTGTTATGGCAAGGAAGTTTCATACATGCATCATCTTAGGCACTTAGAGATTCCCATGTCATGCATATAACATGTCATGTAGTTTCATTAGTAAGATACATGATAATATGGATTGTGTGCCTTGAATATATGCCTTGTTTTGTACTTTTTAGATTTTATTTTTATATAGCATGTTTCAGTGATATAATCAACATGCTTGAGTAATAACATGAAATTCTTATGTTCCTTGATTATGTGTTGTAGCATGTTTTACTGATTTCAACATGTTGATCTGTGTTAGCTACTTGTAGGGACATGTTAGCTTGATGATAAATGATTGTTTTCTTTGGATAATTTTATTTGGTCGCAATTACAATGGAATCGATTTTCATTCGTAAGGTGTATGGGTGCCTTATAACTACAAAAGGGCAACCCATGTTTTCAAGCAATTAAAAATGGATGCAAAAGTTAAAATGTTATATGAAAAAAATATCTTAAAAGGGATCTAAATTCAAGAGGTAAGGTGTATGGATGACTTATTGACTTGTACATGGACATCCATGTAACTAAAATATATAACCATAATAGGTTTGAAAATGGTTGTGAATATAAAACTGCCATGTTTTGATTGTAATGAACTATAGTGGGTTTATTTTTCAAGAACTCGTATTGAATAAATGGGACCCTTAGAGGTCACATTTTTGGTAAAATGGAATTTAGATGCTAAATTTCCTACTATATTTTAATAGAAATATATGTGAAATTTTTAAAGGTAATGTTGGTTATATCATTTCTGTTTTTCTTACGGGGCGTTGTTTTGAAAACTAAGTTACTTGTTGTGAAAAATTACTTGTGTGTTAGATGAGTATCAAGAGCACCGATTTCGACAAAACCCACTTTATTGGATCTTCTTGATCAATGCACTATTGCGGTCCAACCCATGCAGTTTACCCTATTTAATAAATTATTTAATTTAATTAAATAAGATAATATGAGAGTTTGTGATTAATTAAAATAATTTTTTAATAATAATATTAATTAAGTTGTTATTATTATTATTATTGTGGTTGTTTCATTAAATGAATGCTAAATAATTAATTAAATGACAGTTTATGAAATTAAAGATAGTTATTGGGGTTCAATAGAAATGTTTAATTAATTGAGGAGTTTCAATGTTATGGATGAAACATTATTATTATTAACTAGAGGTTATGGGTTGGAGTTTTTGTCATTAATATCATATTAATGATATTTTAATAATGTGGTGGTTTTGTGTTTAACTAAAATGAAGTGTTAATAATAATAATAATAATTTTATTAGTATTATTTTGGTGTTTTTTAAATTATTTGGATTTTAAAATATTTTAATTACATAATTAATGATTTTTAATAGTTATGTGAAATTAATGTGGCCTTTGGGTATCTGAAAAAATCATTTTTTTAATAAGGAGTTTCATATTTAATGAAGAGGTGTTTAATTGGATAAGGAGTTTCAGAATTTATAAAGAATTTTTTTTATTTAATAGAGGTGTTTGGTTTTATCTATGTTTTGAATAATAATAATGCGATTATTAATATTATTATTATGGTTTTATGAGTATAATAATAATAATTAGTTATGATTGATATTATTATTATAAAGAATAATAATAATGGATTTTTGAGGGTTTCTATAGTTAAATCTGTTAAGAATAATTTAATTTATCACTACGAAGTAGGGGTTTTATTTAATTAATTTGCGTTGAGATAATTAATTTAACATTGTCATTGAGTTAGAGTTTTTAATTTAATTAAATAGTTTCAAAAAAATTTATTTAAATAAAAATATGTTTGGAATTTATTTAATTAATGTTTCTTAAATGAATTTAATTAAATAATGTGTTAATGAAGTTTTAGGTGTTATAAAAGAAGGGTTTTATTAAATAGAAATATTAAATGAAGAGTAAATGTGGAGTTTTGTTTAATATAATTAAATTTAAAGTAATTAGTAATTTAATTAATTGATGCAAAACGAAGGTTTTATTTAATTAAATTCATGGTCAGGTTTAATTTTAAATGTTCTTTGGAACTATTTTAATTGTAGATTTCGAGTTGTGCACGATTAGTCAAACAGAGCGGGTCAATTGCGTGGTTACCCGGTTTTTAAAAGGTGTTTTCATTTAATTTATAGAAATCATAGATTTAATTCTAATAATATTATGATTTTTATTATTTTTATTGTGTTTATTTAATAAAATAAATGTGCAAGAATTTAATTGGATGATAAATGAGGGATTTCAGAATTAATTATAAAACAATTTTTTAAAGGTTAATTAATGTAGAAACCTTATATTAAATGAGAATAATAAATATTATTATTATAACAATAAAACTGTTAGGTTATCTTGGGTGTAATTGGTAATTGGGGGATAGAACAAGAGCATGACACACCACCATATAAGAGGAACAACAAAAATGCAGTAGGCCCCTCCTTTGAGGTGCGCTACACCCCCCTCGTCGGCTCCTCTTTACGCGATCAAATCCTTCCGTTGTCTTCACAAATCTTGTTTGTATCGGCAAGGTGACTTTTTCTGCATTGGTTTTTTGATTCACGTTATCCGTTTGGATTCTCCCTCACCCTGGTTTCTTGGACAAAACTCTAAGGTTCAATTTTTATTGGGTTTCCTTGTTTCTTGAGTTCTAGGGATGTGCAAGGGGATACTCAAGACTCTTTGGTTAGGATATCATGACACAGGTGAGGAAGATGGGTTCATTTTCTCTTTTCCTTCACGTTTCAGTTAAGGTTATATAACCGTGGTATTGTTTCACATCATTCAATTAATTGTTTGATAATTTATATGAGTCCCTCGTACCTAGTTATATGTGTGTTGGTACTTACTGCTTTAATTCTGGGTACATGTTAAATATTTTGAATTGTATTTATATTGATACAGGGTGCACACTTGAATATATATATATATATATATATATATAATTTACACACACATGCGATTTCGGGCCAATTTTGGACTGGTTGCTACCATGTACATTAAAGCACTTCATATTTAAAATGGTGCCACACTAAGGTAGTTTCCCTTACCATGTGTTCAACATTAATAAATACATTAAAAAAATTCATTCAACACTTTTGTGGATATTTAATTTATGAAGTGAAGTATTTATATTGTATTCCATCTAAATGTGAATTTCGTAAGTTTGATTAAATTGATAAATGTGATATATATTATGTTGATACAAGACTTTTTAAGTTATTAAATGATACCACCCACATGAGATAAATGAGGACTTGATCATGTGTTGATTTTAAGAATATTTTTCTAATTTGTTTAAATTGATATGATTAAAAAGCTAAATGATTTTCATGGGAAGAATGGGTAATAGGGTAATTTATTGTAGAATTAATTATCAAGACATGAGTTGGAATACAATTGGGGATTTTAACGATTATTAAGAATATTGAATATTTATCATGTTCAGAATATAAATTGCAAAGTGGTAATAATTAATTGATGGATAAATTATTACATGATAAATGGTAAATGGTAAATTAATTGATGATTGGTTACAGATAAAATATTTAATTAATTAATTGTTGAATTAATTAATTTTCATGCATTAAATTAAGATCGTAAATTGATTATTTGTTACAAGTGTTTGCCAAGGGTACCTTATTGATGCGTATTAGATTTACATGACCTAAGTTGTCTTGGATGGAGTTGTTTAAAATTATGATATGCTTTGTGAGATGCCTGCTAAATATCTGGGCTTTGTTCAACATGTTTTAAGATGATTAAGATGTGCATGTAATTTGCTAAAGTCCTAGACGAATCACTGTTTGAGTGGAAAGGTTCTGACTTGTTAAAGAATTTGGATTATTAAATGTTGAGTTAATTATTTAGCTATATTTTTAAGAATAATTAATTGTTAATTAATTTTTAACTACTGATATTTTGAATGGTAAATTAATTGTTGACCTATTTGATGAGAGATTTATGTTGTTAATTAGTTGTTGAATTAATTAACGGATTGGATTAATTAATTTATAGATTAGTTAATGGACGGTTTTGGGGTATTAGACGTGGACTTCTACATGAATGATAGATATATATGTATGATTGATAAACGGGTTTTGAGACAGGGACTGATGCTCTAAATACTCACAGGGCGCTAGAAATGGCGTGTTACACCCATCTTGCTTGAAAATATTCTTTTATGGGACAGAGACTGATGCCCCAAATACCCATGGGTTGTGAGACAAGGAATGACGCTCCAAATACTAATGAGGATGCTAGTAATAATGTTCTACTCCCAATAATTGACATTGTACTACGGGTCCAATTGGTCTTACATGAAATGAATTAATGGATAATGAAAATTGTTGTGACATGATGATTGTGAATTGAATATAAGAAAGGTTTCATACTTATTAATGAATTGGGTGAATCAGTATTAGTGGACCGACCCAGGAGGGAATCACTATTTTAGTCAATGGGATCAGACAAATTATATGAAAGATTAAATTGAATATGATGCGTTATCGAATACAATGAACTTGCATGGACTTAGTCATTACATTGATTACTTAGATGGAATTTATAGACATCTGTGGTGACTGAATTATACAAGGAATGTCGATCTTAGGCCATATCTCGAGACTTTCATATTTTATGATGTTTAAATAATTAATAAATGAAAATTATTGTGTAATGAGCATTGTGTATGCATGAAAAATGTATAATGTAGGTTTAGAAACCAGCTGAGAGCTAAAGTAGATACTTCGATAAAAATATTTATATTGTACTTATTACTTTAATTATGCATGCTTTCACACTATTTAAATTATTTATTGAATGTCTGGATTTAGGGGTAGGCACCAATGGTCCTGGCCTACTGATATTTATATCTCACACCGTAATCAGGACTCCATTACACTGGTGTTCCCTAGTATATTCTATTTGGTTGTAGTATTTCACTGTTTTCATTCACATGGGAGATAGGATTAGTGGACTGAGCGGAAGCTCTAGATGCTCTAGGAGACTGCCCTCGGGGCTTTGAGTCATTGATTATTTATATCTATATTTGAATGTAAAGAATTCTATTTTTTCACTACTTTCTATTTTTGTACCATTAGCATGTCATGAATGAATCTATAGTATAATTGGCATTGGCCATTTATTTTGTACAAGATTTATAAAATCATCCTTCCGCTTCTTTATCATTTATTCGAATGCTTTCGCTATTTATTTCCATTGTATAATATTGAACTCTGATATGAGGGTATAGTCTCCCCATTGGCTATCCGTAGACCCTTGCTGCTAGTCGGAAGCCTTTGGCATACAAGAAGACCCGCTTGAGGTCATGTTGTGACTGATCGGGCCACCGGTTTAGTGGTGAGCCAGGTCAGAAAGTTACACCATGAAAAGTAATAAAGGTTTCAAAAATGTGATGTGAGTTTTTTTTAAAAAATTTTACTTTTTAAAAACTCATTTATTAAAGAGACTTGAATGTGATACAATAGAATTGAAAGGGTGAAGTGAAAAAATTAGAAAAATATTTAATTTTATGAATAATCCTCAATAATAAATCCATCAAATTATATAGGTGTATTAAAAAATATATGTGGTAAGGAAGAAAAAATATTTGATTTTTAAAGGATGGAAAAACATTTTTAATAAATTTAAAATAGCTTTATTAAAAACCCAAATGATAAAAATAGTAACCTAACATTATTTTAAAATGTGGATGTTGGAAATATGAAGGTCAAATGAGATAATAGAAAAATGAATTTTCAAATATAATATAGATCATCAGAGGGAATGAAAAATAAGGAAAAGTAATAGAAACCATCATTAAAGATGATGTGAATTATTCTCAATTATAATATATATATTTTTAGGGAGGAATTCCAAAAAATAATTATGATTTGAATAAAAAATAAACATTTCTACAGATATAAAGTGAATTTACCATGAAATAAAATATAATGGTGGAAGAATCAAATTTTAAATGAAAGGAGTTCAGGATGAAGCATTATATATCAATGAACGGAGTTGAGTTAGCAAAAACCTTTATAACCTTGGTATCATTTTAATTAAAGGTTGTGAAAAAAAAAGAATTGATATGGATATTTAAGCCTTTTGAATTACATGAATAATATAATATAATTCTCTTATGAATTAAACACACCATGTTAAGTATATTATGGTGTTCCATATTTTATATGTCTCAGTAAATTAAATTTTAGAAAAGATCCCCTTACCTTAATACCCAACATCCACTAAAGTGATTGAATATCCTTTTTAAGAAATTTATATCTTAATTACCTATTTATAAAACTTATTCATATCTATATATTTTTATAAAATTTCTTTATAATTATTATGCACATGTATATTAGTTATTTATTATTCATTCCAATATGATATGTGCAAAATATTGATATCTTTGAATTAGTTTCATAATTGTTGTGTGGTTCTATGTTATTCTCTAGAAGATTATTATTAAAATATCATTCAGTTTATGTGATTAATGTTTTCTGATTATTTATATATTATAATTTAAATATATGGTAGTTTTTGTTACAATCCTTAATTATGGAATCAATTGTTATCTTGTTTCAATGATTTTTAATGAATGGATGTTGGATATTAGTTAATGAATTTACTATTAATGTCACCTTTATATAACCAAAATTAAACTTTATTTACTTATCTATATCATTTTTATCAATATTAAATTTCTCATATTGACCCACGATATTATTTTGTAAGATTATTCAAGTAGGTGGTTTGGACAACTCAAACATGAACATGCCATAATTAATAGATGAGTGTTGTTATGAAAGTTGTTTATTTTAGAATAATTTCAATATAAAAAAAATAATGAAATTAATTATATATTTTAATGTTTTTAATAATATTTGAATTGATTTTATAAATAAAAAATAAACTAGATGGAAAATGTGATATGTTACTTGTGGAGAAGGTAGTTCACACAACACATGAATTATGTTTATGTTTACATTTAGGGAAATTGGGAATGGTAGTTAATTTACATTAACAAAATATAAAAACATTATTTATAATATAAGTAATTTACTCATCACATACTATTTTTAAAAATATATTTGAAATGGTACCGCTGAAAAGACAAAATGTTATGGGAAAATAATTACTTAAGTTCAGAACTTAAATTTTCCATTACAAGAATCCTTGGAAATAGAGGGTCTAGACTATAATATTATGAAAATAATTTAGTTGAATGGAAAGATATTTTAGGGGAATTATAGAGGGTTTATATTCAAGTGGAAACTAAAATTTGGAGTGGTTTTATAGGGGTTGGAGGAGGCCCCTTTTATAAGTGATGAGAGGGATTTTTTGAAAATATTTCAACATAATTTAAAGAGAGAACATGTTGCAATTCTCAATAACAATCCAAAATGAAAAATTATGGAGTGAATCTAATTTATTGTCTCTAAACACCTCAATCGATTAATTTGAATCATGTTTTTAACATGTTATAACTTTTAATCATTTGGATAACCATATTTATCAATTTTGGTTTTTATCATAGTGACTAGTTTTTACCTAACTTATTCAAATTTTTATATCTAAAAATACATTGTGATTTTATAAATTATATTTAATTATTTATTCCAAATATAAAATAAATTTTATCAATGAAAATTAATTTTTGTAGAAAATATTCATTTTAGTATTTAAAATGTAAAGGGTAAAACCCCTATTTTATGAAAAAGAATTATTTTATGCATAAAAGTTATGGGTATATAAAAAGTATCAATGTTCTTTATTTTTGAGATATAAATTTTAAAATTTCAAAAAAATATTTGGATTTCATATAAATAGATATTTTTTTAACAAATAAATATTAAATGATAAAATGATAAAAACAATTTCTTTTATTGGAAAATATTACTTAAATTTATAAAATGTTAAAATTTGGTTTTATAAATTCATAATAGTTATTATGAGTAAATTGTTTTATTGCTCAAATAAATAATTGATCACTAAATTTTTATTATATTTTTTAACCTATAATTCCTTATTTATATAGTCATAATTTCTATAACTTTAGAAAAATATCTATTTTTCAATACTCGCATAAAATTAAAATATTTAAGAAAAATTAAAAAAATAATTATAAGAAATTTTTTATATGTAGAATTACAAATGAATTTCATTTAAAAAAATTGGAATATAAAATTGAAATAATTATTCTCTAAATGAAATAACTATTTATAAGGAAAACTTCTTTTATTAAAAAATTCATGTTTTAAAACAGTAAGTATTCTTAATCTTAAATTGTATTGATTTATAATTGATTATAATCATTTTATTTTCTATGGTGCTTATTATTCTAATTTTATATTAATAAATATATCTCATATTTCCTTTTTTTGGAGTTACATATAAATGAATATATTAAACATATAATTAATTTAGAGAAAATGTATTCCAATGTCTTTGGGTTTTACATTCACCCCAATTTAATAAATCTCCCCATCTTAATTTTAATTATCAGTCAATAATGGGTGAAGTTAAGGAATCCAAGAGAAACTCAATATATATCATCTATTAAGATATCAAACTCCAAATATTAGATACTTAGAGACTCTTCATTTTTTTTATAATAGGATTGTAGTGATATTTTTTTTACCGCATCAATTTTTTGAAAATATGATTCCTTAGTAGGTTAATAGAGTATATAGGGACATAAATCACATAGATTCATCATCATGAACGGATTTTAAACCAAATAATGAACAAAAATGTTTATGATAATAAAAAAAACAAAAACACAATAAAATATTTTATTAATGATAAAACTCAATAAAATGATGTATTCTCCAATGATAACATCACTTCAATATATAAATATTTTTGATTAACTATGATTAAAATTGACCTAACAACAACGCCTTCATTTTTCCAGGGGGTTTTCATGGTCATATTCCTATTACATTATCTAACCTAACATTCCATATACTACATCCTCAATTTTTTAAATCCTTGATAATGGTTTTTAAGGAAATTATTAATTTTCCACATCATATCCCAAGGGAATGTCTAAAAGGGTGTGATTTTATAGAGAAACTCATCATACACAGAGTGAAGATCCGGTTGAGACTCAACCAAGATTTTCAAGAAGGATTAACCCTAGTGAATCTATTCTATAGTCATATCCACTTTCTAATATGCAAAGTGGGCCTTAATTTCGAAGAAACCAAAAAATATCTATATTTTCCGAACATTATGATGTTATCAAATACATGGACATATCTATAGGGTTCATACTAATGTTCCCTTATCCTAATATCCAGAAATAACTAAACTAATACACCAAAATAACTATACTTTTCTTTGATACCAAATAAGGAACCCAAGGACCACACTACCAGATCATGTAAAAAATAGTCTTTAAACATTAACTATTACATGAGGTTTGATTTACAAAACTAAAGAAAAATATATTTCAATAATTTAAACATTGCGTCTCATAATAAGAAAACAGTTCAATGAGTGGATAATTTAGTGTCTTTCAAGACCATCAAGATAAGATACTTATTTCATAATAATTTTTGTTATATTTCCATAATTTAACAATACTAAAATCTCTAATATAATTATCATAAGCTATAATCATATCCATAACTCTGGGAATGGAAACATAAAAAATAAGTGAGATGTAATACTCAGTAATAGGGAAAGAACATTAATTTTTCATCAATTGTTAGATTAGAAGGATATGATAAATAATTTATTGTGGATAAACTCATTTTTAAAAGAACAAAAAACATCAAGAGTTGTCCATAGTCATAATATATGGACATGTATTCTAAAATTAATAAAAAAAACCATATAACAGATTTTTTGGAACACAGTGACTTCAAAAATCCACTGAGAATAATCTTGGTCATATTAAATAGATATATTAAATAGGCATAAGAATAGTGAACCATAACATTATGAATGTATATTACCACATTTGGTCATGGCACAATCTTGTGAAAATAGCTAATCAATTGAGGGTTCATGACCATCCACATAAACTGAATTATTAAATATCAATTTCCCACTCATTCTTGTGAACCTTGCTTGACCTATTATCATTCCCTATCAATCACATGAACCAAGGTAACAAAAATTAGTTTCAAACTAAATAATGAATTAAAATATAACACACATTGGGTTCATAATAAATAATATGTAACTAGATAATTTGTGTCAGGGTCATACATAATATTTTGAACCTAGATAACCTATAGTAGGTTCATTTTGAACGTAATTATCTATTGAGATATGAAACCCTAACCAATTAATTGGTTGAAAAAATATGACCCACTAATAATTATTCAATATATATACATCCCACAAACAATCAATTAATCATTATCCCATAAAAAACTCCTAAAAATAAATTGGGATATATTTATCATGTCATAACAAACCAATGGATAACAAAATGGGTTTCTATACACTACAGGATGATATCACCAATTTCGACTTCATGCATGTAAATGGATGATACCAATAATTAAATGACTAGAAATTTAATTTTTTAAAAAAATTTAGAAGAGTAATCATGAAAAAGTAGTTTCCATGGAAACAAATCCTTTTGATATAATATGTAAATGGTAGTAAAAAACTAAAAGTGTTTTTAGAAAATGATTTTATCTGTAGCACAAAATATTCCATTGTAGGTACATTAAAATGCCATTTTATATTTTCTAACTACTAAAAGTTTTCTAAAATGGTTTTTAAAAATTAATATTTTGAATGAAATATCAATGAGAAAGATTTATAAACAAATAATGGATTTAAAATGTTTAAGTGAATTCATTTGGAAAACACTTTCTTTTATAAAAAATCATCGATATGGGATCCTTGAAAAACACATAAAGGTTTTAAAAGTTTAAATTAAAAAAATTAGAAATCATTTAAATTTAATAGTGTAATTCAATAATAAATTATTTATATTAAATAAAGTTTTTTAAAAATAATTATGGAGTGAAAGATAAGACATTTTATTTTAATGGTATGTAAAACCTATTTTCCACTATTTTAGAAAATATTAATTGAAAACCAACACTATAAAAAGAGTGAAAAACATTAATTTTGGAAAAAGGATAATTAAAATAATAAGGGCACAGAATTTAACAAATAATTTTGATTCCAAATATATTGTTGAATATTGGTGGGAATGAAAATTACTGAAATGGGGGGGATCTTTTTGTGAAAGGGGATGGGAATTTTTATAAACAAGGATAGAGTTATTTTGGGGAAGAAATTCATCGAAGAGGAAGATTTGAATCAAAAGTTTAAATTTTCATTGATAAAATGAGAAAGTACCATGAAATAATATCTTAATCTGGATGAAACCAATCTTGTGATAATGGAGTTCTAGTAAAAAAATTATTTTCAATGAAGGGAGGTGGGTTACCAAAAACCATTACAAATTTTATAACTTTTTAAATAAAGGATATTTATACAGATGAAGTTATATTTGTCTCAAAATACCATGAATTATATGAATATGGTAAATTAAATCCAATATACATAAATCACACCATGTAAAGGATATATTGAAAAATATAAAATATGAATAAGGAAATTACATTTGAATCAAAGAAGGCCTTACCTCAATTCCTTACTTCCACTAAAGAGCATGAAAATATTTTATAAAAAAAATAAATATCTCCCATTTCATAACATTATTTATATATATAACATTTTATAATATTTATTTATAATTATTCCCTATATGTATATTAGATATTTATTATCTATTTAAATATTGGGTGTGACTAATCTTGATCATTTTGATCTAGTTTTGCAATAATAGGGTTATTTGTCATTATTATACAAAATAACATAATTAAAAATAATAAAAGATGTTGTAATTTTTTAAACTATTCATAATTCTATAATTTTATTATATATTAATATTTCATACAATCAATGAATTTATAATCTCTTATGTGCATGTTTTATTGGTTTTTAATAGGAATATATTTATATTTTAATTATTGGTTTTAATATTAATGTTACCTTTCCGGAATAAAAATAAATAATTATTTTCTTATTTATATTAAATTTTATTATTAATTATGTTTTAATTTTCATACAGTATATTATATTACATAATTGTTCAAGTAGGTTGTTTAACCAAACAAAAATGAGCATATCATGATTAGTGGATGAGTATGGAAATAAAAGTAGTTTCTTTTGGAATAATATGATTATTATATAAGAATAATGATGTAATATAGATATTTTTATGTTTTTGAATCTTATTTTAAAACATTAAAATAAATAATAATGAAACTAATTGAATAATGGGATATTTTTCTTTGTGAAGGACCTAGTCTACCCAATACAGAAATGGAGTTTTCTTATTTCTTTTATGGGTATTAGAGAAAGTTACTTAATGCTTATTGAAAAGAATACAAAATAAAATAAAATAAAAATAATAAATTCTTCACATAATATTGATTGAAAAATATTTTAATTGGAAACATAGAAAGTAAACAACAGTAGGGATAATTTTGTACTTACATTGAGAACTTGAGTTTTCCCTTGGAGGACTCCTTTGAGATAGAGGTATTTTCCTATCTTCTTGTGACCATAAGCTAATAGAAGGGAAATAATATTATAGGGAGAATTAAATAAGGAATATTTTACAGATTAAACCAATAATAATAAGTAGACATGTAGAGGTGCTGATATACACCTTTTATAAGTGTCAAGATTGAAATTTTTTAAATACTTCAAGTTAATATAAATACAGAAAATGGTTAATATATCAAGAAGACTAAAAAATAGAAATTAATGGAGTGTATAAAATTTTTATTCTACAAACATATAACAACTCAATTAAAAATATTTTTTAGCATGTTATGTTGTTTACTCTAATTAAACATGTTTACCCTTTTTGGGTTTTACAACAATAACACGTTTTAACCAATGTAATTCATTTTTATGACATCAATTAAAATGGTAAATATTAAATTATTAGTCCTTACTAAGTTAAATTATTCAATTCATTATTTAAAAAAAATTATGTTAAAAAATAATAATATTAACATTTTCACCTCTAACATGTAAAACCCTATTTTTTTAAAAAGTGTATTTTAAAGTTTAAAATTTATACTTGTTATAATATTATTAATTTATTTTAATTTTTATTATATAAATTGGTTAATTATTAAACAAATAAAATTTATTTTTATATAAAATAAATAAATACAAATTTAACGAAAATAATATTTAATAAAAAGAAAACTATAAACACACTTTCTTTTATTGAAAAATATATTTATTATATTAAAATATTTTAAAACTCTAATATATAAAATAATAATAATATTTATAAATTTATAGATTTAATCATAAAATACATATTTGATCACTAATTTTTTTATATGTTATTTATTTATACATACTTCTTGATATAGTAAAAATTTTATGTTTTTATTAGAAATTGTATTTTTCACTATTTTATTAAAATTCAATTATTTTTGAGAAAATAATAATTAGAAAATAATTTTTTTAATATTAATTAAAAAATTTAAATTATGAAATTTTTATATGTATACTTTATGTGAAAAAAAATTTAAAAATAAATCTTCTCTTTTTGAAAAATTTCCTTTAAAAAAATTTAAGCACCCTTAATCATATTATTTATACATTTATAATTAATTACATCTTATTCATTTCTTATAGGTCATATTATTATTAGATTTTCTTAATAATGAATATTTCATGGATTTTTTTATTTTGGTGTTGCATGTAGGGAAAACTCTAGAACATAGTACTAATTTAGAGAAAAATATATTTCAAAATTATGTAGGTGTTACATAATCTTATTTAAAAAAATAGACTAATAACCTATATTTCCCTCAACTCGAATAGAAAATTAATTATTTTCCTGAAACATAATATCATTTATCTCATGGATATATTTTTATTTCTTCTAAAAAGTATTTATCAATATACCGTATAGATAACAATTAATCTTCTTCCTTTTTTATAGAAATGATATGTATACCACAAAATATATGTTGATGAAGGAATTTTTTATTATTTATAAATCTGTATAATAATTAAATATTTTGAAATTCTACTTTATCATACACACCATCTATATGAACTATACTTTTTGAAATAATATTTTTATTTGCATTTTTCTCGTATTCCAAATCATTTACCGACATCTTTTTGAAAGAATGAGCACCAAATAGATAGGAAAAATATCTATAAATTTAAACTCAATATCATCTATCTAGGTTTATCTTAATAATAAAATCTATAAAAAATGATATCAAAATTTTTACCCAAATATAAAAAATTCAAATAAAACATTTTACCCTATAACTTTAGTAAATATGAAACATTTGTACTATTGAATGAAAAACATGTGTGGGTATAAATATCTCAGAATTATGTTTCTAAAATAAAAGTGTAATTTCACCCATCAAAAAATTAATCACATTATTGATGTCTCAAAAAAATATTTAGAATCAAGCTCATTCAATTTATCCACATTAAATAAAAAAGTTTTTGCATCATCTCAGTCTCTAAAATCCAAAATATTATAGTTAAATTAAATTATTAATACAAAATAATATAGTTATCAATGAATCCAATATTCTACCAGTCTTTGAAGACCATATATATGTATACACTACACTTAAAAACATAAGATAAAATAATAAATATTGGGAGAACATTGTTATACATTCTACTACATCCTTAAAAATTATACATAGTACCCTACAGGTTTCCTAGGGAATGGAAAATAAATATGGTAGATTTTAGATGCTCAATAAGGTATAGTACATATGAGAAGTTGATATAACATAATCATGGAATAAGTGAAACTAGAGGAATAAATGAATACCCTTAATACTTAATTAATTAATACTAGGAGTATGCTATATCAATGAAAATAAATGAAAACATGGATGACAATAATCATTTATATTTTAATGATGTAATTCATAATATCAAATATCAATAAATGTTGTGAAAAACTTGTGACAAAAAAATATATCATTGTGGGATTATGTATATACTAAATCACAACTTATATTTTCTCACGAGGTGAGTCAATGCGACGAGGGTAAATAAAACTTTTTCCCCACCCATAACCAGATTAAGTATATTGTATTTAATATAAGAGTCGTGATGTCCTTTCACACCATTCCTTGAAGAACTTCTTAATAAATAGAATATGGATATACATGTAATGTGAAATGTGAAAATAAAAAACATCTCTTTAAATTTAATATTTTGGATATCTAGGACAATATCCATTAATAATCATTTACGTTGTGACGTATCATCAAAGTATTATGAAGTACTATATTTAATGATATTTTTTGTTGAGGGTACATAAAATACGAGGGGTTATCCATGAAATATAGTAATTGGATTAATTTTATTGAATTGGAAAATTCCAAGGAAATTTTTTGTAAATAACCTTCATTATGGTTCATAAATTTTATGTGAAAATTCCAAATCATATCCCACCTAGAGTGTGTAATAAAGTATTATGTCTAATTCCAATTTATCAGGAAACAAAGTAATGATTGAGACAGTGCTCAACCAAATATTTTTAGGGTTAACCTCCACTAGGTTCCTCTAATTCCCATCCTCATCCAATTTCTAGTATCCACACAATGATTTATTTTCTAGGAAATTATTCATACTTTTACATTAAAAAATAAGGGATGGGTCTTCCACCTTGGAAAAGATTGAGTTTTACAATGTTTTTTCTAACCCTTGAATCAAAATAATATGTGAAGAATAATTATATTGAATTTTTAATCAATTATATTTCATGGGTAATATAGTAAAATTATTCTATGGGAATGTATGAACCACACTAATGGATATATTTGATTAATATAACATGGTTTCATAAGAATAAACATTGAGATGGAAAAACCTCACTTCTAGAATAAGAAGTAATTCAATCAAAACCTCTTGAAAAATAAGGCATATAATTGATCTTAAAATACTATGAATAGAGGAATTTCATGATATAACATCTCTAATAGGTAATATATACACCACATAAAGAAAATTAAGTTCATAATGAAAATCATGTCTCAATGTGAGGATTTTTAGACGAAACCCCTAACTACTTGTCCCAAGTTCCCAAAACATGCTTTAAAATACTATGAAAAAACATATATATCATAATAAGTAAATTAATAACCTTAATAATATACATTTTAATTTATAATATTAAAATATATTCATTCTCTTTATTAATTCAACCACATTTTCACATTAGGTGTTCATAGTTTTGATCATTTGTACTAGTTTCACAATAGCGGTGATTGAGTTCATTATTATTTCAAAGTTTATAATCACTAGATCATTAAAAATAATGTTACAGATGATTGATAATTATTTAATATGGTTCAAAATAATTTCTTGTGTGATTTATTTTTTATCCTTAAAGATGAAACTGATAAAATACATGTTTTGGTGATTCATAACAATCGAAGTGAATTTCCTAATTTATAAATTAAATATTTATATAACATATCCAAAATGAATGAAAAATAATTATTTAAAAATTTATATCATATTTCATAATTAATTATTTCCCCATATTTATTCATGATTAACATTAATTGTACTATTCAATTAGGTTGTTAAAATATCCCAAACACGAAAAAAACATGATTTAATAATTGAATATGAGGTGAATTTATTTTAATATCATTATTTAAGAATAATAATGATCATATATATAATTATTTGGGTAAAATATAAAAATTTAATATAATAATATTAATAATTAATGTATATGAAAATGGTACATAATTGGAATAAAATAGAATCCTCTTAGTATCCTTATCTAAAATGATTTAATTAACGATGATCATTCGTTGATCATGTTATAAATAGGATATAAAAAATTTTATACTTTAATTTTTATGATAAAATAAATATATAATTATCCTTTTATCCCATCCTTATACCCATCATTGATAAGAAAATATAGATAGAAACAAATTTCATAGTGGAGACAGTAATCCACACAAGCCTCAAAGGATGTTCTATTTATTGTAAGAGAAAACAATTATGGTTATTGTTTATTTAAAAAATATAAAATCTTTAAGAATAATATATATAATAAATTAATCATATATTATTGGGAAATAAAATTTTAAATTGATTGATAAAAGGAATACATGTTAGCAAAAATAATGACCTTATGTTGAGAACAATGATTTTATCTTAGAGGATTCCTTGGAATAGAAGTGCATAGGTTAATCTATTGTGACTAGAATATTATAAGTGTAAAAAGGAATTAATGAAGAGAAATTAGGGAAGAGTTTTAGGATTAAACAAAATTTTTAAATTGATATTTAAAGGGTAGTGAGAGGCCCCATTTTTTGAAGAAAACAGACTTTTTCATGGAAACTAATATTATGTAAGTGGAAGGAATGAAATAACTTTCATGTTTGGTGGGGTTGGAGATTTTAGTGATTTAGGTGGAGAAATGATCATTGATAAAATGGGGTATTACTTTCATACGTCAAATCATTTTTAGAAGATTAATATGACCTTTTAATTATTAAAAATTCATGATACCCATTTTAACAATTTTACCATTATTAATATTGATTAAAAATTGAACCGGGTAGTTATTTTGTTATAGATAATATAATATTACCATTTTTGAAAAATTTAAAGGTTATGAATTGATATTTGGGATCCATTTAACCAAGCTCATTTACTAAATTTGTGAAATTTAACTTTTAAAGTAAAAAATAAGATATAGGATATTTTTTTAAATAAATGTTTTTTTATATATCTAGTGTTTTTATTATAATTTATTATTAATTATTAATATAATCAGTTTTTATATTTTTTATATTTATATTATATAGTATATAAATATAATTTATTTCGATTAAAATTATAAACTCTTCAAAAATAATTATTTTAAGACAACCATTTTATATTTATCATAGTAATTAAAAATTAATCTTAGTAATATATTTTGAATAACTAAAAACAATATTGTCATGGTTATATAATTTATTCCTAATTACTTTAAATATAATAATTTTTTTTTCATATAAAATCATTATCTGTATAAAAAAATTAATTTTAACATTTTCATGGATAAAATCCACTTTACATGAAAATATAAACAATTCATCGTAAGATAATGTATCTATAATGAATTAGAATATTAATTTTATTTTTTAAAAATCAATTTAATAACAACCAAAATAAATAATTTAAATATAATTTTTAATAAAGGATAATTATAGTCCACATCATGTGATAGTTTTGGATATTATGTTTTCCAGCTACAACAGGGTCTTAGGTATTACATTCTCCCCCAAATGAAAAATTTCTTCCTCAAAATTAAGATATATATTAGCTATTAGAAAAATGTGGATAATTTGTATTTATATATTCCTTAGCTTCCCATGTTTACTCTTCTAATTTTATATTTCTATGAAGGGCTTTCACCAAATGAGTTATCGGATTCTACAACACTTCCTCTCTAGTTTTGAGAATTTGGGTAGGTTATTCATTGTAAGACAAGTCCGGATTCAACTCTATTCTTACATATGTGAGTACATGCATTATATTTGGAATGTATTTCCTCATTAATAAAATATATAATATTTCAATTACTTTGTAAATTATGGGTGGTATGACCAATAAAAAACAAATTACTCTAATTCTTCCTACTATTTCAAAATATCCAAAGTAAGTAGGGATTAAATTATCCATTTTTTCTAAATCGTACAACCCATTTGATGGTGATACCGTTAAGAATACGTGACTCTAATATGAATGTTTATGTCTTTATTTTTATCATTATCACAACCATTTTTCTACTCTATGCTGCATTAATATGATCCTAAATAGTTTTTACTTTTACATTCATATACACTACATTCACTAGGACAACTAGAAATATATATATGACACTTCTTCACAACATGTTGGATTATTAAACCTCTTCCAACATAATTCATCATATAGTTCTATCTAGATGGTTGAATGGAATTAATTAGTTTATAGAAATTTTACCATAGGTAGATACTTATACGATATGACGTAGACTATAAGATAACATAATATCAATATGTCTTCATATATGTTAATATTACCTTCAGACTTCCAAATAATCTTGGGATGATTAGTAGTGCTCAGATGTATCTCAATGGCATAATACCTTTGGCGACTATTTCAGACATTCGATGGGAATTAAGGATAATAGTTAGACATAATAAATAGATTATCCCCATAAAGACATATGATTTAATTAATATAGATAGGGGAATGAAACTCAAGTCGTATATAATCTCTTATCACTAAGAAATGGGAAGACATATTAAGATAAAAAATGATAACGAGATAGAATTTTTTTTCCTTGGATACATTGGCAGTCTAGTAAAAATTTCTATAGTAACATTGTCCCTATTCCATGTTGGTATAGGCAGAGATTGAAAGACTCCCTTAGGATGTTTTCTTTTACCATTTGACTATTGACATACTAATCATATGAACATATTTTTTGTAATTTTAAACTTCAATCCATACCTTAAAAAATGTTCTCTTAAATCCTTATACATATTTATAATATTATGGTGTTTTGAGAAATTTGAGCTATGTACTCTATCTATAAGTTACCATTTCAAATATGGTATGAATGTAGAACATAACCTATTCCCAAAATTCAATACACAATCTCTAGATAAACCATATAAACTTTTCATTAGTTACTACATTAATATTATTTGTTATGCTCACATCATAGTTAAGGGAATTCTCTACCCTTTATGTAAAGATGTCTTATCAATTTATTTGAAAAGGAATGCTGGTTTTACTCATGTTATGCTCCAGCTGAGATAATATATACTTCAAACTATTGGTGTCTATATATATATAACATATTTCATCATATATGTAGTGTGTCTTTATTTAGAAAGAAATTATTATGGATTCCGACTCATGGTCATGAGTTTTATTTTTCTATTCATTGATTTTATATCGCCTTGATGCATAATCACTCGCCCCATCATTTTATATAAGTACAAAACCATTTCCTTTCTCCAATGTATCAATATATATTATATATTTTTTTAACAGAAGATAATTTTAATATAAATGATTTAATTATACTTCTATTCATTTCTTCAAAAGGTTCTTGACATTCCATTGACCATGTTAATTTAAACCCTTTTTAGGGTAACTTGGTTAACATGATGGAAAATGAGAAAATATCTTATACAAACAACCTATAGTAACCTTCTAAGACAAGAAATATTAATACCAATGTTATGTTTATTGATTTTTTCCATTCCTTAAATACCTTTTTCATTTAAGGAGAAATAGATATACCATCATGGGACAAAATATAAAAAATTATAAAAATATAATCGTGTAAAAATTCAAACTTATAATACTTCCAATATAACCCTGTTTTCTAAGGGTATCTAGATTTATTGGTAGATAAGTCATATTATCTTCACAAATCATAGAATATATCATGTTTAAATCAATTAGTATAACCAAAAATTTATCAATATACTCCTATAATAATATATTTATTAATTATATAATGTCAAAAGGTGAATTATTTAATCCAAAAGGGATTACCAGAAATTCATAATGTTCATACTTTTTTAAAATGCCATCATTATTATATCATTTTTTATCACCCTTAGTAGAAGATAACAGGAGTAAATATCTATCCTTAAAAAGTATGGGAGTCCTTAAATATGATCAAATATTTCCTTAATGAGTGGTAAAGGGTAATTAATGTTTAATGTAATCACATTTATCCCCCTATAATTAATGAAAAATCACATATACCCATAATTTTTTTCATGAATAAAAGAAAGGCTCCCCCTATTAAATTATATGATGTAGAAATCCATTATCACATAAATATAATAGATATTTATTTAACTAAACTGACTCTAATAATTTCATTAATTAAATGGAATTATATAATGTTATTATATGAGTAATGAGTTCAATTGAGATTTGACATCAACCACAGGTGGATGAATATGTAATTATTATGAAAATGATCAGTGAATTTTGTACCATGAATATATCCTCTATTCCAAAGATTTATTCCATATCCATATAGAACACAATTTATCATCATCTATAGTTTTTTGAAATGGACACCCCCATTGGTCCACATCTCTCTTCAGACAATAGACTACCATGATTACATTTTCATTTTTACTACTTCCAAAAGTAAGAAAGATCACTTCTAGGGACTTGACCCATCATCATGATACCAAAAAATTAATGGTTCTACTAAATACTAGAGGTTATTGTAAAATAATGAAATCTAATAGAGTTAAAATATATCATTGATCAACATGTCACTCTATGTGAGCTAGATTATTTTTATTAACTTGGGTCATTTTTAATAATATGGTTAGGATTTTATTTCTATCAACTCCATGTTCATTAACCTGTTCAAAGGGAATACCCATGAATTAACTATAGTTTTTGATATAGTTACCATTATTTCTATTATATTCTATAATTATACAATGTAATACACAGAATTATCTCATGATGTTGAATTGTAAAATATAATTCTGGTTAGGTTTTATAGAGTATTCCCTTGAAATCATGAGGTATTTTCATAATACTTATTCTACCTCAATTGGTTTCTATACACCTAATCTATAAGGATGATACTAAACATTATTTGATACCCATGGTATCATCTAAATATCCAGAAACTCAGAGTCAGTAGTTATATATCATTATAGGTACAAAAATCAATATTTATGGAATGATCTAATAGTTTAGTACTTTTGGAAGGATTGAAACACAAATATAGTATATTTTAAAACATAAGATACAATATGAACATATTGTGAGAAAATTATCATACATTCTATCATATCCTAAAAAATTACAAATAATCCCCTACATGGTTTCTTGTTGAAGGTAAAAAAATCATGGTGAGATCAGATTCTTCGTAAAGAGTTTCATATTAAGTAATCTTAAAAAACAAGAACATGAAAGAAGTGATATTTCCTGAATAAATATACAAAATGAAGCCATAATCAACTGAAAATGAGGGTATTATATATCCTTGATCATATATTAAAACATAGATAACAATAAACATTGATATCATATTGATGTGACATAGAATTCAAGATAATAAAACATATTTTAATGTAATTGTTCCAATACACTATCCTCTTATAGGATGATGTATACACAAAACACTGACATGTTTTGTCTCATGAGAAATATATATGCATCAAGGGATATATATTTCTAGACCCCACCCATCACCTAATTATGTCCAATTCATTCACCATAAGAGTCAATCAAGACCATTCATACCATTCCTAGAGGATCATTTTTATGAATAAAAACTTTTTATCCATATAATCCCAAATACAAAAAAAAAACTCTTCCCCATTCAATATAATAATGTTTATGTCTAGGATAACATCTTTTAATCAAATCATATGTTTTGGGGGTATTATCAGGGTAAAATGAAGTACACCTATTAAAGAAATATTGTGGTTTGGGTACACATATTTTGTTGGGTTATCTGTAAAAGATAGTAATCTGAATAATAGATTGAATTTGTAGGATACCAATGAAATGGTAGAAAATATTTATTATTATTATTAATAAATATTATCTAAATATTCTAAATCATATCACATGGGATTTTCTATCTATGTTTTTATTCTTATTCCTATTTAGCATGCATCAATGTGGTGATTTATTTAATGCTCAACCAATTACTTTCAGTGTGACTACCCCTAGGTTCATTTGTTCTACATCACAACCCACATTCTAGTATTCATAAATGGATTTATATTATAGGGATAAATATATACTTTTACTTTACTATAACATAGGAAGGTTTCTCAGATTTTTAAATGATTGAGATTTAAAAATATTAGAGGTTATTCTAAAATCAAAATAAAATGAGACTGATAACAGTAAATGCTTCAAAATAATGTAAATTTAATGAGTAATATAGTAAATATATTCCATGGAAAAATATTGACCACATAAATTGAAATAGTTTGCGAATATAACATGAGCCCCGACTAATGAAAAATGAGATAGAAAATTCTCACTTATAGATTTGGTTGAAATTAAATAAAAACCAAATTAAATATATAACTTAACAATGATATTAAAATACCATGGAAAAACTAATTTCATGATATAACATATCACATAGTTATTATATATGACACATAATGGTAATTTTGTGCATAATATAAAACTTTACTCAAAGAGATGAATTTGAGATGGAAAACCTTTACTTCTTTTCCTGAAATCCACAAACATAATTTAACTTTATATATTATAAACATATATATATATATATATTAATAACTTATTTAAAAACCATATTCATATCCATTTTCATTTATACTATTCATAAATATTTATTCTCTATATAAATTCTACATATTTTCTACATCAAGTATTTATAGGTTTGATCATTAATTCTAGTTTCAAAATAAAAGTTCATATGTTCATCATTCATTAAAAGTAAATAATTAATAAATAATTATATATACAATTATTTATTATTTATAATTATCTATGATATTTAAAACCACTTTTATTGGTGTTTTAGTTTATTCCATTGGAGATAAAAGTGATAAAAATCATGTTTCAGTGATTCTAGGTGATCAAAGTGTGATTTTTTAATTACTGAATTAAAGTATGATATAAAATATAAAGAATAGAAAAAAATAATTATCCATGTAGTCAAATAATTTTATAATAGTAATTATGTTCCCAAATTAATTCATGATACAAATTCATTACACTTTTCAATTAAGTGGTTAAATCGAACAAAATAAGAATATATTTAAAATTAATGAATGATTTGGAGGTGATTCTATTATAATATCATTATAACATAACAATAATGAAATTATTTAGTTTTTATTTATGTGATATATAATAATTTAAAGTAATTACAATAATAAGTAAAGGATATGAATACATTAAACTATTTGAATATAATAGTATACCTTCAGTACACTAATTTTAAAATATTAGAATAATTATGATCACTTATTCACCACACAATTAATAAATTCACAAAATTTTAATACTATAAATCCATAAGTCTACACATTTTATTTATTTATTGGATAATATCATTTTTAATTGGATTTATGGGGAAGATTACATGGGAAGTAGGTTCAGATCCATAAGACAAAATACATTAACTAAAGTCTCACAGACCAGACACATTGATCAAAACTCTCCCTAGCCATTGATTTAATAATGATCCAATGCCCATGAAGAACAAGGTTGATCAAAAATTATTTCCCCATTCGTAAATTTTTGATACCTAGTACCAAAGGAAAATCCACATATTCTCTTTATTCTAACCTAATTAGTTTTTATGGTGGTTGATTCCTTCTTTATACCTCTTCTAGGGATTTTACATGATGATATTATGTTCATTTCCATGATAAATCCTACCTATTCATGCCTTTTAGCATGATGATATGCCTAAACCAAAACTCCAAACATGGACCATCACTGCCAGATAAGACATCCTACCTCTGATGTGAGATATTATAATGACCGCTATCACATTCTGACACTGAGGATCCATACACCATCATTGATGAGTCTTCTTGATGCCAACCCCCACACCAATGCAGATGAGACAACAAGACCCACAATCCCACTACTGAAATATTCCATCCACAAAATATGACACCATAACTTCTATTGCTACAACACCCTCATCATATTTGTATCTTACACCAAGGTCCTATAAACAAAACATTATTGAGAATAACTTATGCATCCCTGAAGTACTATGTTTTCAAGACTTTAACCCATGCTTCTAAATATCTGATTACATAGTTACTCTTTAACACTGTGATACACCCCAAACTGCTTATCAATTTTTTCATAATAGAACCTTAGTTATATTTTAAACATAATAATTATCATTTAATACTACTATTATATTCATCTTTGTAGTGTGTTCACGGAAAAATACATTGCATCATTGATGATGTAGTATGTACAATGTATGAAGGCAAGTTTTGTTTTTTTAAGGGATTGGAAAAATGGGTTTTTGGTGTTAACTTTCAAAATATAAACACATTTAGTAAAATATAAATACTAAAGTAATCATATAATATTTAAAAAATATATTAAATGGAATGATAAAAGGAGAGGATGTTAGATAAAACATTGAACATATGTTCAGAACTTTGAGTTTCTCTATGAGGATTCTATGGAAAGGAAGGGATTGGTAAACTTTTTTGTGATCAAAATAATATGAGAGTGAAATAGAATAGTTAGGGAATTAAAGAGGGAATGTTTTTTGTACAAAACCCCATTTTTTATTGTTTTATTGAATGGCTGGTGATATTCCCCTTTTATACATAAAAAGAAAATATTTTAAGAAAATTAATTCTATTTAAGGGGTATGAATGTAATCCCATGTGTGTTAAGTGAGATAGTTGAGTTAAATGATTTAGGTTATGAAAATTTTAGTGAGTAATAATTGTATGAATTTCATACTAAAAATGATTTAGAGGAGTTCTATGCAGCCATTTAATTATAAATTATTTGAGATACCTTAGCTTCCCATTTTACCCTTATTAATTAGGATTTTTAATTAACCATGGTAATTATTTATTTAATAATAATACAAGGAGACCCTTCTTAACAATTTTTGTTCGTGATGAATCTAATTTTTGGATCCATTTAGTCAAATTCAATTTACAAATATCCTAAAGTCAACTATTTATTTTATAAATAATATATTGTAAAAAACATTATTTTTAGAAAAGGGTATTTTTATATATTAAGTGTTTTTATTCTTATTTCCAATTATTTATTAATTTAATGAGTGTTCTTATATTTGTTTTGTATTAAACACCATATAATATTCACATTTAAAGGTACATTAATCAATTTTACTTAGATAAAAATTATACAACGCTTAAAAAATAAATTAATTGAAAAACATTATTTTACTTTTACAATGGTAATTAACCTTTACTCTAAGTAATTTATTTTCAATAATTAAAAAGAATATTTAAACAATTAGATAATTTATAACTACTGATTCTAAATATAATTTCCATTTTGCAAATAAAATTAATATGGGTTGGGAAAAGTAATTAAAAAACAAGAATGCATAAAATTCATTTTAATAAAATATACAAAAAAACACTTTAAGATAATGTCCTTTAAAAAATTCAAAATTGACATTTATTTTGTTAAATTTATTTTAATAAACTCTTAAATTTCAATTTTAAAAGCACTTATAAATAAAGGATGTTTGGATTTGACATCTTGTAAAAGTTTATGATATGGTGTTTACCTACTACAGTAGGCTCTTAGGTATTCTTGGTTTCCTAGAAAATATTATTCATTTTGAACTATTGGAGATAGAATTCTTTTAAATACTAGAGGGTTCAACATGTGATCCCATTATCTTCCATTAGATCCATATAATGTTAAAGGATGGATGGATTAGGCTTTGATAATGAGAGTGAAAATATGAATGTTCAAATTTATTAATGATTTTGATAAAAAATTGATCACATCAATTTAAAAATTTATATAAAATAAAAAACATTTCTTCATTTAACATATATAATTATGAAACAAAATTCATTTTTAGAGTAATGATATGAAGCTACTATTATTTATCAAATGATTACATGAACATATTTAATTATATAATATTATAATATCAATGTGTAAAGGTAAAAAGTAAGACCAAAGGATATATAAAAGTTATCACATATTAAAAAATACAGTAGAACATAAGAAATCATAGATTAATCATAATAAAATAATAAACATTATTAAAAAAATAAAACTAAAAATGGATAAATATAAATTAAACAAGTAAAAAAACGTTAAATTTAAATAAACCCAAATCAATTTAACAAAACTAAAATGATCAACAAGAAGGGATATAGTTGAAACATATCCTAAATGATGTTCTGTATTGATTATTTCAAGAGAAATTTAAAAATTTCTTGAATTATATTTGAATAAATGACACTTTATGGTAATATGATTTGTCCTCAAATAGATTATTATATTCTTCTAAGTTTTTTATTGCAAAATTTTAATTATATTTGATTATACCATGTTCAAAATTTAAACAAAATTCCTTTAATGTTTGTTTCAAAAAAAACATCTGCATAATAACACCCAAGTGAAACATATACAAATTCAGTAGTATGGAAGGAATTAGAGTATTTTTTCTTTGTAGACCGATAAAATTATTATATTCTTATGAACTGGTAGGTTTTTAAGGTACTCTTCATATCTAGTATAAAAACCACAAATTTGTCATCAAAATATGCAATTAAGTCAAATCTAGTGGTTATTGGAAATATCAAATGAAGAAGAAAAAAACTTCTTAAATGCATTAAAATCATTTTAATAACTCTATGATGGCATTCAGAAACATATTATTGAAATATATATTATGTAAAGAAAATCAATAGGATAGTTTCTCCAATAGTTGTTTGATATAAGGAGCTCCAATTATTCCTCAGTATAAATTGTTTTCCATATGTTTCCCAGCTTCATCCATATCATGTTTCATATTAAAAATCACATGTTTTGAATATGAATTATTATTTTTAAGTTCAAAACATTTCTAGTATGAACCAACCCTTTCGGGCCCTCTATGATGGTCGTAGGATGAGTGTGACACCTCAATCCTACCACCAATAGGCTAGGTGACAAAGAATATATCTGAGTAGGCATATCATCCACATGAGAGGCCATTGAAAAAAGTAATTATACGCACAAAAACCTCTACACAGACCAATATAATGAAAAAATGTTAATAAATCATACAATAATTATATTCATAACACTTATCCCAAATCATAGTTCCCCAAGAACTATATCAAAAAAGGGCCAAATACAAGGAAATTAAAACATCAAAATAACTCATACTATTGACAACCTAGGGGATTCTACCCAAAAGTAACACCTTGTATTACCTATTATCGATCTAGTGCAATTATGCTCCACGTAATCCAAGTCTACCCAGCACTCTATTAAGAAAGAATGTAATCTGTATAAGACATGACATGTGTATACATAGCCCATATAAGGGACGAGTATAATAATAACCAGTTGAAAATCCTTAAATCACCAATCATAATGATTTTATAGAGTAGTCAGTATATCAACATGATGACATATCAATTATGTTATGATACATAAAAAGACATAAAAAATAAATCCCAGATATTCCCAAGACATACAATAAGCCTCAAGGTGAGGTCACGAACTCCTAGTCAGCCTAAGATTTTTCTAGATTCTCAAAGGGAACTATGATCTTGGAGAACTCACTCCAAAAGTATTTCCACACTTGATGGAACTCATCTAAGTGGCCTCACTCATTATGTTTCACTATACCAATTTTACTCATTTGAGATAGTATTAACATTTTGTATTTCTTTATAGAATAATGATAAAAAATGAGAAGTCACATCTGAGATACACACTTGATATAATATCAACTTATCTAATGTTAACATATACCAACTCAAAGATAGATAATCCCACCTGGGAGTAATGGGTGATACCAAAACCTAATTGGAATAACCCAGAAAATTGGGAATCCTACATATGTGCATGTTGTTCATGAAGATTCCTCAAACCACACATAGTGATAATATAAAAATGATAGAGGATCCCACCATGGGCCACACAAAATTATTTTTAAAACTATATCTAAGGATATTATTATAGACTGTATCACAATCCTACACATAGGATGTTATTCCTCAATGTAACCTCATTGGGATAGTCCAATGGAAAACACCCAAAGGATATTGGTCGATTCTGAAATAGTTCAAGGGAACACAACAAGGATCAAATAAGAGTTGTTCTGAGAAGAACAAGGGGAAAAATATCCATTGAAGAAGTAAATGAGGAGTACCATAGGATAAATAGTATGTCACTGTAATCTTGACACAACTCATGTCTCTATCTCACATGAAATTAATTTCTATAAAATATATGATGTGTACTTAGGGGTACATGATATGTAAATGGACGTTCGGGAAAAAAGTGTTCCTCATGATCAAGCCAATGTAGTATAGCCCATAAACATGTACTTTGGATGTGGCCATGTAAATTGGCTATGTTTGAGTAATTTTTATTGTACATGTGTTTTACTTCACATCACATGACATGCTGGGGATTGTATGACACATGGAATATACCGTCTATCCATGCACATGTACATTTTAGGATACAAGGAGATTTCCTTTCCATACTTTATGTGTGGGTCCAAATGGTCCCCTAAGCATGTACTCACTATAAAAATTGATCCATTTTCTATGGTTTACAAGACACAGGATATGATAAACACTACAAGTATCACTACCTAGAATCTCCACTGTGTGCTCCCTATACATATTGAGCTATCTAAATAAGGTTCATGTGGTGTGTGGAATCACTACACGATGTGTGATATTTAACTACATGAGTAAACCCTTTCTCCCCTTAGGGGGAAATTCATGGTGTGCATTCCTCTAAAGTTAATGAGGTTTTGTTTTGTAATTTTCCAAAATTCCTCACTCCTCATTCGACATTACATGATCCTCCAATTTTGACTCTAATTCCACCACGTATCAAACCAAAACACCCATATTTATCTCAACTATACTCCATGTCTGGATAGATGTCATATTTTAGCCTTTATTCACCCTAAATATAACCTCTTCCACTATCCTAATACACCACACAATACACCCCACATGTTCTTTATCACCCTCACCTAATTTGAATCAACTTCATTGCGAGTGGCTGATTTTTAGTCACCAATATTTTTCGGAAATGGCTCCCATCAAATTATTCCCCTATTTACACACCAAATCACAAAACAAGATACTTAGATACCAAAATTTATTTCATGTGGTCATCACTCCATCTAGATCATGTAGTCAATGCTAATCTTGAACACATGGTGATGATACTCTATGTGAATGATCGATTGAGAAATGCCCGTCCACTGAGTATTTTTCAAACTGATGGCTAAACAGAATTCCAACGATAAAAGCATGATGAAAGATGAGGAAAATAAAAAAAAATACAAGTAATGAATGTATACTATCCTTTGGTTTGGAATTAATTAATTTCTATTATAATGAATAATTAAGAGACAATAAATAAATAATAATCAAAAGTCATCAATAGTGAATCATAAGATGATAAATCTATCCCAGAAAACAAAATAGACCGATAAATCAATAATATAGTAAATTTTATTTGAATTTATCATGGAATAATAAAATAAGGGTTAATATGAAAAAACATCCAGACCAATAGTTTGGATTGATCAAAGACGGAAAAAAATTATACATCACAGTTGTTGGTGAGATGCACAAACTACTTCGAGGATGACATTCCTCATGGTAATTTGATCATTGATCCATGATCTAATGACCATCCACAAAAGTAAAATTCATCAGATCTCTCTATCCTCTAATTCCATCTAGGGTTACATGTCTATACCTATGGAATATGAAATAACATGGTTTATAAATTAGAGGATTATTTCATGGAAAATAAATATAAAACTATTTAATTAATAGTTTTTATTATTATTTGCATCTATGGAAAACTTAAACATACCTCATGACACTAATAATGATTATATCATTCGTGTTGAAATAGTGGGTGCCCTTAAACCAACTATGTAGTACTTTTTATTACCGTATCATGTCTACAGTTAGATATGCATGATGATATCATACTATTATAGTGCAGACTTTTTCTGCATCCACTATAATAATTGTAAAGTCCAAAGGTTAATTGTCATTTCAAGAGGTTATAGCAGATCCCAGGCTATAATGAGAACCTAAAGATACAATGACATTGATCTTAAATATATGTTCAATAGTCTAGATACATCTTACTGACTAGACATAGTAGATGTCAAACTATTAGGTGCTAGGGGCTCATAAGCATTGAGACTTCTTCTCATGAAGTTCACACTTGGTGATGTCTAGTATTGAGATCATGAGGACATACCCGCATAATAGGAACAACACATGTTTCCGGTGTCATTTTTCATTCCTATCTATGGACATGTTTAATGGTCTATTGAATTGAGATTATTATCAAAGAATGTCATTTAATTACGTACATTTGATATAAGGAAAAAACCATGGCGATAAAGTTATGGTGAGTTAGTTTTTATCAGTTACGTCATTAATGGCATGACATTGATTGAATGATCGAGAAAAGATTTGTTGCTTCTGAGTTCAGGAGGAGATATATCGGGCCTGGTTGATTAGGATGGTTGCACCTTCAATAAATCTATGGCCATGGTTGTCGAAGGTAAGACCGTCCGGACAAATCAACAAACAAAATAAAGCAAATAAAGAATGAAGACACTAGTATTCATTCTGCTTTATTGAGATATCGATGAATAAGATATTAGATTACATGGACCGTGTTCTTAGGAATGAATCCGTTGCTTTGACTTTTCCTTATCTCTATAGGGGCCTCGATGGGTTTCTATACCCTGATCTAGGTTGGTAATATTATTCACTACTGTTGAGATAATGGCTTAGAGGGTCACACACTATAGTGCCTTGATAATCTTTCCTATTCTGTGAATAAGAATTTAGAACTTGGTGGGCCACACCAAAGGGTCTGAGCACTATCCAAGTTCTATGGATCACCAAAGAAAAAATAAATTCATTAATTATTCGAGTTTAGAATAATAGGTTGAATTTATTTATAACAAGTATTTACAAGTTATATACTAAATACATGTATTAATATTATTCAACTGGATTTTAATATCCTAGCTTAGTTTAATATTAGAAGGAGGAATGATTTGAGTTAAAGACTCAAATTAATCCCATAATATATTTATATATTACAAGTAAGTGATAAATTGTAAATATTATTTATGGAATAGTTTTATTTTTCATAAATAATTATTTATATCGCTTATATAGAGGACCTCTATTACACAGGGGATGGGTACCTATACCATGTGTTTTAACACTCCCTATATAAGTGAGAGAGATGCTCTCCCACCATTACTATTCATGTGTCTAGATTGAGAGCATCCCTCTCCTCCTGGAATTTAGAGAGAGAGTCTCTCAAGAAAAGAAGGATCTTCAAGGTCATCCATCCCGGATCGAATCTTCCTCCTTTGCGGTGATCATCGCTGCGCTGAAGTGTGCGTCGAAGATCTGCACTAGCACCCAAATCTTGATGAACGGTGCGCGAGCAGATTTGGGAGGTGTGTGTGGACGATCTAGAGGGCTTCGACGTTGGATTCTTCGAGAAATGATTGCCAGTGTCCTGTAGAATAATTTCACATGTCAATTCTGAAAAAGGTAAACGCTCAGTTTAATTTTTCGTGCTCTTAATAAACCTTTTAAGATCCTCGGATCAAGATGGGACAAGATCACCAGAGTAGACAGTGATATGTCACTCTGTTGAAGCAAAAAATTTAAAATCCCAGCCCACTGGCTTCCGCTGTGCAGTCCCAGTACTCACAGTGGTTTCAGAGGCAGTCACATGGTTTTTCTTAGTCAAAAACATTAAAACAAATTAAATTTAATTGTGGGGTGTTAAAACGGTTCATTCGGATTCGACCGTGCTTCATTTCATTTACAAATGATCAAGTAATGATCATTTAAATTTTTTAAATGGATCAACGTCGCAAGTTTTTGGTCATTTGATGTTTATCACAAATTGAGAATAATAATCAAAAATATATTTTATTATGAAATTTTTATAATAAATTTTTTATTATATTTTATAATAAATATTTTATTAAATTTTTATAATAATAAAATATATAAAGGAGGGCGACCAAGACCAAGACCCCAAATGCGGTCTTTATGCTTTTAAATAAAATTGGGAATAAGACACCCCAAAATGGGGTCTTCTCTATTTATTAAATAAAGGGGGGGGGGGGCTGAATTTTATTGTCTAAAGGAAAAATAAAAAAAAGGAAAAGATACCCCAAATTGGGTCTCCTCTCATGTGGTGCACAAAGGGGAGGAAAAACCTATGGCTTCCCCTCCTGCTAGATCTCATCCGGCCGACCACCGCTAGCCCTGCCGACCTCCATCGGACCGGCTCCCTCCGGCCACCCCAACCCTACGCTGGATCCTCTTCCACGCCGGACGCGGCCTGGGCTAGACCCCCTCCCACCGGACGGCCTCCCACCTCGTGCCGGCCTTCCTTCCACCTTGCGCCGGCTCCCACCTTACGCCGGACCCCCTATGTCAGGCTGCCCGAGCCCGCGCCGAGCCATCCTCCAGCCAACTACCGAGCCCACGCCGACCTCCTCCGAACCGGTTCCGTCCGGATGATCTGAACCCTTTCCAGAACCCCGGACTAGACAGCTGCGTCAGCGGCTTGCCGGAGCAGCGGGCTGCCGGCCATGTGGCTGGCTGGTTTTCTTTCCCGGCCTCCTTTTTATCCCCTCAGACCACGCCGAGAGATGGAGCCATCGCGAGAATCATTGGATGCCATGGTCACACCGTGGTTACACTGCGGTCACACTGCGTTCACTCCACGGTCACGCCACTGCCACCCCGCAGTTCCAGGACGACATCTCGTGGTGGTACGCAGTCCCGCCAGACTCCTCTCCAGTTAGAGGTAACCCTGCATTAAATTAATTTTAATTAATTTTGTTTTTTTTAAATTAAATTAATTGGAATTAATTTAGGGGTTTAATTTTTTTAATCAGAAATATTAACCTAATTTATGTTTAGAATTAAATTAATGGTTTAATTTAATTTTTGGAATTAAAATTAAAATAAACGAATAGAACCGATATAAATAAATTATTTCAATTTAATCAAATTCATTTAATTTATTAGAACACCCTCACATAATATAAATTTATTGCAATTTAACTTTGTTGCACTTTTTACCCCGACTAGTCTTGAACAAGTGACCGACCTGTGTATGTTTGGAATTTATTTATTTATTTAATTATTTATTCAATGTGTGAGATTATTGTAATATTTAATTAGATAAATGAAGGTTTGCGAATCGTCTTTTGATTCAAATATGTATAAGGGTCTGCGCATCCATTTCACTATTTGTATTTTGTACCCCAGACACCCTCTCCTACGTGCGAGTATATTTGTATTTATATGGTGACGATCTGATAGGAAGACCCCTCCATGTTGAGGCAGTAGTCCAGACAAGAGTTGGGCACTTTTCACTAGGGCCTGTAGTGACACGAGCCATGTATTGACTCAGGTATGGATTCCCCTAGGTGATGATTGATCAGTTATCGGTCGATCATTATAGAATGCTCAAGACCAGTCAGAATGAATTATTTACTATATGCATAGTTTATTATTTTATGTGTCTCTATGAATATTGCATGATCGCATAGGATAGTAAACAAGATAAAATGCATAAAGTTGTGACGAATAATATTCTATTGAATGTTCAGTTGTGAGCGCAACAACCCAGTTAAAACATAATAAATAGAAAAGGATTATATTCGTCAATTAATATTAATGCCTTCCATTTCTCCCATCTAGACAAAACCGGCTGTTTGGGTGCTCATCAGCCTCAGTTGAGAGTGCCTTTTACTACTGGGGCGTTTCTATGAGGGAAATGGGTCGACTTAACTAAAGTGAGTAGTCAAGGATTAACCTTAGCTAACTTTATATCACTTTAGAAGAAAAAGGTTGAGGGAATCATGTTCAGATTCCAAAATATGGGACTTTACTCAACTACACAAGGAACCACAAGAACAAGTGGTTGGCCAGCATAGCTCCAACATTGAAACCCTCCAAGTAGTGTCGTAGCCATATCTCTTAGACTACGAGGGAGGTTTTGAGGATCCTTTCCACTAGAATTCTCAAGCGATAGAGTGTTCCGAATCTAATAGTGAGGGATATTAAGGTTCATTAAAATAATGGGAGACATTAAATGATATAATAATTTATTAATCAGTAATGTCAGATTAGGTAATCACATAAAAGAAAAATTTGCTAAAGTATATTTTAGATAATGGAAATCAATACCATAATAAAACTACGATGAACATTAGAAAAAGTTAATGTCCAAACAATCATGAAATTCCAACAGTAGTATAGGCGCTTGCGCACATTACTACCATAATGGAAATTCAAGTGGCTTCTGTACCATGCTGTTAAGCCACCTTAAGATGTGAGGGTATAAAACTCTTACAGGAGATCATGAATATAGAATATGATGGTTCTATCATAATTCTATCATCAAATTATGATGTTAGTTGTGGTCGCTACATCAAGACTTGGATGATGATCACATGTAGTCTCATCTCCAAGATCCTTTCTGGGAGAAGGTGAAGCAGGATTTGGATGTGATGGTTGCACTCAGTTTGTGTAATGTGTAAGATAGTTCACAATCTTTCATGACATCCCCTTTCTTTTAAATTTTTACTCTAGTTTCGTTTAATGATATAAACTAACCGTATATTGTAAGCTCTTCGTTACCGTTAAGGTAACATTCGTCAAGTAATAAGAATATTGGAGATAATGACATCTTTTATTCTTATAAAAAATACATTGAATGACAAGGCGAAAAGGCTTATGAAAAGTTACAACAATGAAACATTTGTCATGTCCTTCAATGAAAAGTGGTTGGTTATTTAATAGAAGATTATTTTCATCACATAAAGAAATAAATTAATGGAAGTTTAAAAAAAACTGAAATACAAGAAGCAAGTACTCGGTTCTCATTATGTTTATATTCATCAAATATATTAATGTTTATAACATACTTATTGGGTATTGAATATAATATTCCAATAACATAAGTGTATTTAAATACAGTAACCAAGCAAGTAGAGAAACATTACTAGAAGTAATGTGTCTTCTCCAAGCAGCTGAGAAAGGGTGATTCCTAAGTCAGCAGAGAGAAACACATAACTTCTAATTGCAAAGTGATTGATTCAAATTGAACATGTTGTGGAGTATAACCAGAAACATTTATCTCATGAGACCATTTGGACATGATGAGACATTATTTCATGTTTTGGAATTAATGTTGTTTCTGGTAACATACTCAACAAATAGTTCACTGCTACTTGAATCAATGGAAATACATGAGGAATATAAAATGTATGACCTACGCAGTTGTGGCAATGTGATTCTTTGTCAAGTAAAACTAAAATTGGATGTCAACAATATACCCAGTATGGTATTTAGGATCAGTACAGCAAAACACCTTTGGTATTATTGACATCCTTAGTTTAGATAAAGAAACCTTTAGAAATAAATGTATGCCGCAAAGATTCCGAGGTTAGTACAACACAGGAGTGTGAGCAGTTCCAAAAAAGCAAGAGGTAATGATACTTCATAAGATTTCTTTAATTCATTAAGGAATGTTCTCATGAAGTATAATTTTGGTCAGAAGATATGAGTTGCTTCGAATCGACAGGCCAAAGAATATCTTGACCAAACAATCATCGATCATGATAATGTAGCGTGGAGCAATTCCTAAATGCATGTTAACTTATCTAAATCATCATATTGATGTTCATAAGGAGGCTTGATGACACATCTTACATATTAACATTTATCAACAAAATGTAGCGTGGAGGAATTCCTAAACGCATATTTTAAACATCAAAGTTATGATGTAAGTTGTATCAATGTTACAACCTGTAGAAACTTCCATTATTTTTCATGATGTGCTTTGAAAATAACGGCTTAAACCCATAAAAAATAAGACAACTAAAATGATAAATGGATATCATACGAGTCATACTATGATGGAAAATCCATTATGTCATAGGATGTGTTTAGATGCAAAGTGTTTTGTTAGTATTTAAACAAACATGCATCAAGTTAAACACGTTGTGCATTTGAGGTAATTATTCTAACAGTTGCTTAAGATATTACCTAAATCAATAAGATAGAAAAGATGCAGTAAAGTATTAGACTACATTTCTATACAATGCTGCACATCTCTATTAGAGATAGTGGGAGCTGAATTGACTTGGACCAAGTCAATGTTCGAGATGCAAAAATGGTTGGCATAGGGAACAAGTTCCACAAGTACATATGGAATAGGAATGTTCCAGAGACTCATAATGCTGAGGAAGATTGAAACCATGGTGATGGTTTTATAATCACTACAGTCAGTGATATATTATTCATTAAGAATAATAAATCCTACAAGTAAGTAGTATATTGCAACAAGCTAAGATTGACAAGATCAATTCAATAATGGATTCCATGTATCAAATTCTAAAGGGGATTATAAATTGAATACTATTGTAACATCCTAGGTAAATAAATAATATTACATTCTAATGTTTATCAATATTTGTGAATAGAATGTTAATACTTCTTTAAAGGGAATGTTATGCTTGATGGCGTACCCAATACGCAACAACTAGTTTTTTTAAAATCTTACGTTGCACACTAATAATATAATAATATTATAATAGATAACGCCTAGCCGTTGTAATAGAGGTAATGAACAGAAATAACTACAAAATGATTACATATGTTTTTCAAATATTTTTACATTTATCCACTAAATTCTAGAGGATTAAAATCCAAATGAATCCAATTTTAAGAATAAATACTCTAATATTTTTAAAAGATTGTTTTACTGACTTTTGATGGAGAACCTTTTTTAAATATAACCTTTTACAATTTTATAACATCTATTTGTCAAAATAAACTTATTCATTATTATTGGGATATTGAAATTTACTTTGGTTAATATTTTGGTATGTTTCTGACAATGTTCATTCTTTTTAATGAATAGTGAAAAATATTGCATTTTACATCAAAATTTCTTTTTAATCTAATTTCAATATGTGGTTAGATTATCTTTTTAATTGGTTTTAATGTTTAATTAGAATATATTTTTACAATTTAATTAAATGGTGGTCATTATAATTAATTTCACTTTGAAAATGGACATAAACAGGTGCCAAACTTTTCATAGATATTGCTTCCAAAAAACCCACTATTTATTTTGAGAACAGGAATTAACTATTTAATTTATAATGGAGAATTAAATGTTTTGAATTTGATAAAATGGACATCATTTCTGAATTTGAAATATCAAATATATCTTTGGGGTAATTTTTGGTATTTTTCTGATAATGCTTTTTTTATGAATTATGAAAAATACAGTTTTTAATTCAAAACTACCTTTTCATCCAATTTATTTATATATTTAGATTTTAATTTTAATTGTTTTTAAAGTATAATTTAATTATGGTTTTATCACTTAATACAATTTTTTTCATTGGATGTAAGTTCACTTTTCAATTGGATGTAAAAACTAGTCAATCTTTTGATAAATTTTACTTCTTAAAAACCCATCTTTTGTTTTGACAACAGAATTTACTTTTAAATTAATTACTAAAATTTATGTTTTTTGAATTTGATTAAATTGATTCCATATTTGGAATCAGAAGGTCAAAATTATGTAATTAAGACTCTTTTGTTTTTGGACATTATGAATAGTAACGACGGTAATTATCTTTAATTATCGTGTTTAATTAGTAATCGGGTAATTATGGGTAAGAAAATAATATCATAAAAATATAAAATGACCCCAAAATGTGTCCTAATTTTATTTATTGGTGTCATGGAGGACCATGGGATGCCTTGTTTCAACCTTGTGACCCCATGGAATCACTTTAGTGTGATAGTGACCACTTATCATATTTTTTTAAAGAAAGGAAAATGTAACCAAAGTATGTAACACCTAGGTAAAATAATTTTAATTTTTTCTAAATAAGAGATCTCTTAGACTATAAATAGTAATTTGAAATCTAAAAAGATTTACTACATCATTATATTTTCTGTATAATTTTTAGACATTCAATAAATTATTTTATTTATGACACTGTGATGATGCAGTGATTACCTCATAAATGAACGATTTAAATAAAATGAGAAGATAGGGAACCATCTAAGTCTTAAACTTGTCAAAAACTTCTTGGATGGGTGGATTTCGAAACTGTATCACCTTATCCTTAAAATATATCCATTTGGGACCATTAAAATCTGAAAATCATTTTATAATGAAGTAATATTTTATAACTTTCCAAGAGTGCCCCTCCTCTTCTCTTATAAAAGGCCCCCACCAATACCACCTTACCCACACCTCTCAAGCCTTTGGATTAGTGAAACCCTTCCCATTTCATCTCTCCGCATCCCTCTATTCATCATTGAAGCCCCAAATTTGGCATAATTCTCTTCAAAAAACCCTTTTGGTTCAAACCAAGAGGAGTTACCCGATTTAAAGGTAATGTATTCACTTATGTTCTTTTGTTTTATTTTGCTTCTCCAAACCCCTAAAATCTTTTTATTCCTTTATTTTGTAACAAAAACAATATCTTAAATATACTAGGATGTTTTTAAGTGATTTATTAGAGCTACACGTACACACACCTCCGTCTAATGGTTAAAGATCACACTATTTATGTGGATGGAAAATTACTACCCCACGAAATGATGATTGTTCAATCTTCTCATAACACATTTCATGGTGACCATTATGATTTCACGGTATTCTATATATGATATATATGGTATTTATGTTTTCCATATGCTTCTGTATTTTATATTTAAAACATACCTTTATGCTTTGCATGTTGTGCAAAATGGATAATTTCATAAGAGGAAGTGTGGACTACCGCCCCCTCAAGTGATGTGACTCGTTCATGCAATACATGGAATGTATAAAAAATGAAATTAATGAACTTATGTGACCTATAAAACATATATATTATTCTGTAATTATAATATATATATCTCTCAATTATTTTTAATTCCATTAATATGTCAAAGAAATGAAAGTAGCATTCATGCGTATATACGGCCTACCGTCTCCATGAACGGTGCATTTCATTTCTTTTTTATCTCAAAATGTTATGGAATAGTATATAATGAATATTTACTAGATATATATGATATTTAAATCATTAATAATATTATGGAGATGATTTAATTTTAACTACATGGACAATCATCTTCAAACAAGTTCATTTTTGACTTATGTACCAAACATCAACAAAAACGTCTGATATGAACTCACATTATTAACCAATTATTATAAAATTATAATATGTGATATGAACTGAATAATAATATTTAAAGGAGGAACTTAAGAAATTTTAAATTGACCAAAGTTTATTATTCAGTAATATAAAGAAATGAACAAGACAAGTCGGACTTGAGGTAAAGGATCCAACTTCTCTCTTTCTTTTCAAATACCCTCTTTTATGTCATTTCATTTATGCTCCATGTTCATACGTTGGAGGATGTTATTTTATATTGACCATAATGTAATTTTTATTTTCATATTATGAGATAGCCCCTCTTACACTCATCAATTCATTTTTGTATTTTTTATGTGGCGCCGTTAGGCTGCTAAATTTTCGTAAGGGATCCTACCTGTCTCTTTATTTTTAAGTACTTTTTTTATGTAACTTACATTAAGATCCAATTTATTATGTTGGGTGATGTAATTTTATATTCATATTTCTGTAAGTTTTATTTTAATATTATTAGGGACCCTATTTTATCTCATCAATCCATTTTTTGATGTTTTATGTGGCGCTGTTAGGCTGCCGAATTTTAATAAGCTGATTTTCATCTCAATTGTTATTCCCGTGAGATTCATGCTACATTTGACACTATTTCTTTTGTGCGGTGTATGTACTACCCATTATTTTACTATTTTTATAATATAATCTCATTTATTTATATTTAAATCTTTATTGTATGACCCTTCTTTCATGGGGTGTACGTTTCAAAAGTTGCCCAAATCGGTACAGAAACCTTTCACACTCCTCTTTTAAAAAAGACTTATTCTGTTAAGTCTTTTAATTTTCATCTTTTTATGTTGGGATATGTTATTATAAATCCTTATTGATTTAAATTTTATGTCCAAGTGATGATATACCATTTTCTCTCTCATCAACTGATTTAATGAATTTTAAAGTGATGTCGTTAGGCTGTTGAGTTTTACCAAGGGAAATTTTTAACCCAATTTCGATTTCTTTGGGTTCAACATGTACTTATTGAATATGTCATCATTTTATTATGTGTGAAGGAACTTTGATTGTTTTACACTTAATGTCCACTTATATTTGGTGTATTTATATTTTTGACACATAATTTTGAGATTGATTTATCCTTAATTTAAGGATACCTTCTTTATAAGGGATTTCCTCTCATTTTAAATTTCTATTGAGACTTCATTATTGTTATGAACCAATTCACTCTTATATGGTGTATATACTATCCTTTTTAATATTATATCATTAATCCATTTATTCTCATGATATTATAATGTTCTGATTAAATGTTATTCCTCAATTATTGTATTCAAGTGTCTCTAATTTTGGTAAAAACCCTTTAACCAAAATATTGGTTTAAATGTTTTAATGATTTGTTATTATTAATATCCATGTTTTCAAAATGGTTTTAAGGATTTATTTATATCGATATTAATGGTTTAAAATGTTAAAATATTCATGGTGGTATGGGACACTTTGATTCAAAAATCTCTTTATTAATTGTTTTAAATAGTTTTGAAAATGGTTTTTTTGAATGGATTCATTATTTCAATATCTTAAAATGTTATATTGTGATTGAAATGTGTAAATGTTATGTTTCCTTTATTCATGTTTTATGTGATACGATTATGTTATGTTTCTTGGGCATTTTTATGAAAATGGGTGGTTCCGTGATAAACTAAGGGCGGGTGAGCCCGATATAGCTCTCCAATGCATTGGGTAACGCGAAGGAGTTAAACGCTAAGGTTTCTCCGAAGATATTTAGGGAATATACTGTGATGGGTATTCCAAATGTAACCATGAGGGTTACTCCCTACGTAAGAATGTTATGAATTCTTCAAGTTACCTTTATGCTTTATGATTTCTATTGAGTTATGCATAAATCTTATGATTTCATGAGGTATGTTAAATTGCTTGTGTTTTATGCGTAAAGTATGATTTCATTGATTCTTATGTATAGATGGACATATGTTTTATTTACATACGATTATAACCCTTACTGAGATTTTTATGCTCATCCCATGTTTTTGAAATGTTTTCATAGGACATAAAGTTGAATAGGGTCAAGGATGGGATCAAGGAAATGTTAGGCTATCTAAAATAAGGAACTTGACATGACTCTTTTGTTCAAGAGTTTTTATTTTTATGAAAAAATAGAAGCTGAGTAGATTCGTCTACATTGTAATCTTTGAGATGTAATAGTTATTTCCTAATTATCTAAAACAATAAACCTGACAAGATCCTCAATGTGAATTATTCAGTTAATTCAATAATATGTAATGTTTAAGGCCAGGTCCTTATAGTTGGTATCACAGGATGGTTTAGGTAACTTTAGAGGTTTTAATGTTAAGTGAAAAGTTGTGTATAACCACAATGGTTATTATATTAGATAGGGTCATTGTTATTTTTCAAGGTTGGAATGAGTTTGAGATAACTTGGATAAGTATATCTTAGTGTTTATCTCCCGCTTTAGTACATAATGATTTTGTTTATATACTCACACTGACATTTCTGGTTTAAGTAAATGGATGGATCTAGCAGGAACCAAAGTGAAAATGGGTTTGAAGGAAACTGTGGTGGTTCTCTGATTAAGAGACTGGATGAAATGGGGGATTCAATGAGAAATCTCGTGGTTATTATAAAACTACTATCAAGGGTCATAATAAACCACTTGAACCTTGGAGAGTTCTCTAACACATCATGTACGAGAGAAACAACTCGACATGGAAGTTCAGGTAATAATTATAAAGGTAACCATTAGGGTTTATATGATCCTTACTTTTGAGGTAATTATGGGTTACTATACGTTATGATGGAATATGAACGACATGAGATAAACTTGAGGTTATATTTTGTTATGGTTATTTTTTAAGATTTTATCTTGTTTTGGGGAGTGTTTTAAGAATTATATAGTTTTGGAAAAATGAAAACACGCAGACCGTGTGACAACCCATCGCGTTGGACAAAGCTGCAGGAATCAAACCCACAACCAAAGTGCGACTGGTATTTATCGCCTACCACTGGACTACGTGAAGTACCTGGTTAGTTTGACTAATTATTTTTTTAGTTGGATGATTTTATGAATCAAGAGTAAGTTGATTTTGGTTTATCTATGGCAATTATTAACCTATCATGGAGGATATGTGATAAGGTTAATTACTTTTCAGTATGATACTTTAAGAGCAACTGATGTTATTTGGATATAAATGTTAATTTGTACCTTGGATAACTATGTGATTAAATCCTTAAAATATTTTGGTTTCAATCTTAGTTGGGTTTACTTTGACGAATTTTATGGATAGATGTTTATTGAATGGTCTTTGTTGAACTTTGGGTTTTTTTTGACAAATTTTGGATATTAGGAATAGTTTTTCTTCTTGTAAAAAAAAATCCTTTTGGGTATTATCTTATCTCGTACTAAACTTTTTGGTTTGGTTTTGGTTGAGATCTAAAGACATGGGAAATATATAGTTCTCTTTTTTGGATTAGGTGATTCTCAATAAGTTTATTATAGTACTCTTAATGCAGACAAGTCTTCCTAAATACTCATCTTTTAGGGAAAATATGAGTTTGATTAAGGAATCTAGTAAAAGTTGAAAGTCTACATGACAAGTAAGTATGTTCCATTATGCTTTAGTTAAGCTCAAAAATAAATTCCTCAATGAAGAGTAACTTAAAAAAAATGTTGTCTGTAAACTTTTCCTACTCGGGAATCAAATACCATTTAACCCATCACAAGTTTGTGATTTTCTTGTGGTTAAATTTCTAATAGACATGTTTACTATCACACTCCACCAGAACATAAACCATTTTTTTCTCCTCCATATCCATATTTTCATACTTGGAATCCTAGTATGGGTTAACTCGGGTGACCTTTGTACTTCTCTCCCTTTCTTTTAAATTGATAGTTTTAATGACTCTTGTTCCGATATGGGACTTTCAATGAAGTTTCCAAGCCCAATTTTGGAATTGCGAGGATGCAATTCCCAAAAGGGGGGAAGGATGTAACATCCCAGGTAAATAAATAATATTAAATTATAATTTTTATCAATATTTGTGAATAAAATGTTAATACTACTTTAAAGGGAATGATATGCTCGATGGCGTACCCAATACGCAACGAGTTTTTTTGAAATCTTACGTTGCACACTAATAATATAATAATATTATAATAGTTAATGCCTAGACATTGTAATGGAGGGAATGAACAGAAATAACTAAAAAAATGATTACACATGTTTGTCAAGTATTTTTACATTTATCCAATAAATGTTAGAGGCATAAAATCCAAATGAATCCAATTTTAAGAATAAATACTCTAATATTTTTAAAAGATTGTTTTATGACCTTTTGATGGTGAAACTTTTTAAATATAACTTTTGACATTTTTATAAGCTCTATTTATCAAAATAAACTTATTTTTTATGATTGGGATATTGAAATTTACTTTGGTTAATTTTTTGGTATGTTTCTGACAATGTTTATTCTTTTTAATGAATAGTGAAAAATATTGCATTTTACATCAAAACTGATTTTTCATCTAATTTAAATATATGGTTAGATTATCTTTTTAATTGGTTTTAATGTTTAATTAGAATATATTTATACAATTTAATTCAATGGTGGTCATTATAATTAATTTCACATTGAAAATGGACATAAACAAGTGCCAAACTTTCCATAGATATTGCTTCCAAAAAACCCTCTATGTGTTTTGAAAATGGGAATTAACTATCTGATTTATAAATGAAAATTCTATGTTTTGAATTTGTTAAAATAGACATCATTTCTGAATTTGAAATATCAAATATAGGTTAGGGTTAATTTTTTGTATTGTCTGATAATGCTTTTTTTAATGAATTATGAAAAATACAGTTTTTAATTCAAAACTACCTTTCCATCGAATTTATTTATATATTTAGATTGAAATTTTAATTGTTTTTAAAGTATAATTGAATTATGTTTTTATCAATTAATACAATTTTTTTCATTGGAAGTAATTTCACTTTTCAATTGGATGTAAAAACAAGTCAATCTTTTGAAAGTTTTACTTCTTAAAAACCCATCTTGTGTTTTGACAACAGAATTTAATTTTAAATTAATTACTACAATTTATGTGTTTTGAATTTGATGAAATGGATTCCATAATTGGAACCAGAAGGTCAAAATTATATAATTAAGACTCTTTTGTTTTTTGACATTATGAATAGAAACAACTGTAATTATCTTTAATTATTGTGTTTAATTAGTAATCAGGTAATTAAGGGTAAGAAAATAATATCATAAAAATATAAAATGACACCAAAATGGGTACTAGTTCTATTGGTGGTGTCATTGAATACCATTAGATTCCTTGTTCCATCCTTAGGACCCCATGGAATCACTTTAGTGTGATAGTGACCTTTTATCATATTTTTTTTAAAGAAAGGAAAATGTAACCAAAGTTTGTAACCTCTAAGTAAAATAATTTTAATTTTATCTAAATAAAAGATATATTAGACTAAATATAGTCTTTTAAAATCTAAAAATATTTCATACATCATGATATTTGTTTTATATTTTTTAGACATTAAATAAATTATGTTATTTATGACACCGTGATGATGCAGTGATTACCTCATAAATGAAGAATTTAAATAAAATGAGAAGATAGGGTATCATCTTAGTCTTACACTTGTCAAAAACCTATTGGATGGGTGGATTTAGTAACCTTATCACCTTATCCTAGAAATATATCCTTTTGGGACCTTTAAAATCTGAAAATCATTTTATAATAATGTAATATTTTATAACCTTCCAAGAGTGCCCCTCCTCTTCTCATATAAAAGGCCCCCACCTCTACCACCTTACCCACACCTCTCAAGCTTTTTGTTCGTCCAAAACCTGCCCATTTAATCTCTCCACATCCCTGTTTGCATCATTAAAGTCTCACCTTCGGCAGAATTATCTTCAAGAAGCCCTTATGGCTCAAACCAAGAGAAGTTACCCGATTTAAATGTAATGTCTTCAATTGTGTTCTTTTGTTTTATTTTGCTTCTCCAAACCCCTAAACTCTTTTTATTCCTTTATTTTGTAACAAAACCAGTATCTTAAATATAATAGGATGTTGTTATGTGCATTATTTGAGCTACAGGTACACACACCTCCATCTAATGGTTATAGAACACACTGTTTCTTTGGATGGTGAATTACTGCCTCACAAAATGATGATTGTTCGATATTCTCTTAACACCTTTCATGGTGGCCATTTTGATGTCACTATATTTTATATATTATATATATTGTATTTATTTTTCCCATATTCTTCTGTATTTTATATTTAAAACATTCCTTTATGCTTTGCATGTTGTGCAAATGCGATAATTTCATACGGGGAAGTGTGGACTACCGCCCACTCAGGTGATGTGACTCGTTCATGCAATACATGGAATGTATAAATAATGAAATTAATGATCTTATGTGACCTATAAAAAATATATATTATACTTTAATTATAATATATATATAACTCTCAATTATTTTTAATTCCATTAATATGTCAAAGAAATGAAAGTAGCATTCATGCATACATACGGCCTACCGTCTCCATGAACGGTGCATTTCATTTCTTTTTATCTCCAAATTTTATGGAATAGTATAAAATGAATATGTAATGGATATATATGATATTTAAATCATTAATACTATTTTTGAGATGATTTAATTATAACTACATGGACAATCATTTTCAAACAAGTTCATTTTTGACTCATGTACCAAACATCGACAAAAACGTCTGATATGAAATCACATTATTAACCAATTATTATAAAATTATAATATGTGATTTGAACTGAATAATAATATTTAAAGGAATAAATTTTGAAATTATAAATTGAAGAAAGTTTATTATTCATTAATAAAAATAAACGAACAAGACAAGTTAGACTTGAGGTAAGGGATCCGACCTCTATCTTTCTTTTCAAGTACTCTCTTTTATGTCATTTCATTTATGCTCCATGTTCTTATGTTGAAGGATGTTATTTTATATTACCCATACTGTAGTTTTTATTTTAATATGATGATATAACCCCTCTTACTATCATCAATTCATTTTTATAATTTTTAAGTGGCACCGTTAGGCTGCCAAATTTTCGTAAGGGATCCTACCTCTCTCTTTATTTTTAAGTACTTTTTTTAATGTAACTTACTTTAATCTCCTCTTTATTATGTTGGGGGATGTTATTTTATATTACTCTTGCTGTAAATTTTATGTTAATATGATTAGAGACCCTATTTTATCTTATCAATCCATTTTTGGATGTTTTATGTTGCGCCGTTAGGCTGCCAAATTTTAATAAGGGGATTTTCATATCACTTGTTATTCCCATGAGATTCATGCTACATTTTCGAATATTAATTTTGTGTGGTGTATTTACTTCCCATTATTTTAATATTTGTATAATATACTGTCATTTATTGATATTTACATCTTCATTGTATGACCCTTCTTTCATTTGGTGTACGTTTCGAAAGTTGCCCAAATCGGTAAGGGAACCATTCACACTCCTCTTTTAAAAAGACTCATTTTGTTATGTCTTTTAATTTACATATTTTTATGTTGGGATATGTTCTTATACATCCTTATTGATTAAAATTTTATGTCCATGTGATGAGATACCATTTTCTCTCTCATCAACTCATTTTATGAATTTTAATGTGATGCCTTTAGGCTGTCGAATTTTACCAAGGGAACTTTTTAACCCAATTTCAATTTCTTTGGGTTCAACATGTAGTTATTGAATATTTCATCCTTTGAATATGTGTGAAGGACCTTTGATTATTTTACACTTAATATCCACTTATATTGGGTGTATTTATATTTGTCACACATAATTTTGAGATTGATTTATCCTTAATTTAAGGATACCTTCTTTATAAGGGATTTCATCTCATTTTACATTTCTAATGAGACTTCATTGTTGTTATGCACTAATTCACTCTTATATGGTGTATATAATATCCTTTGGAATATTTTATCATGAATCCATTTATTCTCATTATATTATAAAGTTCTTATTAAATGTTATTCCTCAATTAGTGTATTCAAGTGTCTCTAATTTTGGTAAAAACCCTTTAACTAAAATATCGCTTTAAATGTTTTAATGATTTGTTCTTATTAATTTCCATGTTTTCAAAATAGTTTTAAGGATTTATTTATATCTATATTAATGGTTTAAAATTTTAAAAGATTTCATGTGGTATGGGACACTTTGATTCAAAAATATCTTTATTAAAGGTTTTAAATAGTTTTGAAAATGGTTTTTTTTTGAATAGATTCATTATTTCAATATCATAAAATGTTATATTGTGACTGAAATGTGGAAATGTTATGTTTTCTTTATGCATGTTTTATGTGATATGATTATGTTATGGTTCTTGGGCATTGTTATGAAAACGGGTGGTTCTGTGATAAACTAAGGGTGTGTGAGCCCGATATAGCTCTTCAATGCCTTGGGTAACATGAAGGAGGTAAACGATAAGGTTTCTCCGAAGAGATTTAGGGAATATACTATGATGGGTATTCCAAACGTAACCATGAGGGTTACTCTCTATGTAAGAATGTTATGAATGCCTCAAGTTACCTTTATGCCTTATGATTTCTATTGAGTTATGCATAAATATTCTAATTTCATGAGTTATGTTAAATTTATTATGTTTTATGAGTAAAGTATGATTTAATTGATTCTTATGTATAGATGGACTGATGTTTTCTTTCTGTACTGTTATAGCTCTTACTAAGCTTTTTATGATCATCACAAGTTTTTGAAATGTTTTCACAGGATATAAAGTTGAATAGGGCCAAGGATGAGATCAAGGAAATGTCAGGCTATCTAAAACAAGGAACTAGACATGACTCTTTTGTTCAAGAGTTTTTATTTTTGTGAAAAAATAGAAGCTGAGTAGATGCCTCTACATTGTAATCTTTGAGATGTAATAGTTATTTCCTAATTCTCTAAAACTCTAAACCTGAAAAGATCCTCAATGTGAATTATTAATTTAATTCAATAATAAGTAATGTTTATGGCCAGGTCCTTATAACTATGGTTGGTATTCAAATGAAATGATACATGGATGGTATAAGCATGGTACCAATAAGGTTCGATTGGTTATACCAATTTGGTATGCCTAAATCTATTAGAATCTTACTTGTCATAGTTAAAATTATAAGATCCTTTTATTGGTAATTAGATCTCAATATCATTTTTCATGGAAGGTGTCTATACTATGCAACCAAAAAGAGATGATGACATCAAATGATGACAATAAGGGTTAAAAGTTACTGAAATCCAATTATGGTTTAAAGTAAGCAACAAGATCTTAGAGCATTCATTATATATGAATCTTTTCCTTTTGTCTACCAAAGGTTAGTGGGAGTGCCAATGTTTTCCAAGTGATATATGTTCGGCAACATATGTAAAACAAAATTTTGATCTTATAGTTAGTTAAGATCAGGTTAAAAGCAATTCTCCAATGATTGAATTTTAGTAGCAACCTATGTTCTAGGGAACAGGATCCACTTAGTTAGATACCAATGTTTCTTGGTCCTAGTCAATCATACATATAGTAATATTGTATTGAATAAATACAAGTTGGAACAATTCAAGTTCAGAATTGTTGCCTATGTCACATGGCTTATTCTCTCTAGGTTAACATGTTCGGAGCATGTGTAGAGATTAAAGATGTGAATTGATACCATATGCTTTAGGGATGGATCAATCACATATGCCATAATAATTGATACTGCTAGGATATAATTTATTATAGGTAGATATCAATTATTTCCAGGATCATTTCAAGTGATGCAGTCTGAACTATCAACTTGTACTTTGGCAAGTACAAATGAGATGTACCTGGAATATGTAGAGGAAGGTATACTAGTTATGGTGGGACACAAACTAGTAATCCTTAGATCAATTTGATTTAGTATCATAGTTAGGCAAAGGAGATGAGTGAGTCAAGATCATAACAGCTTTTGGTAGCCATACCTACAAATACCGAGTAAGTTGCATCTTCTAAGGTAGCTAAGAAGCAGTTATAAATCGCAAAGATTTGTCCCAGTTCATCGATTATCACCTAGTGAGAAAAGTATTATCGTAATGAGAATTTTGATATTATTACTATACATGTTGTCAAGTTATGAAAATGGAAAAAAGTTATATACTTGGGGATACCCTGTCTTGAGAAGTTCTACTCAGGCATATGAAGTTTCATATAGTTGATATGCCACGCAGTGAAAACGTGGCAAGCCCAACAGTTAAATCCATTACTCATCAGAAGCATGGTATTTATCATATGAGTAGCTAACAAGTTTAGTTAGCAAGTTTTCTCTAGTTCATGTGGGAGTGTTGAAATAGTGGGTGCCCTAGACCCAACTATATAGTACTTTTGATTACTGTATCATTCTACAATTAGATATGCTTGATGATATCTTACCATTATAGTGAAGACTTTTTATGCATCCACTATAATAATGGTAATGTCTGAATGTTAATTGTCATGTCAAGAGGTTATAGCAGATCCCAGGCTATAATAAGAACCTCGTGATACAATGACATTGATCTTAAATATATGTGCTATAGTCTAGATACATCTTATTGACTGGATACAGCAGATGTCTGACTATCAGGTGCTGGAGGCTCATAAGCATTGAGACTTCTTCTCATGAAGTTAGAACTTGGTGATCTTCAGTATTATGATCATGAGGACAGACCCACATAATAGGAACACCACATGTTTATGGTGTAATTGGTCGTTCCTATCTATGGACATGCGTAATGGTGTCCTGAATTGAGATTATTATCATTGAATGCCATTTAATTACATATATTTGATATAAGGAGAAAACCATGGTGATAAAGTCATGGTGAAGTAGTTTGTATCAGGTAAGTCATTAATGGCATGGCATTGATTGAATGATCGAGAAAGGATTTGTCACTTCCGAGTTCAGGAAGAGATATCTCGGGCCTGGTTGATTAGGATTGTTGCACCTTCAATAAATCCACGGCCATGGAAGTCGAAGGTAAGACCGTATGGAAAAATCAACAAGAAAAATAAATAAAATAAAGAATAATGAAACTATTATGCATTCTGCTTTATTGAGATATCGATGACAAAGATATTAGATTACACGAACCGTGTTCGTAGGAAGGTAGTTGTTGCTTTGACTTTTCCTTATCTATATAGGGGACTTGTTTTGTTGCTAGACCCCGCTCTAGGTCGATGATATTATTCTATGCTATTGATATAAGGGCCTTGAGGGTCACACACTATAGCGCCTTAAGAATTAGACCTATTCTGTGAAGAGGAATTTAGAACTTTGCGGGCCTCGCCAAAGGGTCCGAGCACTATCCAAGTTCTATGGATCACCAAAAAATACATAAATTCATTAATTATTCGAGTTTAGAATAATTAGTTGAATTTATTTATAACATGTATTTAGAAGTTATATAGTAAATACACGTATTAGTATTATTCGACTGGATTTAAATATCCTAGGTTCGTTTAATATTAGCAGGAGGAATGATTCGAGTTAAAGACTCAAATTTATCACATAATATATTTATATATTATAAGTAGGTGATAAATTGTAAATATTATTTATGGTATAATTTTATTCATCATAAATAATTATTTATATCGCTTATATAGAGGACGTCTATTACACGGGGGTCAGGTACCTATACCGTGTGTTTTAACACTCCCTATATAAGTGAGAGAGATGCTCTCCCACCATTACTATTCAGGTGTCTAGATTGAGAGCATCTCTCTCCTCCTAGAAGTTAGGGAGAGAGTCTCTCCAGCAAATAAGTATCTTCAAGGCCATCCATCTCGGATCAAAGATTCCTCCTTTGGGGTGATCATCGTGGCGCTGAAGTGTGCGTCAAAGATCTGTGATAGCACCCGGAACTTGATGAACGATGTGCGAGAAGATGCATGAGGCGTGTGTGGAAGATCTAGGGGGCTTCAATGTCAGAGTCTTCGAGCAACGATCGCCAGTGTCCTGCGGAAGACTTTCACACATCAATTCTGAACAAGGTAAATGTTCAGTTTAATTTTTCGTGCTCTTAATAAACCTTGCAAGATCCTCGGACCAAGATGAGACAAGATCACTGGAGTAGACAAGGATATGTCACTCTGGTGAAGCAAAAAATTTAAAATCCCATCCCACCAGCTTCCATTGCGCAATCCTGGTACCAAAAAATTCAAGGGGTAAAATCCTTGTTCCCAATTTAATTTTAGTCTTAGATATTTTATCGAAGACTCCATTATGGAGTTATTCATTTATCTCCCCAAAAAAACGTCACGTGTGATATAATATATTTACTATTTTTTAATATTACTGCATCGAGTTTCTCTAGGACTCATAATATAATTATGACATGACAATCATCTTTGTAAATATTCTATAAAATATTCCAAACTCTTACATGGAACAAAGAGTCATTATATTCTCCCTTCCTTTAAGGGTTATCATCCTGAAATGCGAAATACCTACTCAGAAATGATAAGTTATTGAGCTTAGATCCATATCACCATCTCAAAAAATATCTCATGGGGGTTCCCATGAAATAAAAAAACACACAACCAAGTAAAAAATCAGATAATGTGTATTTTCTCAGTAGTTATAAAACAAAATTGGTCTCACAAAAAGTCAATTTCACCCTCGATGATCATATCAGTCATATAAAAAATGTAAAATGAGTCATTCACATCTCTCCTCAACAATGACTCATAGAATACACGAAATTACTAATGTTACCATGTTCATATGTTAATTTTGTACTCCACCTCACTTAATAAATTTTGTAAAATGAATGATGTCCTAAGAACTTAGGAGATATCCTACAATTCTAAAAAAATATCCAAAATCATTGATGAGTTAAGATATCTTGAAACACATGATCTCTGTGTCAAAATCAATAGACCACATTCATCAGTCCATAAAGGACTCTTGAATTTTTTTTAACAATCCTCATCCACAGATGGATTAAAACACCAATTTATAACCATCTCTAGCTCAATCTATAATCCGACATGTGATGTCAGTAATTGGATCTTACCAATATAGTGGTCACATAAAGGGTCCCCCATATATGTCATAAAATAGTGATACACCAGTGGTGGAGTGGAAAATATTGTGATATAAAAACTCAACCGATGGTGGATGATCCTCCCAACTATGACCCAAAACTAACATGAAACATCTATGTATCTTCTCCATAAATAGAATGGTCCTCATTACCTATCCTTTTTGTGTGGTAGAAGCATTTTTCAGAAGTGAAACTGAGTCCCAAAGGACAATTGTATCCTCTCTATAATAATGACATGAATTGGGAATCATTGGATAAAATAATCATCAATGTAATTACATGATGTCTTACTACCTCCTTCATGAAAAATAATCCAAAAAATATCCACTAAACTCTGCTACTGGATATCTATGAAATCGTATACTATTGGGGATTCGTTCTATAATCACTTGAATAATACCATTACAAATCACTGATAATTGAAACCCCATCATGAGAAATAGAAATATACTATACCATCACCACTTCCATCCAAAAACATAAGACTCTATCTATATATAACAGATACATTAAGAGATAAACTTAAAAACACAAACAAACTTCCTTGGCCACCAACACAGAGGCCAAAGTATCTTGATACATCCACACCACTATTGAGTGTACTACTCTGGGAATGAAGACTCCCTGACACTCCTCAGGTTTCATGACTAAAGTCATCATACATCACCAAATAGGGATGACGTACTCTACAAATTCATAAAAATAAATTAAGAACACTTATAGTTAATATCTTGTAACACAAGATTGTAAAAAGTGATATCCTAAAGTTTCAACTCCCTGAATTTTAGAAGAAGTATAGAGGTAGAAACTATTGATAGTGGATATAATAAAACATCCTTACCATTATGGGAAAAATACAAAGAAGTCAACTTCTATGTCACCTCACAAAACAATAAAGAACAAAAAACCCCATTGTGACCATTTACTACACAAACCACAACCTTGGTTGGATCTCATTCTATCACTGACTTATCCTTTTATGGTTCCATTTTCACTCCCATATAGGAGATGAAATATCCCATGTAGTGTACCTCATGAATCAAAAACTGATATTGTGGGAGCTTCACAAAATGATGTTACTATCTAATAATTTCTAAAACCATCCTCAAGTGTATCATGTACTCCACCTATGTTGTCATGAACAAATGGATGTCACAGAAAAAGACTACCATGGACAATCTAAGAAGGGATTGAAAGACTTGGATCATACACATTACAATATCCATTTGGGTATCCAATATTCCTAATGGTATTATCAAAAAATCAAATCCACCATATAATGTTTATAAATCCAACATCATGAAATCCTCCTCTCGATCATGGAGAAGGTGGTAACCTTTCCAGAGGTCAAGCATTGAAAACCACTTATACCCTAACCACTTTTCAAAGAACTCATCGATTATCAGTGATGGATATTACTTCCCAATACACCTAGTTCAGAAAAAGTTAATCTACAAATAACTTCAATCTCATGTCCTCCTCTGAGGAATACATTACACGACTACCTAGTGGAACACACTGGGTAAAAAAAAACTACTCTATATATTCTCTAACGATGCCTTCGTATCTTGAGGATATATGGGATTATATTAAATGATAACATATATATCCATCCACCCTAGTTCTGGTATTTTCAAAAGATAAAAATTATATGGGGATTATGAATGGAACATCATTTGTGAATATTTCTTAATACTCCTCTAATAATATAGAAAATTGAAATCCCACAGTATCACTAGTGGTAGTCATATAGTCATTGATAGTAGAAAACCTACATATATAGAGGGAAAACATCGTAGGGCTCACTACTACTATTGAGTGATTACATGTGACACCCAATATCCTCCAAGAGTTAAGTTACACTATTCATAGAATCATGGGATAATATATAATATTTTTAGGATCCTCTGAACACAAGTCTTGGAGAAGAGAGGATCCTTTGGTATAGTTATATCTTGAATATGGGTTACATCCAATGATATGTGGCGTGAAAATGTGTAATAAAACTAATGTTATAGTAGTGAAGATAAATTTTGAACATCAATCCACTCTATATGATTCTAGTCACCTGATCCTACTTCCTAATGTTATCCTTTCCTTTTACCCGTTTTTTTACCATAACTAGGGATTTCTATTACACCTTACCAAATCAGGATGACCTCAAACATACAAGTAAAAGGAACTCATCTTCCACACCACAAAATTATCAATATTGGGTGACAATGACCCACCCAAATAATTTAGTATCCCATAAAAGAATGATTTTTGGTGTAGAAAATTTCATCTTCCTTTATTGTGCAAAATAAAATAAAATATTACAAAAAAATCTCTAACAATTCTTTAAATCAACCTAGAGATGACTCTCTCCCAAGAACACCATTGTGAGGTGTTGTATCCATGTGAGAAATTTTCTCCATGGGCTCATGCGATTCGTTTACGTCCTGAGAAAGGGTCCATATCACTATAAATCATTATTGATCTCTATCTATGAAATTCCTGAAGCACATATAACATAAGTGTGTTATATTTCACAAGTTTTGGAACCAAATTATTCTGAACCATATGGATAGAATTTACCTAAACTACTGAAAGTGGTTTTGTATGTTGCTGAATGGGTAGGGAAATTTCTCCCTCTCCCCCCCAAAGAACAACCTCCTACGCGAATCCAAAAATTAAAGGGTCATATTTTAGTGGGTCATAACTATATTTCTACTGTTTAATCTTAGAGAGAATTCACCATACAATAATACAATAATAGAAAAAAATCAAAATGGTTAAAATAAAATATCTGGGGAGCTGAATCAAGAAGGTCATAGAACAAAATACCATTGTAATATGATTCATGTACCAGTGATTTTTCTATAACCAGTGACTATATGTTTTGAGTCAATAAATATGTTTTCAAAGTCATGGTGAAAAGGATACATTGGCCACCACACTATCCCTTGCATAAAGTACAAAAATAAAACACTTTAACACAATTTACCTAGTTCCTAAACCAAATGACATAGCTAGAAAATTTCTAAACTCTAGTCCAAATACATCCATATCTAATATACTATATTAATTAAAAACACAAAAAGTCCTTCCGATATTTTGTTATGTTGAGTGTTATACCCCATGTCCACCACTAATAGGCCATGGTATTGAAACTAATAATGAGTTTCAATATCACACATGTAGGTGGGATTAGCCTAAAGTACTTTTACACACACACACACATCTGTTGAAATTACTATAATGAATAATGGTAAATAAATAATATTGTAAATGCATATGAAAAATATATCCAACATCATAGTGACATAATCAGTAAATTAGAATAATATAGGGCCAAATACAAGCCCACATAAACAACAAATGATCCAAACCTATTGAAATCAAGGGGGAAGAAACCCAAAACCAACCCCAGTTATAAACCAATTGCTGTTTAGATTAACTATTCTATTTTTTCTCATGGTTTTCTTGGACTTATTTAAAAATTACTTTCATGTTATTAAGGAACATCATGTGGAAAAAATATCATATGGGGTGTGTTTAAAAATCCATAAAAGGAAACCCTCAAATCACCAAACAGAAGGATTCAAGAGAGTAGTTAGATAATCACCATGAACATATGTTACTCATGATATTGGATATAATAATATATAACCATAAAAACAAGTTTGATCGAGATAGAAACTATATCCAAATTAATTTAGATGGATCATCTGAGATAGAAACTCGATGGTACTACACTAAATTGAAGTAAACATATATCAATACACTAATAGGGCATCACACCCATGGCCTATAGGGGATACCTAAACCTATGTTATTTGATCAAATTCATAGAGCTCACTATTTTTCAAATATTAATCTTTATTCTAAATATCATTAACTGCATGTGAAGTCCGAAGATATCTAAAAATACCATTCAAAATAAGGTATGGAAATTACATTTTACAGTAATTCCATTTGGACTAACTAAAGAACTATATGTTTTTATGGATCTTATGAATAGAGTATTCAATAAATATATAGATATATCTTTGGTATTTATTGATGATATCGTGGTGTACTATAAAAGATATGAAGATCATTAGAACCACATGCATATTTACCAAGAGACTCTTAGAAGAAAAGAGGAATATGGGATGCTTAGAAAGTGTGAATTATATCTTCCAATAGTTCATTTTCATGGACATATTATCTCCAAGGAGGGAATATCATTTGATACTATGAATACAAAGGTAGTCTAGGAATGGACTACAATGACAAACATAACTAATTTATGTAATAACATTGGTTTATAAAGTTACAATCATCATTTTTTTCAGAATGTTTCCCAATTATCTAACCCATTAGCGATGATTACTCGTAAATATTTTATGTTTATTTGGATAAAGTAATGTGAAGAATGATTTGAATAATTGAAGAGGAGATTATTGAATTCTATAATATTGACTCTACAATTGGGTAATGGAATATTTGTGATTTATTGTGATGAATAAAAGAAAGGACTTGGTTGTGTACTTATATTGAATGATAGAGCTATTTTCTTGGAGTTATGTGAGTTAAAAACTCATGAGTTGAACTGTCCATTTCATGATATTGAGTCAGAGGCTATAATATTTACTTTGATTATATGGAGAAAATATCTCTATGGTAAAAGATATAAGATATATATAGATCACTAGAGTTTGAAATATATCTTATCATAGAAATAAATCAATATGAGGAAAAAGTGATTGATCGAACTACTCAAGTATTATTATTGTTCAATACACTACCACATGGGGAAGGAAACTAATAAAGAAGTTGCATTGAGCCGGAAGAATCATGGATTATGTAACAAAATGAGGATTGATAGGGATCATATGTATATTGATCTAGTAATGATTGATATGAAAATTATGAAGGAAGGTGAAACATCAGTACTTTTTCAAATGGTTTCTAAACCATCATTTCTAGAAAGGATTAAAATATCTCTTTCTGATAATGAGAAGTTTCAAAAGAAAATTAATGTTTTGAGTGATAGGAAATTTCTAGAATTCATATATGAAGATAAACATTTGAAATTTGGGAAGTGTATTTGTGTTACCTCTATACCATATCTAAAAATAGAATTCTTGGATGATTCTCATTAATTTAATTTCTTTATGCACCTTGGTAGCACTAATATGTATAGATTTTTAAAGGAATAATTTTAGTGGGATAATATGAAGTGGGAAATTTCGGATTATGTATCAAGATGTATAGTTCATCAATAGGTGAAGGTTAATGTAAAACATCTAAAAAGTGTCATGAAACCAATACATATTCTTATATAGAAATGGGATGACATTATATTAGAATTTTTCAATGTATTACCAAATACATTGATAAATAATGATGCAATATGGGTAATTGAAGATTGACTTATGAAATCTACTTATTTCATCACTATAAGGGAAGATTTTCCATTGGATGGACTTGCATGATTGTATATTAATGAAGTTGTTAGATATCATGGTGAACCATTATAGATTGTCTCTGATAATGATCCCCATTCTACATAAAAAATATTGAAAATTATTCATTAGGTTTTGGATAACGAGCTTCATTTAAGTACTTATAATCAGCCTCGAAATGACCGGTAGTCTAAAAAGATTATTCATACATTAGAAGATATGTTATTATCATGATAACTTGACATTCAAGGTATGTCAGAACCGTATTGACCTTAAGTAGACTTTTCATATAAAATAATTTTCCTTGAAGAATTCAACTAGAACCATATGAATAACTATATGGAAAGATATGTCGTACACCAACATTTTGGGGTAATGTTTTTAAAAGGAAGATTGTAGCCCCAAAACATTTGGAGAAACCAATATTAATGTTAAATACTATTCAACCCCATATCAAAGAAACTCAAAGTATGGAAAATAGTTATGCTTCCAACCTAAGAAAGTATTTGGATTTTCACGTTGGAGATATTTTCTTTTTGAAATTATCTCCATGGATGGGTGTCATAAGGTTCAGTAAGATTGGTAAAATGATCCCAAAGTACATCATACCTTTTGTAATTCTTAGTCTAATTAGATGTGTGGATACTCATTTGGAAATTACACCTAGATTTTTAAAGTACAAGATGTTTTCAACATAACATTTTTAAGTAAGTACATTCCACACCCAACACAAGTTATCACTTATAACGAAACATAATTGGAACTTGTTTTTATTACTATAAGGAGACTATGAAGATTATATAAATTAGGGAATAAGTTTTGAGGAATTGGCTGACTCGAATGGTAAAAATATTTTGGAAAAATCATAAAATTGAGGAGGTGTTGGGGGAACTAGAGGAAATTATGATGAATAGATACCCAAGTATTTTTATAAGGTGAAATTTTGGATATTTTAAGGATGAAATTTTTAATGGATGGTAGAATGTAACACCCCATGATTTTATGGTATGTATACTTTAAATTTACCATATTTTATCGCTTATTTTTTCACACAACACCAAATAAAAACCATGATATACTATAAAATATTAACACGACCATTGGAATAGTAATGTGAACATTAAGAATAGTAATATGACCAATAGAATAGTAAAATAACCTATTAATTTATAAATAAAATTTAGGTATCTTATGAATGAAAATATTACATATTTATATCATGGAATAAGTAAATAATTTTATTTAAAATGAAAAATTAAGTATTAGTATTTTTTCCGAATGTAAATATTTATTTACCATTATATAATTAATATCATGATTTTAAAGAAAATTTATTTTCAAAAAATAGAATCATAAATTAATATATATTTTTTCTCTGTGATTATTTAATAATTGTATGCGACCATGATTAGTTTTTCAAATATTCATAAAATCAATTATAATTTTAAAATCGTTATTTTTTGAATAAATATTGATTTTAATAAAAAATTTAAATTTTCATATTTAGAAAATTATTTTAATAAAATTATGTTCATTTTATAAATCTATATTTCAAAAAAAAAATTAAGGTGAATTATTTAGATTTTTTTCTGAAATTGTATAATTATTTTTGAATTGTGAAATATGGAAATTTATGGTATTTAACAAATACATGAATTATTAAGTCATGGATGATGTATAGATGATGTAATAACCCATTGGTATAAAATCAAATTCACAATTTATTGTATTTAATCATAATATTAATCACTATTTAATGTCTTGGGCCAATATGATAATAAAATGAACAACATAATTAAAAAACACCACTGTACTCCACTATAAATACCAACCCTAACCACCCATCCTACTCACACCTTATAATCATTTTAGATCGATTATATTATACCTAATTACTCTTCCAAACCTATTCCCCAAATCCTATTATATATGTTTTCCCATAAATTCCAATCCCATGTTCCTTAAAAAGGTTCTCAAGGAGACACTATAAACGGGGTAAAATCCTCTTTCGTTCTCTTTTAATTTTATTTTAATTTATTTTATTTCCTTATTCTATCCTTAAATCATATTTAAAACATTAATGATAAAAAATTATAAATACTTGAATTTTATTATTTTAATGGAATATCCATCACAAAACCCATTCTCCTCAAAATTTTGTTATCAAAATAAAAACACCATCTGTGATGTGTCAATTTATGACCATTGTTGATGATGCATTTTCATTTTCCATTACCACCTTCAGGGATCACAAAAAAACATTTATTATGGTTATATAATATTTTATAATACATATGATAAGTTATATATTCTTCTACAACCAATATATATATATATAATATTAAATAAAATTATATAAGTTTTTAATTGTCAAAAAAATCAACAAAATATATTTAATCATTTTCATTAAAAATATCTCAAATAAATCATCCTCATAACATATAAAAAAATATAAGACAATTTAATATTCTTAGAGTTAATTAATAATATATAATTTCAATTACTTAGGATTATTCCCATTTTACATGAACTTCTATACTTGTATAAAAGTGAACAGATCATGAAAACCAAGAAAGTTAATGCACCCAAAAAAAATTAAACATGATAACCCATCGAAATGGTCATAAATTAACATAATGAAATAATAATAAATAAAATATGTGTTGAATATTTTTTGATTTATGTAAATAATTAATTTAATTTTATTATACAGAACATTAATCACACGTGAAGAATGCTTTCGTAGACAAGGTAAGGGATTGTCTCCAAACCCCATTTTTTCCCTTAGGTTACACATTTTCTCTCATTACCCCTATGTAATTAGTAATTCATATTATGTACTATTACTATATTCTATGTCTATGTTACAAACATATATACTTATCTCAATTATTCTTTCTTTTATGGATAAATATATGTTTTATATGGCTCCATTCCCAATTCATCTAGATTAATATGCCATACTAATGGGAAGTTCCCAATTTTATACCCATTTCCAAGTACACTCCATAATAAATTTTATGGCCGAAATATTTTTATAAAATCACTATATTTAAAATGAATAACTATTTCAGTTCTTTTTCTTGTTTTATGAAATCAATTATTACGTTGCCCACATTAAAGTCTATTTATATTTTTCTGTAAAACCACACTAAAGTGGCTCATTTCTAAAGTTTAATAAACTATTTTATTACATGTTTTCATTTAATTTGGAAATAAATTATCATAAAATAATCCTATTTTACCTTATTAATGTCTATTTATTATTTAAATCCATTATTTTAACGACATAATCATGATACTCTAATTTGTTATGCCTTATGACATGATTAGGATACCCATTTCATTCCATGGGTTTCCCTTATGTTAATTTCTTTTGATTAATTGAGGTTGATATATTATTATGTTATATACCTTATTTTATTGAATGGTTTATGATCATTTTTACTGGGAATGTACTATCTTTTACCATTCACCATATTACACTAGATAGTTTATGATTATTTTTACTATTTGGGGAAATTATTTACATTTCATATGGTAGTTCCAATATGAATTTTTCACACATTTCATATGAGTAATTCATTATCCTAATTTGGTGTCAAGTAGGGTCTATTATAGCCACTCAATGCTTTGGTATGTCTCATTAGACAAACTATACAGGGTTTTGGCTGAGGCGTTACCCATTTATGTTGACTTCTTAGATTAGGCCTTAATGGTATGATCTTATATAGTATGTGTTCTCTCATTATGATATTAGTTATTGATAATCCATGTGGTTGTTAGAAAATTATAGTACGCATGGTTATGTATCATTATCAAGATATTAATTTTTCACTTATTTTACCAAATATATTCCTACCATTCAAGATTATTTTTTAATAACATGTTTTATAGTTATTCACCCTACCTTATTATTTTTATTTTATTACTATATATTCCTCTGTATTCTCAACCTTACTAGGAATTTGATATCACACATTTTTTATGTTTTGTTTTTTACTCTATGATTCCCCGATGTATATTATGATTGATATGTGGGGATAATCTAGAATAATGGAGAATTTTCCAAAGGAATTATTATGTTGTATTTCATTTAATGTTGTAATGTAAATTTATGTCTATATCATGTTTTCTAAATATATAAAACAATTCAATCCTTTGGGATGATGTATCTTGTTCATAGTACCAATATAATAATATAATTCCCCATCATCGGGCTACTAGAGTTAGGGTCCTTAAAATGGTGTTTCTTCCTAGGTCCTGATTTTGTATATTATTTTGGGATTTACATTAGTCTCACATTACTCATTAATTATGGAATTATTATAGATTTTCAATAATTTATATCAAGGGGATGATCAGTGGTTATTTCTATATTATAGGGTTATTTAAATGAAATTAATCCCATTTTTATGTCTTATATCCTCGGTGACATTGTCCCACACATGAAAAATTGGATGTGGGAAACATAGTCACTCTCATCATCAATATAGGCCTAAGAGGGATTTCATACAAGGGTAGGTCATGAAAAAAAGTTTGAAGGATTTTGGTTGAGGGATAAGATAGATATTGGTGTTAGGTTTCTGTAATTACTATATTTTTATAAAAAGAGATACTCCAAAAATATATAGTTTTTGAGTAGAATAGGGATACCATCTTGGACATGGGATTTTAGGGCCTCCATGATGCAATTTAAAGACGATGGGTCTACCAAATACCAATTAAAGTGGTTGATGATGTGGGTTAGATACTTTGAAGATGTATAATAATATTTTATTATTTGTTCTGGTTTGGAATAGGTTTATTTTGAGTAATATAATAATTATTAATAAATAAATTTTATCAAATGAATTTCATGATACTAGGCATTACGGATAGGTTCAATTTTTGAAAATATACCAATAGGCCATTTTTATGCATGTTTTAGTTTAATGAAATTATGTATCTTGAACTAGTTGATTGTATGAGGGTTAATCCATCCAAGAACTATCAGACATGAGGAAGATTATTTGTGAGTTCAAACATTTGGGTATGTCTATATTTAATTAGATCATCTCTGATCTATAGATAGAGTAAATTATAGAGGATATATAGATCTATTTCATCTTGATCCATTATAGTGAAAATTATAATGTTATTTTGGCCATCATTCAAGTGTAGGGAGTATTATGTTTATGATGGATCCTATTTCTAGGGGATTGAAAGGAGGTGAGTGTTTCTTATGAGTATTTTCAATGGAAGTATCATAATGGTATTTTATTATATATGATGAAGGTGGGAATGATTTATGAGTTTCACTCCTCAAAGTGGATCTTGAGTGTTTCATAGTTTTGGAATATGTTTATGGTCCTCCATTAATTCTCCCCCAATTGTTCTCAGATGGGGACTCTAGATATCAATTAATATACAAGACACAACCCTTCGGTTTTATATACAATCAGTTCATTTATGATTCTTATGTATTTGGAGGTTTAGAAGAATGATGAGGTAATTAAACTGATTCATTCTTAACCAAAATCATATTGAGAGGGGAGTAATCATGGTTCCTCAAGAATAAAGGATATTAGTGGTGGATCATAGGGGCTAGGATAGTCGCGTTTTTAGTTTGATAGGAGTTAGTATCAATATCTTTATTTCACTCTTTTCAATGGGTCTAATATTTCAAATGATCATACTAGGGGATTCGAAACCATGAGTTATTCTAGTGGGCAATTTCCACATCAGTGATTTAAGTTCCTTTCCATATTTGAGGATTATTTTAGTCTTAGTGGTTATGTTTTTACCAAAACCAACTATAATAGTTTCCTCATAGGGATTATCTATAATAGGCATGTGACGCTTACAATGTATCATTAGATGATAGAGCTATAATAGAATAACCATGTGATGTTGCCCACCTGTTAGGATTTAGTGAAATTAGTGTCCATAGATTTAATTATTATCAGTGAAAAAAAGATTTGTATGGAGAGAAATTCAACCTATTTATGTGAATGTTATAGAGGGAGAAAATATTATATTATGTTTGATTTATTCGTCATCAACATTACATTATTTATTTTTTCCCTGAGAGTATCTTACTCATTTGTTTCACCCTCCTTGGTCCAATACATAGTAAATATGTTAGAGAGGATTCCTATTTCTATTTTGTTCACTACAATAGTTTGTGTTAAGATGAGTCATCTAGGTTTATACTAAGTATGTGACATGTTGATGCAAAATAATCAGTAATATGGTGATTTATTTTTACTTCAGATATATCCATATGATTTCAAAATTGGAATCAAATATTTTTATTATGTGAACTCAGTTATTGATTTCTTATAGAGTGAAGTGGTGTTCTATGTTTTGGAAGGCCAATGAAAAGCACCTATTGGTGATATGGGTAATCATATGGGACATATTTTTTAAGATATTTTTGGAATCTCAGAATATAGATTTTTAATTTGGTTCAATAGAGTTGTAGGTGACATGGTTTCCTAGAGTCATGGGAATGTGTCCGGATTATCTTCCTAATGAGATTGTGTCATTATCCCCTGGATATGATTTCATGATTAGGATACAATTATATTACAATATCTCTATGGTATCTAGGGATCATTATCAGATAGAACTCGTTGAGATGTGAAAGATAAGTATTATGTTCTAAAACCTATTGTATAATGGATTTTTTCATTATAGAGTTTCTACATGGGGTACTCCTATGTAATACACAGATAAGGTGTATGGATGTTTGAATATGTGTATAGAAAACAAATGGTAATATTAGTTTATCATAAAGATCCATTACTCTCTTATAAGGAATGGTGATCTATCTGACCAGTTAAATGGAGCTAGATGGTTTTCAAATATTTATTTGTGGTTTGGATATGACTAGAGGATAGTTTTGAAGGAGGCTATCCAAATTACAAACTCTAAGTGTTGCTATGGGATATTTGAGTTCATGGACATGTCATCCTGTTTCATGAAATCCCCATTTATTTTTATATGACTCATGCATTATATGTTTTATGATTTATTGGATTAGTTTTTCTTCATGTTCATTATAACAATACTCATATATTAGATTTGGAATGAGGGGAATACAAATAATATTAGGGTCATTCTATCAGTCCATGAACTCCTCCAGAATTTTTGGGATATTTAAAAGTGTATTATTTTGATGAGTATAGATCATTTTCCTATACATGTTGTGTCACATCATGGAGTGGATGTGGATCCATAAAAGAATGTGCTAGTTGTTCCATGTGTAGAACCCAATAACATTGTTTTGGTTAGTAGTTTCCTCAGTGTTTTTAGATACTATCAGAGGTTTGTATCATTATATTATTGACTAGAGGAACCCTTTAAAAGCTTTATTGGGAAGGTAAAAACCCTATTATAGACAAATTATTTTCAAGATGATTTTGAAAAAATAAAATATAGTCTGATAAGTGCTCCCATACTTCTATTTTTGGTTGAGGCATGATGTTTGCAGTGTTATTTGACCCATATCATGTCAATTTGGTTTGATTAATGACACAATAAAGAATAGTGATTTATATTGGTTTTTGAATGTTATATTTATATGAGTGTAACTCATCCACCTGTGATATCATCTTATTTATAGTGGTAATGAATCAATATTTTTGGTAAAAATACCATATTAGAGATCTCTTTGTTTGAATTTTAGATCATAAGATCATAATGTATGTTTTATATTAGTGGGATATAAATCAATAAAAATGGAGGGGGATAAATTATTTCATCTATTACTATTCTAATATCTCTTACTCCCTAGTGAAGAGGAATGTTGTTGCAGATGCACTAAATTTAATGTCATATATAGATGTTGTTTTGGAAGTTAATATTTTACGATAGTGACAGTGCATCTTTATGTGATTGATCTTGATATAGAGGAAGTCATAGGATGAGGTTTCATTTTTCCTATGAAAGAATAATCCTTCTTAATGCAACTAATAGTGGGTTCTCATTAGGAATTCTTAGAGTTATAGGTGATATGAGATCATGTCGTCTATGATTATTCTCTAGAGGAATAGTCAGAGGGTGATCGACATCATATTAAATTCCTTGGGAGGTTTTTTGTTTTATCGATATTACATAAGAAGTTTCTCTATGGTTTTCATATCTCAGGTGTGATTGTTAATACTTGTGTAGTCAACATACACTATATATTTAAGGGCTGGTTGTGGGGCCCTAGATATAGAGATCATTAGAAAAGTTCATTTCTCAGCACTTCATATTTCATCACGTGAAGGTGGAGTGTCATGTTATGGGTGGGTTATTACATACATTGGAAATATCCATGTGGAAATTAGAGGGCATATTTATGAATTAATAACTAATCTACCACACACCTAGGGAGGATGTGATGCTAGTTGGAAAATGTCATTTTACTTAAAAAACATATAATTACATTATTTTTAACAAGGGTGTCACATTATTATATTTAAAAGAAATTTTTTAGTTTATATTTTTTTAGAATAAGGAAAAATTATTAAAAATCTAACACATGAAATACAAATCAGACACTTTTATTCAATATTCACTCTTTCCATAAAAATTTAATTGTTAAAATTTATACTCATGTTTTATTCAAAACATATTTACTTATTTTAAGATAAATCCACATAGTGTAGATATAGACCATGGAATAGTTTTTAATCATTCTTAGGCCCTGTAAAAAACACAAGAAAAATTGTAATGAGAAAACAAATATCATTAAATAAAACAAAAAACCCTTAGACAATTTTTAAAATCTTGAAATCCGATAAGAGAATTATCACTTTTACATAATGAACATTGAGCTAAAATATTGATTTTTATACATGTAAAATAAATATAATTAATTAAAAATTTAAAAAAAATATCATAATAAATAATTAAGGAAATATAATAATCAAGGGGGTTTCTTATAAAACATGGTTACTCATGAAAATATTATCTTGAAACAACAAACTTTTCACCTTTAAAATGGGAATAAAATTTAATTTATATATAATCTCATTAACATACCTAATGAAATAAAAAATTCTTTGAAAAATCATTTTTAAAGTGTGTAATAGTAATGTTTGTACATTGAGAAATCAAAAACTTATCACCCTTATAATCAATATTATAAAAACACATACGAATGGAATAATGGACTAGGTTAATTCCAACATATATTCACAAGATAAAATAATCATTACTAAATGCATTAGAGAGTTATATCAATCTCACCCTTCATCGTGAAAAATGAATAAGTGCCATAAAATTCATAAAACACATAGAATAAATCATTTTTATCATAAAATATGGCAGTATTTTCTTTTTAACCATTTGAAAAAGTGCTATCGATATAAAGATAAAAATAAGGATAAAAATAGTATTTCATTGAAAATATTAAAATAGAAATTTATACAGGTTAAGAAATTAGATATTATTTTTAAATTACGTGAAAAATATATATTAATATTATTAAAAAATATTTTTAATGAAAATGGATAATTCCACTCATGCATAATATAGTATAAATATTCCTATCAGATCATTATAAATATTTCATACCTAACCCATTTAGAAAATGTTTAAAACTAATATTTTAAAAACATCATAGAAATTAAAAAAATGGTTTATAATGGTATTGAACATAAATTTTAGTATATTAATAAAATACTTGGAATCATTTTATATAATATTTATATAGATTAATAATATAATAAATACTCTAAAACATTTAAAATAAGGTTTTAAAAAAAATCACTTACTTCGAATATAACTCATGACTTACATAATTTAATTACTATATAAAAAAATATATTAATTATCTAATTAATTAAGAAATTTTTTATGTGTATTCCCTTATTATCATATCATTTATTATATATATTTATATTCCTTTCATAATTTTTGAAAAGGTTAATTTCATGTAAATTTTTTTAGGAAGTTTAGTTTATAATAAAAAATATTTCAATTGGTTTTTCATGGTCAAATAGGTAATTATTCAATCATATACAGAATAAATATCACAATATAATTATATATATATATATATATATATTAAATTTAATTTTTTAACCACTCAAAAAAGTAAAGGATGAAAAATAAATCACATCACTTCTTAAAGGTGGTATCCCAAATGTAAGCATGAGTGAGGTTATCAATTCCAAATGGATAAAAGAGTTAAATGGTATGAAATATTATACATTCAAGTATAAAAAATTCATTATTATCATATATATTACTTAAATATATCATTATAACCAGCCTTTATGAATTGGTGACGAAAAATGAAACACATCTCTCTATGGAGGTGGTAGTCCCCATATACTCACTAACAATGATTTAATTCCCATAGCATGGAAATAAAGATGAAAAATATTAATAATAGAGTAATATATAAATTTTAGTATATGTAATATACAGATGAAATTATTTTTTCATTACTAAAAAATATTTTAAGTATATAGAAGAAGAAATAATTATAAAAACACTATGTTAAGAGTTACACATCTTCTTTGGAAAACCACATATGGATTACACCTTATGCCTTAAAAGTTAGAACTTGGTTGAGACCATAATCTTAAGATCATGAGGAGTGATTTTTGGAATGTATTTTTGTATGGATTTTTCAAGATTAATTGCTTAATAATTTTGGGGGAGAGAGAATACAAGATTCTCTTTTATAAGAGATGTGGGTGAAAATTTTGAATATACATGAAATATTAATATATAATATATGACTAAATTATATAAAATGGACCAAAAGTGTTATAGATTGATTTATAATGAGTGTAGGTTCAAAATATAATAATCAAGTTAAATTAATTGAGCTTTAGGTGGTATTTTAAATCTTATCATTTAGTTTTAAACTAGGCATTAACCCAATTTAACCATGGGACTTGAAATATATTATCATTCATTAATAGCCATTAAAGTAATTTTGAAAATAAATAAGAGGCAAATAAATGGAAAGATAATAATAAAATAAAAAAGTTAGCAACATATTTAGTTATTATAATATTTTTATAACTTTATAATGATTTAAAAAATATTTTTAAACATTAAATATCATTTAATATGTTTTTAGGATATTCATATATTTTGATTAAAAATAATAAAGTTAATAATTAAATTTAAATTTAAACACATAAGTCATCACTTATACAATATAGCTATTTATTAAATTTTTGTAGTACTTAAATAATATAAATATTATCACTTTTTTTTATTTTTGAAATCACTTATTTTATTTTCCTATACTTGCACTAGGATTATACCACCACTGCAGAAGCATTTTATATAATTATACTATATTTTAAAAGCAAAAACAAATTATCAAATACAAATTAAATTATAATAAATTATTATTTTGATTTATATAATTCAAATTTTATATTTAATATTATATTAATAATGGAAACAAATTTAATATATATAATGAGAGAATATTTCATTTTATTAAATATAACACTTCCTTGTCCTGGTAGTCAGCCATGATTTATATGGAAGCCAAAAAAGATAGTTTAGGAAGAGAGATATGTTGAATCACCTTTTATTAAAAAATTAATGGATGTGCATTTTTTACACTTTTCCATTTGAAATTAAATTCAACTTTTTACCCTAATTTACCTTTGACAGGATAACTCATTTTTTTATCTCGATAACTTATTTTTATGACCAAAAATAAAATTGAAAACAGATTTTTTATGTGGATATTATGATTTAATATTTTAAAATAATTTTAAGTGACTCAATTTAAATATTCTGTAAAAATTATTTATAATATTTGTTCACAAATCTCAATGATTTTTTTTAAAATACCATTTCACGCGAAAAATAATTTTATACCAAAATAAAATATAATCTTGATTAATATAAAATTAATTAGATTATGTTTAATAAAAGTGATGTTATATTAATTCAAAAACAAATCTTTATGAGAATAAGGCTTTTAAATAAATTTATTTAATAAAATGACATTGTTTTTTTATGTTTGACCATTTTCACTATTCATTCAAAAATAAATCTTTTTATAAAAATAACAAAAATTCATAATAACAATATAATTGAATATTGATTTAAACATGAAATCAAGTTTTTTCAGACAAAACTTTTAAAATTGGTTAAATTTAATCATAATATCCACACACAAAATTCAATAAAATCTATTTTTGAAGAAGACTCACTTTTAAGCATAAAATTACATTATTATACCTTTGTTCCTAATAATAATTATTAAAATAATGATCATTAATTCAATTGGATATATAATATACATATTTAATTATAATCATTTATCAAGAGTAATTAATTAAATCCCTTATAATAAAAATATATTTTTCACATAAAATAGTTTTCTAGAAAACATTCTCCTAATTTCAAAAGATACAATATTAATTTATACAAAATTAATAATAAATATATGACTTATTATTAATTTTTTCTTGGAAAATTTTATTCATATATTATCATAATATAGTTGTTCTTATTTATACCAACCATACTAAGGACTATAATATAACAGTTATTTTTATATAGTAATATTTCTGTAGTATATCACTATTTGTTTATCATCATTATTTCATAAAGCACTTTATATCGAACAGAATTTAATTTAAATAAAATATATTATTAAATATCATGGTGTTATATCTTGAGTGATTGTGTATTAGTTAAAAAATTTGGTTTTCTTCTGGTAAATGTGGGAGTTGGGTGACATATTGGTTTTGGTAAGGTGATAAATATATGAGTTGGAAAGCTTTGATAAGGTATCGAGGGACATAATTATCATATAAGATCCTAAATTTTCCTCACAAGTATAGAGAGGATTCCAATATACAATATAATTAAATTTACACCATTGAAATATTTTATAACCCCAGAAGTATAGAAAACTAATCAGACCATCCATATGAAATGGGATATGTTGCCGGTTTGTGTCTTGGATATATATGGATTTTTGATGAGTCACTTTACCTTAGATAAGTTTTCATATAACAACAATTAAAATGTTTCAATTTTAACAGACCACTTTGATGAATTTTATGGGAGACCTTTTCATTATCTAGTATAGTATATTGAGTTTGGGTAGTCAATAGTCCTTATTCAAGTCATAGTATAGAGCATGATTGAGAAAGTTCCATTTATTTGAGAGTGGATTAAATATACAAAGGATAAAACAAAATATTATGATTATTGGTGGAGACTAATCCTAGAGTTTATGTTTGGGGACCAAGTGTTCTTGATAATTTATGTTCATTATGGATTATAGAGGTTTGTAACGGGAATTAATTTTTTTTTCCGCATTCATTGGTCCTTCTTATGTGTCCTTACAACTACCCCAAACCCAAAGTACTAGATCTGGTGAAAAAATAATATTTAAATTTATAAAATTTACCCCTAAAAACATGAACCATTTTTATCCTCTCAAAATATATAACACAAAATTGAAATTATTAGATATCATACATACCTACAAATCATGTAGATTCAATGTTTTATAGAATGAGGAAAAAATATTACCTAATGAATACCCATGACATCAAGTGAGAGTTTTCCCAACTCTACCAAAATTTTAGCATTCTCTATGAATTCTTGAACATCTCCAAGAATACTCTTCACACATGAAACTCTTTGTAAAAAATAATAATTTATCATTATTCCCCATAACCTATGGAGAAGGGAATATAAGTAAGATGATCTCAAATGATAATAAAGTGTAAAAATGATCATTAATGATTTAATTTCTTGAATGATAAGAATATGAGTATAAAGTAATGATGATATTATCTAAGTTAGTGAACATAACATAAAATTTCTCAATCCAATTAAAACCTGTATCATTAAACATGTTACACGGAATAAATAATTAACAATGATAAGATCTATAAGAATGAATAATCACAAACAATGTGATATTGATCTCTGTCATAAGAAACATTAAAATACATTAGTAAGAAAATAAATAGACCTTTACAAAATACAAATTATATTCATCTTAGGTAATTATATTAAAAAACTATGTTTTAAATGTTTGAAAAATAACTAGTTCCGAGTTAAATCCATTGGAGAAACCAAACTAGTTATCTACCTCATTCATAACATTAAAGACAAGGAACATTACCCAATTCATTGGATATCTATAATAGGGCTCACCCATCATGTAATTTATCTCTATGATACCCCTTAATAATATATTATTAAAATGTAAAATATCAATATTAAAACATTATATTCTTTAACCATTTCATCGTAAATCCCTTGACTAAAGCATCATTCTTCTATATTTTGGTTAAGCTATAGAAATGAAATAGGTTTCATGAAAATATATTTAAAATAAAAATCATAACCCATCTAAAAATATATGAAGGATGGAAAAAATATTATAATCTCAGTGAATTATGGGGATATTTAGAGCATTATTACATATATGGAAACATATATCAAAGAACAATTAAAATATTTCATTGAAAATATGAAAAAAATCCATTATATTTTGGTTATATGTGATAAACAATTCCATAATGTTATAGAAAATATCATTTTAAATATACATGGAAAATATAAATTGTTAATCAAAACAAATAATAGTTATAAATGGGTAAAAATATGTCCATGTTGAAAATTATAAAAATAAACATTCTATTATATCTTTTATAATGTGACCCTAGTGGAAAATGTTATGAAATTTCATTTAATACATTTTAAAATAAGTTCAAGGATCATGTAAAATAAATTGATGAAATCATTTATGTTTAGAAATGATATTTTTTTAAAATGTTTAGAAAACATTTATATAGGAGAGAATGATTCCTGAATTAAACAAAGATACATGATTAGTATCATATACAAAAAACATTCTTGATGTTTAATTAATAAATAAGGGATAAAATGAAAGTAAAAAATGTTAAAAAAATCACAACCATTGATGATATGTGTTTTAAGAAAATAAGAGCATATTATTTATCTAAAGGAACCTAAAAATAAACAATCCTGAAAAGTAATGAGATTGTAACAAGAAAATATTGCCACTTCGGTAACATTAAAAATTAAAAATCAAATTATAGAAATAATTTGATATGGATCTATAAATAAAATTATTTAAGGAAAAAATATCACAAAATTTATTGTGTGGGACACAAGTGCACCATACTAGGAAATTGTGGTGCACAATGTGAAACAAGTATCACACAAATGGGATTGAGACGTAGAGACCACTTCCAATGATCATAAACATTGAAGTGATAATAAATCCGCGAATTTAATATGTTCACATATGTAAATATAGATAAAAAATGTTTAAATTAAGAACAAATAAATTAAATGTAAATTATCAAATATTTAGGTCATAAAAAATTCAATTACATACATGTTTAACCTATTGAATGAAAAATTGATTTAAAAAACCCTTTATAACATGGTATATTTATATTCAAATCCCATTAGATGAAATAATTTTAAATTTCAATCTAAAATACCTTTAATTATGATTGATTCATGATATAAAATTTATAAATTTTTTGTAAATAATATATAAATGAGATTAGGTGTATAAAATTAATATATTCCTCAATAAAGGGGAATTGAGACAAAATACCTCACCTCGAGTCGATAATTTCCATATATATAATTTAACTCAAGTAAAAGAAACTTATATAAATAATTATCTTATTTAAAAGAACACCCCAACTATATTTATATATTATTAATCTATTTTTTATTTATCATATTGATATATTTAATTAATTATCCATTTATGTCCACTTTGGGTGTTTTGAGGGTGTTTAGTTCAGACGAGGAAAATGAATTTGGTATGTTTATCATAGTTAAAGTGATATTTGTTCCATATTCTCTAGAATTGTAATAATAAGATAATTCTCATTTTATTAGTTATTTATACTTTTAAATTACATGATGAAATATAGTTATGAAAATTGATATACGTTACAATCATGAAGACGATAAATCATAGGTACATATGAGTAATTTTTCCAATATTTCATTGATCATGATGGAAATAAATTTAGTGTTATTTTATCAGTATATAATTTTTATTATATGATAAATATTACTTCTTTAAATAAACACAACTATATCATCCAAGTGATTTGGTGATGGAAAATTAACCACATTGCTTCATAGAGGTTATTGTCCACACATACGCACAAATGATGATATCATTTTTCAATGTATGGAAATGGGAAGATTATTGATGTTATATTACATTTTAAGAGCTAAAAATATTAAATTACTTTCATATATAAATATTAATTTCATTATAATAACCATAGGTGATAGGTAGTGATAGAAAATGAATTACATCGGTTCATAAGGTGGTAGCCCTCTATATGCCTGAATGATGGTTTCATTTCCCATTTGATGGTATAGTAGATGGATATAGGTTATACAATTGGGAGAATAATATTCTATTATATTTAATATAATTTTGTTATTATCTCATCCTGGTTGCATAATATTTTATGGTGGTAGAAGAAGAAATTAATGATAATACTTCTTTATAATCATTTGTCTTCTTTAAAAAAACCTCTTCAGGTTTATACCTTAACACATTATTGGATGAATTTGGGATCAAAAGAAGGAAACTTTGATATGGGGAGATATTTAATATGATATTATAGTAATAAATGGATGAAAAATATTTTCCATGTGTGGTGAAATGAGGATAGATGGTGTTCATTTAAAATGATTGGAGGAGAATTATTAGAATTTCTTAATGCGTTAAATTGATATAAATTAATTTTGAGGATTAAATGGATCTAAATTAATATAATTATTATCTAGGATTAAAAGTAATCTAATTAAAAAAATATTTTAAAAAATGGACATAATATTTGATATTTACATGCATATATTTTTGATTCATCCCTATATGAACCCATTTGATGTTTACCATAATAACAATGTCTTTTACCATTTAAGGGTAAAAAAGTCACTATAAAACGAAAAATGGACAATGTTTGATATTTTAAACCATATCCTAATAATTTTGAATACTATATTATTTTTTGGTAATTTTAAATCATTTAGAAAATTAGTTTTTATTATAAAATATCATTATCATTTTTATTGAAGAGATAAGGAATATTATAATATATTATTTGTCTAATTGATGTCAAATGGATCAAAAACCATATTAATTAAATGATAAAGAGAATATGGTATTAATATAACTACCAAATAAAATAATTTACGGTTTATATATCATTTTCAGCCACATATGTTTTTTCTTAACCCCTTAGTTAACCAATTTTAAACATAAAATGGTAATGCCTTTCCAATATTAAAGGGTAATAATTTTTCTTATGGGGAAAAAATGGATTATAAATGGAAAAGGTATGCCATTTATGACTATTTATCTTCCAAATTTTTTTATTTATATATTTATATGACTTTTAGATAATTTAATAAAATATGCTTTTACATAAAATATCAATTATTTCATTTTTGACACCATTCATTTAATTTGATTTTAAATATTATAAGACTAAAAATTAATTAGAATATTAAAATCTAACTCATCTATAATATATTATATTTATCCATATGATTATTTTAATATAATAAATAATTATAATAATATTTATTTTAATACATTTAGAATCAATTAATTTATTTTATTATTAATTGAATAAATATTGTATCGGCGTTGCGTAAGAAATTAATTTAATTATTTCATCATTAAAAATTCAAAATATGTCTCCATTATAAAAAATATTTATATTTTATATAAAATTTTACAACTAAAACTATTTTTTTCATCCCTATCACAAAATATTATAGATATTATAATAAATAATGTAACTATTTTTACTTTATCCTTTACTGAAATACTATATAGATAAAAATCAAAGAAATATGGCACTAAGAGTCCATATTTTCATAAAATGGATCAACATGGACATACTATACTAATAAAATAGTATAAAGTGAAGTATTAAAGTTATTTTTAGTTCTTATCATATTATTTTGAACATTAAATACTTAATTTACCTTTACAGTTGTGACAATTATTTAATATGGTTACTATTTATAATGAGAAATAATAAAAGATATATATTTTCCAAATTTAGTCCTTTGGAATCCAAATAAGGAATTAATTTTTAAATATTCAATTTAAATAAGTAGTAAAAATTAATTACATATTAAAACACAAAACTTAATGAAATTTATTTTCAAGAAAATTCCTTTTATGTATAATATTTTATACCAAATTCAATGATAAAATTTAATTCAGAAAAATTAATATGATTACTAATAATATTTTATAACTAATTTTTTATTTCATACCATTTGAAAACAATATAGAACATTTTATATTCTTGAAACAAAAATACATTTTTTAATAAAAACTAGTATTTTGAATATTCACTAGAAAATAAATATTTTCAAAAAAATTAAAAAAATTCACCCAATTTTTTTATATGATGATTTTAAAAATTTGTCAATTTTATAAAATAAAATTTATATAAGTTAATAAAATTATAACATTCACTCAAAAAAATGAAATACATTTTTAAGAAAATATATTTTGATGAATAAAAATACTTTACTAAAAAATGTGTTCTTATTTCATATAAATATACAAACTAATTTTATCAATTATATAATTATATATAAATTTTAATGAGGATAATCCTCTTATTACCTACTGATTAAAAAACTAGGTTATTATAGTTATATTTAAGTAATAATATTTTTTGGTTCATTTAAGATTGATGTTGTGTATCTTATACACTCTAAAATATAATGTTCTTTTGAAATCAAATGATATTAAATTATCCCACAGTTAATAAATTTAATCCACATATTTTTTTACTTTATATTGTTAATAAATGGTTTAAAAATATAAAATATATATTTTTAATCCTTAATTGTCAAAAAGGTTAATAAAAATTCCTCTTGATAAGAGAGGAATGGATGTATGGAGGCCATCTATAATAACAAATAACTTGGATTCCAAAAAGGAAAACATTAATGGGAAGTGAAAATATGTACATGGAGGAAATATGTCATTTCCCAAAAATTATGGATACTGAGAGAGTACATTGATCACAGTATAATAAATTATCATGTGAATGTTATTGATCACAAAATTATAAACCAAAGAGGTTTGAAAAAGACCATTGATTCATTGGAAATAAAGGTAATAAAATAAAATTTTTATTTGAATATATTTTATCTAGAGTTAGGGAATTACTTTACCCTATATACATAGAGTATATGTAAATATAGATACTTAAAAAATTATAATTTCTTCATTTAATCAATTTACACCACAATTGAATCATTTACTATCAATGGTTAGTATTCAAGATACAATTTACCTTCCCAAATCACCAAAATCATCATATAATGGATCCTAAAATTATTCAAAAACCAAATAATCTATTCCTATTTTATTTTTACATTATCCAAATCAAAAATTATTATCAAAATTTAAAATAAATCAAAAAATAAACAAACCATAATATGAAAAAATGTAAAATTAATCCTCAAATCCTCAATAATAACAACCAAACTTCAACATATATCATTGGATAAATATCTAACCATAAAATTTTTATATTTCCCTATACCTTGTTTGAATCCCAAATAATAGAAGTTTTTTTTATAATTAATATACATGTGATACCCCCTAACACTAGTAGTTAACCTGATCCACCACATACCTAAGGGGTATTCCTGATCCCCAAAAACTAACAAATAGAACATGAAAATCAATCACAAAACCTGTGGAAATATTTCAACAAAACTAATACAAGATACATTTTACATATAATTTTTTTTGAAATAATTGTTGAATAAAAATCTGAAAATATATACGACATAAATAGAGGAAAATAATGACAACGATACAACTAAAAAACAGAAAACTAGAAATCCATGGTTCAAGTACAACCACCGAACAAGAAAAAAGCAGGACCTAAAACCAACAATACTTGTGAGATGTGGGAAAAGTTCCACTATATCACCACCTATTAGGAATATCCATATGAAAATTACTTTAATTAATTACTATTACTTCTTTCATTTTTCTGTATAAAAAGACAATACAATGTATATAAACTATTGATTGGGTGTGTATGGGGTGAGATAAAAAGGACTTGTAAGATTCCCCCATGTGTCCATATCAAGTCTCTATACAAAAATATGACCATTCTCATTTTTAATGAAATGGATGTAGTTGTAATCATTTAAAAAGTTCTTATATCAATAGAATGGTAAATAAATTCTATTTTTCCTAACGTTCTAAAATATTCTATGTAAAATAGTATCAAAGGATGGTTAATGGAGAGAATGAGAGAGGCGAGTCTCTCTCTCTCTATAACCCATGGGTTCTAGGGTTTCGGCATCTTATTCTTCTCCACGATTTGGCTCTGGTTCGGCGGTACATAGAAGATCTAGGCGTCGGATCTTCTTCTTCTCGGTTTGCTTCAGATTTCCGTGGTTTTTCATCCTCGGTGGTCCGGTGCCAAAGATGGAGGTCTCGGCGATTCGGCTCCAACGCCTTTTCTTCCTTGGAGTCTTGACTCCAAATCTGGAGGTCTTGGCGTTTCGGATCCAAAGTCGGGGTTCTCGGCGTTCGGCTTCACTCCTCTAGAAGCTCTTCGTTCGCGGCGATTCGGTTCTGGATCTGTGCGTGATCTTGGTTTTCCTCCCTTTATGGCTTTTCTGCACTACTTTGGTTTCAAACGGATCGATGAGAGGCGTTCCATTGAAAGGGATGATTTCCGAGCACCAGTCCGACTATTTGGGGATGTGCAGGAGCAGGATCGTGTGGCTCGGACTCTGACCAACGCTGCTCAGTCTCTTTCTGGTGCTAATCAAGGTCCAGCTCGGCTGGATGTGGTTGTGCAGGAGAAGGCGAGGGCGGCTAATCCAGTTGCTTCCCGACCATGAGATATGGCTGAGGCTTGGGGTTTGGTTGGAGATTCTTTGGGAGCATCACATGGACAGCGATCCTTTGCGGATTTCATAAAGAAATCTGCACCTGTGTTTAAGAAAGAGGACCATAGGAGGATCCTTCGGAAGGGATCTCTTGCCCATGTGGAGTCTAATCCTGGTGTCATTGCAGGGCGACTGGCACTAGGGGAGAACTCTTTGATTGCTCGTGTTGTTCTTCCTAAAGGTGCTTCGCCATGGAAATGCGAAGATTTATTCCAAAGGATTTTGACATTGTGGGGTTTTGACAACTGGAAATGTGTCTTTGTGGGTCGGGGTTTCTTTCACTGTTTATTTTCATCGGATGATGTGAAGATGAAAGCATGGAGATTTGGATCTATGTTTCTAAAACCGGGATGGATTCATCTGCATGAATGGTCATTGTATTTTAATGTATTAAGTGCTAAAAATGTATTCGCCCAGGTATGGGTTCGTCTTCATGGGCTGAATTGGGTCCTTTGGCATCTAGAAATTTTTCATGATATTGGAACGACAATCGGAACACCCATACGTCTTGATAAGGAGACGACATATGTCAGGTACGGGAACTTTGCCAGAATGCTGGTGGATGTTGACCTCAGGTCCACTATCATTGACACGGTAACGCTTTCTATTCCCTCTGATCAAATTCTGATTGATGTTGAATATAAAAACAAACCCCTCATCTGATCGAAATGAATGGCTGTGGGGAACTCTTTGGAGTTATGTCGTAAAAACATTACTTGTAAAGAGTGTGGACTGCGAGGGCACCCCTCCAATCATTGTTGTCGTAAAGTGAATCTAACGTATTCTCCTACACCAAATCCTTACACCAGGGATAGTGATACTCATTTGGAATCTGACACTCGTGAGCTGCCTTTTTCTAGGAATGGTAAAGAGGTGATAATTGATGATTCTCCACCTCGATCTTCGGATCATATTAGAGATCAGGACCCTCCCTCTGAAAAGGCTCGGACTACAGCCCCTGCTATGATGGTGACTGATCGTCCATAATAGAATATACAACCCTCCTCCTCTGCTTCTGAGAAAGGAAGGGCGGAGGAATCCACTCCTGGAGTTGGGGACCTAACCCTCTGCAAAGGGGGTGACTCTCATGGTGAGACCAAGGGAAGAGATATGGATGTGAATAAGATATCATATTGTGATATTGTCCAAGGAGAAAAGAAAAGAGGCTCTGACAATGAGGGTGTTAGATCTGCCCTTGTTTCAAGGAACCAAGGAAGGACTACTCTACAGTTCCGAGGACCGTGACCACTAGGGCATCTGCCAAGAGGGAGATCGAGAAGCTATCGAAGGAGCAACTGGAAAAATGGAAGTTTTATAATAAGTTTCTTAAACAATACGAGACTCAATCAGAATGGGAATCGGCAGATGCTGATGACACGATCGGGTATGAGGGTGGTGACGATGAATATTTTGACATGTAATCTCTCTCTCTTCCTTTCTGCTGTCTCTATACTTTTATTTTATTAATAAATTTTGTGGTCCAAGCATGCTTGGTTCGGACCTTCTGGCTAGTATCAAAGCATAAATATTAAATTTTCAAAGATGGTATATCAAATAAAAATTATAAAAATCCAAATCATAATGTTATGTAGACCAAGGAATAAAAACTTTTTGGATTGTAGACTACTCATACCAAAATAAAATACTAGTGTGCACTCATTTCTATAGAGAACATGCCTATGGAGTATAAGAACACCCAACAAGGGAACCCTCTGAAAATGTCAATATAATGTCTCAAGAACAACATACCTAGTGGGATGAGAAAAACCCCATCATTGATCCACCTTACTGTAAAATCGGTATGCCCTATACTACACCTTCCAACATTGTGTCCAAGAGTTATCATGTGATTTTTATCCCAAATCATTTCATCAAAACATTATATGAAACCCATTTCATAAATGCAAGTCACAGTGCTCTGAAAAAACATGTTATTTTACCAAAAATAAAAGGTAACATATTTTTTCAAATAACCACTTATAAACACACACAAATCAATAAATCATGAAAATTTATTTGAACAATAATTAATAAAACTAGAGAAATCATGTTTCACCCAACAAAGGGTATAAATGGATCCACTTAGCTTAACATTGGTTAACCGTCTACATAAACATTAATCCACACACACCCGGAAGAATAAAAAACAAAAATGGATTCCTTAACAAATATTATCACATCTTAGAATCGATTCCATAATAAAAAATGTCATCAGAGAGGATAAATCACAACATAACTCAAATATTTATCCCACTTTTCCACAAACAACACAAGGAATTTCCCCAGGAAGAAGATCGCATAACATATATTAATGGAAATAAGGAAAAACATCCCCACATGATAACAAATTATTAAATACTTCCAAATTTTGGTGCCATAATAATATATAAAAATAATTAAAAAGTACCCTAACCAAAAGGGAAGATACACAACCAAGCTGATGATGTAGCACTTAAACAAGTGATTCAGAGGAGGAGAAGACACCCAAAATATCTTGGAAGATCCTAATGATGATGAAAGGGAAGGAAAAAACTAAATTAATTATAATTTATTATTTCAATTCATAAAATATAACAGGCTTTAAGGATTAAAATAATAAATAATAGATTCATAGTGTAAGCTGCACATAATCCATGTACAACGAATAAAATGTTTCCTTTGGTAAAATTAACCCCAAGAATATATTTTACAATTATAAATAAGGTTTATGACAAAAACTATTTTATTCACTAAATAATTATAATGGATTTTTCTCAATAAGTAATTTATTGTGTAAATCAAATGCTTATAATATAAATTGGATTTTTATGGTGTAAATTACTTCTACAACCCAAAAATAGTAGATTGTATAAAAATTAGAAAAAAAACTTATTACAAATAAAATCGAATAATAAGATCTTAAGCACAAAAAGACCAATCCTTTTATCTTGGTGTAACATACCTAACCTAAAATCTACTAAATTAGTGATCCGAGTTGGGTTGTTAGAGGACCTCAAGTGTGCCTCCCCATAGGTAAGAGGTTTTTGACTATTAGCATGGGTCCAATAGGTCACAGTGAAGACTTAAACCTCTTTATCAATGTAATCCACAATAGATAACATATGAAATTTAATAAAAATAAATACAAACCAGAATAATAATTTACTAACCATTTTCTGAATAGGTCAGAATCCAAAACAAAATAATAAATAAGCTATATCATGCTAACTATGCCAAATGTGAAGAAATCTGAAAATAAAGGCAAGTAACCGATCCCCTAAATGGGTCTCGAGTCCAAGTCTTGATCCCTTTCCACGACCATCCAAACCCCAACACAACTCTCTAGCATATGACCTTTTCCACTGTCTGGACCTATAACCATGATATCTCCTCTCATACCCAATGGAGGCCCAAGCAGGGTATAAGAACAACATAGTAGGCCACCACCAATGGTGTCAATAAAATAACTAGTGTAATAGATTGTCTATAAAAGTATGAAATAAAAGAAAAGGTAAACTAATAGAAAACTCAGGTTCCATTAGTTAACAATATTTAATCAGAACATTTAAATTGTTATTTTCTTTTTCATCACTTATAACATCTTCATTACAAAATTCATTTTCATCACATGTTATTTGGTTTGGAATTTACACCATTCACATAATGAACTACGTACATCAATTTTCATTAATAATGTAATAAGTGAAGTTCCCTATCTCACTGTGGTTGAATGTTTCATAAATAATTATCACACACTTACATTGTAGCCTCGGTCCAGTTAGTCTCATGCAATGAAACCATTTCGGGCCACGAACCTCAGTGTGACACCCTAACCCATGCATTCTTGGGTGGGGTTTAGAGCCTCAGTCCAAGCCGGCCTGTGCGAGGATCCTCCGTCCATTATCCCACACCACCAAGCCATGTGCACAAGATTATTTATCCATTTACAACATATACCATATCAAAAACCATACACATCTAATATACATAACATTTAAAACTCACATTTCCTATATTATATAAATCATCAACAAGATTTAACCCATTAGAAAATTACCCTTAACATTACATAGCCCATTAAACCCTTTTCCATTTTTCATTCCTTAAATTATTTAGTATATTCAGTAATTAACATAAAATTACCCATTAAACATATTCATCAATTCATAAAAATTTACCTACTTATGAAATTCAATTACAAACTCATAAGTCATTTGACACATTCACATTATTCCATTTGACACTTTTTCAATTTTTTCTAACAAATCCTTTATACTGTTGCTAACATCTAGACATGACCATAACTAATGACCTTTTATAATTAAAACAAACATGTCAACACTATTATAATGGGAACTATTTTAATAAAAATGACCTTTTGGCTTAATATTACAGCTTTTCATGTTCATAAATATTGTCCCACTCCATGTATAGACCTAATCTAGTATAATGATTCTCAATGCATCCCACAGGGATCATTAGAGGTATGAATTATCATTTATGAAACCATTTTACCAAATATTACTAAAGGAATCAAATGAAAAACATGAGAGAAGCAATGTAAAAACCACAGATACACAAATCAAGAACACAAATGTGAGATATAACTTATAGAACACCTACCTAGAATCCATAGATGAACACTCACTTAGTCTAACCCTTGGATCCTGATTCATGCACCAATTAAAGTCCCAACATATGATCTTATGATAAAAATAGGGTTTTATGAATTTAGAAGAATAAGAATAATGAAACCACAATCCCAAATCTAAAAAAAATCAAGGGGAGAATTATAAATACCTGGAGCTTCGATCTGCATCCAACAACACTTTAGATGGACTGGAAATGAATAATATCATTCCTTGTAAAGATTTCAGAGATTATGTTTATCACTATGTATAGAGGAGGAATAAATGGGGAGAAATTTTTTGGATTAACATAAAATCCCAAGGGGGAAATGTAGCACCCCAAACATTTTAGGGTGTGTTTCTCTTAAATACATTTGATTCAGAGCCTATATTTCATAAATCACTGAGTTTCCTTGAAACAACACTTGATTATTCATGAGATAGTCATAACCTAGCCATTGAAATTAATTTTTCCACTTGTGTGTTTTGAATTTCGAAAATCTCACATACATGGTTGTGTTTAGGATGATATTTAGTGTCTAATAGAATTAACCTAATTTTTGGTGAATAATAACATACCCTTATGAATAGTAACCTACCCTTATGAATAGTAACATACCATTATGAATTGTAATATGACTCTTATGAATGGTATCCACACCCATGAATGTATAAATAAATTTAGTCACCATAAAAATGAATATAAAAAATTTAAGTGTTTATACGTTTCTATTAAAAAATGTTTTAAATTAAATATTTAATTAATCATATTTAGAAATTTATTTTTTAAAAATGGACTTCTTTTTTGGATTTTAAATGTATAAAAAAGGTTAGGGTGAATTTTTGTTTTTTTTTCTAAAATACTGGAATTTTTTATGAATAGTGAAATACCATAATTTACCAAATAATCTAAATACACTAATTATAGAGTAATGTGTGATGTTCTGCTGATGTAAGACCAATTAACTTTGATTTAAATGATAAATTTACTATTCTTGTTCATGGAAGACTCATTATTCCTTATATTTTGGAGAAATAATAAATTAATGAATATAATATAGAAAAATCCTCTCTCCCCTCCACTATATAAACCACCCCTCACCCCCTCTTCCTCCCACACCGCTCAAGATTCAAGACTTGCCTAAAGTTTTCCAAATAATCTTTCCAAGCCCAGTATTTTCATCCAAAACCTACTAGTCTAACCAAATGGAAAAAAACATAGGTCTTAAGGAGTTTCTCAGGGAGTAGTACTGAAGAGGTGAACCTCTCTTCTATTTTATTTCAAACTCTTTTATAAGTTTTATTATTTTGGTTCTCTCATTTCACCTCCCCTTATAAAAATCCCATGATAATTCCCATACCTTACATGTAATTTATTTTCATTATTCTAATGGAATATTTCATCATAATCTCAATTTTCCCAAGATTTTATACAATAAATTCAAACACTGTCCGAGATGTGTTAATTTATCACATTCAAGGAAGACGAGTTTTCAATTTGCATTAATATATTCAATACTAGTCATGAAACATTTTCAATGGTTGAACCAAATCATAATATATGTATTTTATATTTTTAAATAATTTTTAATCCTTACACATTCATAATATGGTGTAAAAATACAAAACATGTTTATTGTGCACAAAACTACCAAGCCAAATCCAAGCATTTATTTTTAACTCATTGAATGAGTCATACTAATGGTATATAACCAGAATAATTATAAGATAATTAATATATCTTTAATGTAACTAATAATGTATAATAACAATTCTAGATATTTAACCACATTTCAAACAAACATCCATTCATGAATACAAGTAAACAGATCATGAAAACCAAAGAAGAAAATGCTACCAAAACAATAAAATTGAATCTCTTAAACCCATAAAAAATCCATTAATGAACCTAATAATGTTATAAAATATGAATTAAATTTTTATTAGGTTTTTGAATTATTAATTAATGATGATAAGTTTTATTATTCAGGTCATTAAGAACACCTTCAAGAAAAAGGTAAGGGATCCTCTCTCTCACTTTTGTTCATGAATCTTTCCTATGTTGCACTATTTTATTATTATTACCTAATGATGGGGTTTGTTTTTAACCTTAAAAATACTTCCATTATGATATATAAATAATGGTATTCCCTTTTATTTCTCATTAATCCCTCTCTAGAACACTCGTTACCATGCTGAAATGTTTATAAGGGGTTTTCTTATCTAACTTTGAATTCTGTGGTATTTCCATTGTTAGCCTATTATTTATTATATGTGGTATAGGTGTACTTCAATTTGATATATATTATCATGATTTTCATTATATTCATTGTATTCTATGATTTATTTGGTGTTTATTAACTTTTTTTCATACGACTCAATTGATTACAACGTGGTAGTGAGACTTGCCTCAATTTTCACTTCATTATGACATGAAAAGTATTGTGCACCAACTATTTCTTATGTGGTGTACCTACTACCCAATAAATATCACATTAAATTGAAATTACATCCCATTTAAATTTCCATATTCTCATATCATGGATATGATGATTGTCTATGCCGTATACTATTTAACATAAGGTAATTATTTTGAATGTAGTTTTGACTGTGGGAATATTGATGAATGAATATCCACTATTCTACATAGATAATGTAAAGAAATATTGCTCTTATATTGAATCTATTTATAAAGAAGTATTTGGACATGAAGTGGTGGGTGGGGACCACTACAGCCCCTCGATGCATCGGTGGGTCTCATGAGACAAATAATATGGCGACAAACACTTAGAGTTTGTTTCCAAAAATCAGACGGGTTTCTACCCACTGAACTAAATAATTTTTACTGTATTATGGTATCATGTTCTAGATACATGACATCCAATTAATAAGAATTTTAATTATTCATTATTAGTTATTACTATCCATGAATTTTTCACTATGAAAAAATCTATGGATGCAGTTTCATTCTCAGTTTATTAATGGCATGAGTTTTACATTTATTCACCATGCCATATTGATTTATCAAATTTTTTACAATTAAGTTATTATTGATTCATACTTCTACTATTTTTAACCCTTATTGAGCATTTTATCTCACCCCTTTCATTGTTAACATGTAATAGGTGATAAAGAGGAGATCATTTATTGAGTTCTTGTAGATGCAATTTTTAGTTTTTGTTTTGTGTTGTATTTTGTAACCATTATGATGTAATTTGAGTTACATATATTTATATATATTATTCAAACTACTAAACTGTTCATTCCTTTGAGATTTTCATTCCTTCTATCCATGAAAATATAACAAGTAATGTAGAGACTCCAGTCTAGAGGGGTCGGGGCGTTACAGTTGGTATCAAAGGAAGTTTCGTAGAAAGCATGGAAACTAGAGTATGAAATGTATTGTATGGAATAAAACCCTAAGGTAGTATTTGAGGATAAACTTATAATAACATCCTAGAATTTTGTTAAGGCATAGATTATGTGAATTTTTCTCGAAAATACATCTCTGTCTGGGTATAAGTAGGTAGAGGTTACTCTGGCACAGATGTACCTAGGAGTGAAAGATCTGAAAAGGAGTTTCATGCTAGACCCAGGGTATCTTGGTACATGAAAATGGGTCTTTCTTCAATCTTGGTTATTATTCTCCTTTGGGATATGCTTAGGATAAGTCAAATTTTCTTTATAATCCATTACGAAGGATTTTAATGTACAATTTTCCACAGAGAAGCCCTGTTTATGAGATTATGTATGCATAGAATTTCAATATATGTTAAGTGATTTTCTATTTGATATTAATAAACTAATATAGTGTATGAAATTATTTATAAATGGCATATAATGGAAGACAAGGAATCAATATTCATGTGAAATGCACGGATCTGCCCACTGATCAAGTCAACATATTCAATATTTGAGCAGATTAGTTCATGACCATATTGGGACAACCTACTCAAGTTGTAATGAATAACCATTCCTCACCTATGTTGGATAGTTTCATGTGGCAGAAGACCCCATATTTCAGAGGGACTAATAATCTAGTGGTTTTTGAGAAATGGATCAAGTCCATTGAAAATATATTAATGGCATTGAGATTCAATAGAAATGAAAAGGTATTAATGGAAATATATTGTCTCAAGGGCGATGTTGATCAATGGTGGTCCTGTATTCCAAAAACCACAGAGGAAGAAGAAATAGAAGATATGTAATAGAGTACTTTTAAGGAAATATTCTTCAAAAAATATTCCCCTCACGAACAACGAACTGAAATGAAGTGGAAATTCCTTGGATTAAAGAAAAGGGAAGAAGACAGTGTTGTAGAGTATGAGTCTACCTTCACAAGGCTATCCAGTTATGTTGTAGATTATGTACATGAATCAGTAGACAATATTTATCATTTCTTTGAAGGTCTTAAGTCAAGTCTTCGAAGGGAATTGGTTTCTCAATAAATTTCATCATATGATGAATTTGTATCAAGTGCCATCAAAATAGAGAATGAATTTTCTAGATGAAATTTATTCCAGGGAAACCAAGATAAAAATAGGTACTCTGACAACCAATGGAAATTTGATGTGCCAAATAAAAACAAGGTAATGAAGAAATTCCCATTATGTGAGAACTGTGGAAAGAATATTCTCCAGAAATTCTTGAAAGGCATAGAATTCTCTTATAAGTGTGGAGAAATGGTCATATATCAAATGAATTCAAGGGGGATAAAAAATTTGATGATGTTTAATGCTACAATTGTAGAGATATGTGAAACTATGAAAATGAGTGTCCTAAGAACCAATGAAACTTTCCTTAGAAAATACCAAGAGTGTAAGGGAGATATTATGCAATTACAACCATGGAGGTGGAAGATCCTAATGATGTGGTGGCATGTACTTTATTTTTTTCCTCAAATGTAGCCAACACATTTTTTTATTCAGGATAATCACATTAATTTATATATTATATGTTTCCCATGAAAAGTAGACATCACCAATTTGATTTAATAAAGGAGTTATCAGTCAAAACTCTTAAGGGATGCATCATTGAAACAAAGGTAGGTCAATTAGTCCCCCTCATGACACATAACTTTATTTATTTTCTAACCATATCATCATAAAAATAAAGGAATTTGATATAATTCTCAGTATGAATTGGTTTTCAAACTATGATGCTAAGATATATTATAAGAAAAATGAAGTTACTATTTTTGAAAATAGTGAATAATATCTTATATTTAGATCAGACACCTCTCCATAATATTTTGATCTTTACCCACCCCCATTAGCTCTATTTAATGCAATTCTTAGTGAGGAATATAACCAACTATCTATTGGTGAGGGAAAAAATCTTAAAATTGAAGATGTGCATATAGAGAAAGAATACATTGATGTATTTCTAGAGGATTTACTTGGACATACTCAAGGGCAGGAAATTGAGGTTTCCATTGACTTAATTGCTGGTGAAAGTCCTATATCAATGACCCCCTATAGAATGGACACTGTGGAGTTAGTGGAGCTAAAGAAAAAACTAGAGGAGTTGAATGACAAAGGATTTATTCGAACTTATGTTTCTCCATGGGGATCCCCGGTTCTATTTGTCAATAAGAAAGATAGATCCATGAGGTTATGCATTGATTATAGGAAAATCAAGGCTATTAAAATAAATAACAAGTATCATATACCTCAAATTGATGATTTATTTGATCATCTTCATGGTGCTTAATACTTTTCGAAGATTGACCTTCTGTCCATATATCATTAGCTGTGTGTGAGGAAGAAAGGTATTCCTAAGACATCATTTCGAACTAGGTATAAGGATTACAAGTTTTCAGTGATTCCTTTTGGACTAACTAATACACCTTTTGTTTTCATGGATTTAATGAATAGATTTTTCAAGGAATATATCGATAACATTGTTGTGGTATTAATCGATGATATCATGGTATACTCAAAAATATATGAAGACCATGAGGATCACTTCCAAATTATTCTGAAAACTCTTAGAATAAATGAATTTTATGGGATGTTTAGCAATTGGTAATCCTAGATTCAATTAGTTTCTTCTCTAGGACATATCGTCTCTAAGGATGGAATCCATGTTGATCTTACAAAGACAAAGGAAATCCAAGATTGTCCCACACCAACAAACATAAACGAGGTATACATTTTTATTGTCTTTGTAGGTTATTATCGGCATTTCATTCACAATTTTTCCTAACTAGCTAACCTTCCAACCAATCTCACAAGTAAAGGTGTCAAGTTTGTGTAGAGAAAAGAATGTATAGAATGATTTAAAGATTTAATAGAAGACTGGTCAGCTTTCCAATTTTTAATCTTTTATGTGGAAATGTGGGATTCATGACATACAGTGATGAATCAATGAAAAGGATAGGTTGAATCCTTTTGATAAATGATAATATTATTACTTATGAATTAAGATAGTTTAAGACTCATGAGAAAAATTATCCAAATCATGATCTTGAGATAACATCCATAATCTTTTCTTTAAAAATATAGAGAAATTATCTCTACAGAAAAATAAGTGAGATTTATATGGACCACAAGAGTTTGAAATGAATTTTCACACAAAAAGAACTCAACATGAGGCAAAGGAGATGGATTGAGTTACTCAAAGATTACGATTGTTTAGTACACTACAACCTAGGAAATGAAAATAAGGTGGAAGTTGTATTAAGCAGGAAAGATCACAGACTCCAAACCAAAATGTGGATTGAAAGAGATCCTATATTAAGGGATCTACTAAATATGGATATGGGAATTGTTATGGAATGGGAAAAATCTTTCCTCTTTCAAATGATTGTTAAACCATATTTATTAGAGAAGATAAAAAGCTCTCAATTTGATGATGATAATCTGCACAAGAAAATTAATGCGGTCAATGATAGAAGATTGGCAGACTTTGTGAATGAAAAAAGAGTTATGAAATTTGGGAAGAGGTTATGTGTTCCATCAATAGCTGAGATAAAAAGAGAACTATTAGATGATATCTATAGCTCAAATTTATCAATACTCCTAGGTAGAAAAAATATGTATAGATATCTGAAGGAATATTTTTGGTTGGATAATATGAAGTCTTAAATTGCTGAATTCATGTCAAGATATCTAATTTTTCATCAAGTGAAGATAGAGAAATGATATCCCATACGAGTGATTCAAAATCTACCTATTCTTATGTGGAAGTGGGTTAATATTGCAATGGATTTTGTCACCGGACTATCGAGGACACCTAGAAGGAATGATGAAATATGGGTAATTGTTGACCATCTCACAAAATTAGCACATTTACTTCTTATAGGAGAGGATTTACCACTTGATAGCCTAACAAGACATTATATTAATGAAGTTGTAAGACTTCATAGTACACCTCTGTCGATTGTGTCCTATCAGATCCATGATTTGCATCAAAATTATTGAAAAGTTTCTAAAAGGATTTGAATACTAATCATCATATGAGTACTACTTATCACCCCAAATCGAGGGATTTTCAAAAAGGACTATTAAAACACTATAAGACATGATGAGATAATGCTCTCTTGAATTTCATGGTATGTGGGATCAATAATTTCCATTGGTTGATTTTTCCTACAATAATAGTTTTCATTCTAGTATTCAAATGGATCCATTTGAAGCATGATATGGAAAAAGATTTCAAACCCCAACTTGTTTGGATGAAGTTGGTGAGAGGAAAATTATAGGCCCAAAACATATTTATGAAACCACGACAAAGGTGAAGAAAATCCAAGCACATATTAAAGGAGGCCAAAGTAGGTAGAAGAATTATGCTGAAAATCAGAGAAAGGATTTGGAATTCCAAGTGGGAGATCATGTCTTTCTGAAAGTATCTCCATGGAAGGGTGTTTTATGGTTCGGTAAGAAAAGGAAATTGAGCCCCAGGTACATCAAACCATTTTAAATTATGGAAATAATCAGAGCTGTAGCATACTGTTTAGCAATGCCTCCATGTCTCTCCATAGTTCATGATGTGTTCCATGTGTCATTGTTGATGAAATAAATGCCAGACCCAATGCATGTACTCACCTATTAAGAAATATAACATGAACCATATTTGTTATACTATGAAGAGCCTACTAAGATCCTTGATATAAGGGAGCAGGTATTGACAAATCAGACGTCTTTTCTAGTAAAGGTTCTTTAGAAAAACCATAATATGGAGGAAGCAGCATGGGAACTAGAGGATGTTATGAAGAAGAACCACCCACATCATTTTGGTGGGATTTATAAATGAAACATTTCTAGGATGAAATTTCTAAAGGAGGGAACAAATATAACACCCCAAAAATTTAATAGTATGTTTCTCTTAAATACAATCGGGTCATAGCCTATATTTCATAAAGCACCGAGTTTCATTGAAATAACACTTGGTCATTCAAGAGATACTCATAGCCTAGCCATTGAACTTAAATTTTCTACTTGTATCTTTTGAATTTTGAAAATCTAACATACACTATTATGTTTAGGATGATATTTAGAGTCTGATAGAATTAACATATTTATAGTGAATAGTAACATACCCTTATGAATAGTAACCTACCATTATGAATAGTAACTTACCCTTATGAATAGTAATATGACTCTTATGAATGGTATCCACACCAATGAATGTATAAATATATTTAGGCACCTTAAAAATGAAGATGAATAATTTAAATGTTTATATTTTTTCATTAAATAATGATTTTAATTATATATTTAATTAATCATATTTATAAAATTACTTTTTAAAAATTGAACCCATTTTTGGATTCGACACATCAAAAAATTGTTAGGGTGAATTTTTGGTATTTTTCAAAAATACTTGATTTTTTTATAAATAGTGAAATTCAATAATTTACAAAATATGCTAAATACACTAATTATAGAGTCATATATGATGTTCTGCAAATGTAAGCCCAATTGAATCAGATTCACATGATAAAATTACTATTATTGGTCTTAGAAGACCCACTATTCCTTTCCTTGTTGACAAATAATAAATTAATGAATATAATATTGAGAAATCCCCTCTCCCCTCCACTATATAAACCAACCTCAGCCCCTCTTCCTCCCACACCACTCAAGCTTCAAGAAATGCCAAAATTCTGCCAAATACTCTTCCCAAGCCCTCTCCCCACGTCTAGGACCTTCTGGTTTAACCAAAAGGTCAAAAACAAAGGTCTTAAGGACTTTCTCAAGGAGGAGTACTCAAGAGGTGAACCTCTCTTCTCTTTTCTTTCAAATTCTTTTACAAGTTTTATTATTTTGTTGGTCTCCTATCACCTCACCTCATCCAAATGACATGATAATTACAGTACCTTAAATTTACTGGATATTCAATATTCTAATGGAATATTTCATCATAATCTCTATTTTTCCTTCCTTTTATATAGTGAATGGTAACACCATCTGAGTTGTGTTAATTTATCACACTCAAGGAAGACGGGTTTTTAATTTGCATTACTATCTTCAATACTAGTCTTGAAACATTTTCAATTGTTGAAGAAAATTATAATATATGTATTTTCTCTTGTTTGATGTTCTGGAATCCTTACACATTGATGATATAGAATAATAATAGAAAACAAGCTTATTGTGTAGAAAACCGCCAAGCCAAATCCAAGGGTTTATTTTTAACTCATCGAATGGGTCATCCTCATGGTATATAACAAGAATCATTATAAGATCATTTATATATATTTAATTTCACTAATAACTTATATGTACAATTATGGAAGTTTAACCACAATTCAAACAAACATCCATTCATGAATACAAGAAAACATATCATTAAAACCAAAGAAGACAATGCTACCAAAACAATATAATTGATTCTCTTAAACCCATCAAAAAGTACATTAATTAACATAATAAGGTTATAACATATCATCTACATGTTTATTAGGTTCTGGAATTATTAATTAATTTACCTAAATTTGATTATTCATATTGTTAAGAATAATCAAGAACACCTTCAAGTATAAGGTATGGGATCCTCTCTCTCACTTTTGTTCAAGAATCTCCCTAATGTTGTGCACTTTTATTTATAATACCTAATGATGGGGTATGTTTTTACAACTTCACCATACTACCCTAATGATATATAAATAATGGAACACCCCTTTACCTCTCTTTAATCCCTCGCAAGAACACTTATTACCATGCCGAAATTCTTGTAAGGGGTTTTCTCATCTCACTTTCAATTCTGAGGGATTTTATTTATTTTCTTATTATTTCTTATATGTTGTATATGTGTACTACCATTTGATATATATTATCATGATTATCTTTTTATTCATGGTATTCTGTGATTCATTTGGTGGTTATTAACTGTTGGTCATACGACTCAATTGATTACAACGTGGTAGCGAGCTTTGTCTCAATTTTCACTTCACTATGACTTGCTTAGTATTGTGCACCTACTATTTCTTATGTGGTGTGCCTAATTCCCATTTGAGATCACTTTTTAATTAAAATTATATTCCACTTAAATGTCCATATTCTCATATCATGGATATAGTTATCGTCTAAGTTGTATACAATTTTACATATGATATTTATTTGAATGTTGTTTTGACTATGGAAATATTGGTGAATCTGTAATGACCCGGGTTTTAAACCGGACTAAAATCTGAAGGATTTTGAAATTTTCATTTACTGAATTGGTCTTTTTGAAGACCGTGATTCAGAAAAAGGTTCTGAACGTTGGACCCTTCATTTTAATGTTTTTGGGTGTATGGGAAGGCCCATTAAGTTTCTCGGGTGGCTCGAGAGGTTTCGGAAGTGCCAGACCCAAGTTTTTAGAGAGATACAGAGGGTGAACGGTCGGTGCATGGTTTCCAAAATAGTACGTCCCAAACCATGCAAACTTATTTAAAGAGGAAGTGGCTTGCGCACGGGCTATGCATGGTTTCCAAAACCATGCACCTACCCTGTGCGAGGGATCTCTCTTAGGCAGAGGGTGCCACACGGTTTGCAGACGGTTTAGAAAACCGTGTTGGAAAAACCGTACGCGACCCTCCATTTTGGGTTTTTAAATATTTTAGAAGAGATTAATGATTAAAAACTAAACTAACTCTCCCTCACCCTCACTCAGCCCGGATGACAAACAGGGAGGGCCTCCCCTTGTGTTGCGCCCGACACCCCCCTTTGGGCCTCCTATCAGTCATGGTTCCTCCTCTTTTTTCCGTCGGTTTCTTCTCTGATCCTCCATGGTAAGAAACTATTCTCCTCCTCCTCTCTCTTTCAAGTTTACTTTCGGCCTATTCGTCACCCTGTGGGAATAGTACGAACACCATAAGGTTTAGGGTGATCCGAATTTCGGTTTTATTTTGATTCTAGGTTATGTGGAAGGTCCGTTGGGACTCCTTGGTGCGCGTTCCGCCAACCACCACTGAAGGCGAAGCAGTTCGAGTGGTTTCAGATCATCGAGTTGGTTTCAGGGTAATCTTTTCACCACTTTCTTTGTTTCGCACTTGTCAAATATGAGGCTTTTGATGTTTATGAGTTCCTAGAACATTGTTTATAGTGGGTTAGAGGGTTTGGTGTGGTTTCAAGTCGCTAAAGACTAGGCAACTCGCCTGCAACACTTAGTTAGAAATCACCAAGAGCCGGAGTGGACGGATCGATCCACCATGATGTAGGGTCCCCTTCCTTGCCTTTTTAATTAATGTGAAAGTGAATTTAATATTTCACTACCTTATTATTTTAATTATTCAACTTAGTTCTGATTGAATGCTTCTGTGAAAATAGTGTGAATTGCAAGAATAAGATAAAAATTATTTCCTGATAACTAAACTAATGATATAATAATAAATCCCCTCAATCAGAGGTGCACTGCCTTTAAGATAAAAAGTAGTGATAAACTTTTTATACTTTCCTACTGAATTGTTGTGGTTCCTTTTAATGCTTTGTATGTAAACTTTCTTTGTTGAGACAAAGGGAATGAAATGGCTATGACACGTGTGTTTGGGTCAATTTTCCATGTTAGGGTAATTGAGTAAGATGGTAACCCTAGTTGGATGACCTAAGGATATATGACATGTTTCCTCTAGAAGGTCTCAACGGGATAAATAGTGATAAAAACATATCCTTTAAAATGAAAAGGATAAAATAGAATGAATGGACTATGGTGGTATAACCACACCTTGGGATACGTAATGATCACGACTCTTGTTAGTAAAATGAATATGTGACTGTCTTGATTTAGATACATAAGGTGGGTTGCCATAAGTATGAATGCGAATGTGTTCACCTATGTGTATGTGGTATGATTCTCAAATGCTTATCATGTAATTCCATAAGTAGTATACTATAAATATGTTGGTTTTTTGAGTGCGCACATGCTGATGCGACACTATGAATGATTTTTTGTGAATGTGGAATGATTAATAGAAATGTATAAGAGGTACTTCCTTATGAATCATAATATAATTCTTATAATGAATGTGTAAGATTATGGATGGGAGGCATTCATACCCCATGCCATCTACTGTTTATGATTGTGGATGGGAGGCAAGCATACCCCATGCCAGCTTATTTTGAGTATGGGTGGGAGGCATGTCTACCCCACGTCAGATGAGATCTCTATACGTGAGTGGAAGGGAGGAATTATTACCCCTTTCCAGATAATTTAGGGATGAGAGGCATTTCTACCTCATTCCCACTATCCTCTATTGATGGAAGGGAGGCATTCTTAGCCCGTTTCAGTTGACTTATTGGGACGAGAGGAATTTCTACCTCGTGCTCACTGTTCTTTATTAATGGATGGGTGGAATTATTACCCTAATCCATATATAATCTAAATGCATTATATATATATATATGTTTGTGGTGACAAGATCCGGTTACTTTACCCACAACGATCTAAAGCTGGTATAATTGTCAGGTGTCCCTTGGGAACCTGGACGGGTGCATTTACTTATGTATTTCTGCTTACTTTTTTTCTCCATACCTACTCACTATTAAATTTTTATACACTGTCTGATTTGGGTTTGACACCGGTGGTTCGAGCCTACAGAGATTTATATCTCACACCCTACTCAGGCCACTGTTGCACTGGGGTACCCAAGTAGACCTTCTTGCTTGATGGACCTAGGTTGTGTGCTGTGTTGTTTGTACCTAAGGAGTTCGGAGCAAACGACAAAGTGGGAGCTTGGGATTATCATGATATTTTTTGTTGGGCTATGCTGTATTTTCTTTTTGTATTGTTTGTAAAGGATTCTGTATTGTTTATTGCTTTTAGAGATATATCATCATCTATACATGCATGCATTGTAAACTAGCATTTTCCACCTTTTATAAAATGGATATTATCTTGTATTTCCTTAATATCATTCAATTGATTACTAATTCTGATACTGAAAGATATTTACTTTGATAATACCATTGTGTTACTCTGATATGAGGGTATAGTCTCCCCACTATCATCTCCCGAGACCCTCGCTGCTTGTCGCCAGCCTCTGGCGTATGGGGAGAAGAGCTTGAGGCCATGTGACCACTGGTCTGGCCACCAGTTTGATGGTAAGTCGGGCCAGGATGTTACAAAGTTGTATCCGAGGATGTTTCTTTACTTTTACTTACTGTTTTGGGTAGGTAGACATGAGATTAGGAAAGTGTCAGTGCTTGGCTAATTGCCGTGCTTAGAACTGATCACCCTGTGTACGAGAAATGACCAAGTGGCCAGGGCTGGGAATTGTTGTTTATGTTGTTTGATAGTACATTGTAGATGGTTTCACCTTGAGTGACTGTTGTATTTTCTACTACTTATGGTTTATAAAATTCCTTGAATTTTACCCTTGGCCCGATATGGCAAGAAAACTTCATTTCATGAATCATTGAAGGCACATAAGAATTAACATTCCATGCAGAGTGCTATTCCATGTATTTGCATTTTAGATTTCTTGTTGATTCTAATTGTGTGCCTTGATTGCATTCCAGGCCTTGTATTTATTAGCAAGCCAATTTAGATAGCATGTTTCAGTGATAATATGCCATGCTGTCTGTCGTGCTTATGTGTCGTGCTTCTTTGTTGTGACATGCCTCGTTTTAGCTACTTTTAGTGAAATGCTTTGTTTTATACATGTAATTGATATCATGAGTAATATATTTTGGTTGGGAATATGACAGGATCTAGTTTTCAGTTATAAGGTGTATGGGCGCCTTATAACATGGAAAAGGCAACCCGTGTATTCGAACTACGGAAAATGGTTTCTAAGTTTAAAATGAAAAAGTAAATTTGGTTTTGGATAAAAAGGGGAGCCAAATGCCAATTTATAAAGTGTATGGGATCTTTATAGGTTGGTATATGGCCACCCATATGCTTGGTCCATTTTATGTGAGCATGTTAAATTCTGAGTGGAATCTGGTTTTGATAAAAAGGGGAGTCAATTTTCAATCCATGAAGTGTAAGGGCGCATCATGAATTGGGAAATGACAACCAATGATAAGTGAAGTGGCCATGAGGTGTATTGAAATGGTTTTAAATTTAATAATTGTTTGGTTTTAATTTGAAACGATTTGAAGAATGTGTAAGTGAAACTAGACCCGAGTAGGTCAGCTAGAAAGTGCTGTATGAGATAACCCGGTGGGGGTGTTTGAATTTCTTTATTAAAAGGAATTGACTGATTTCTTTGGGGTTTCTTTTTGAGAACTAGAGATGGTTAAAAATGGGAGCCTCCTAGGTCTCCTTTTTTATCAAATGGTTTTGTTTGTCTTAGTTGGTTGATGAATATGGGATGTCGGTGAATTCTTGATGTTCTCAAAAGGAAGTTTTTGTGATGCTTTCTTGTTTGCTTGATGCGTTCTTGAATTTTTTAAATGGTTAAAGTTTAAACTAGTTGAAATGTTAAGGGCTTGGTAATGGAACCTATGGTGGTGTGTTGATACCCTAGTGTAAGGGGTAATTTTGTGTTCCTATTTTAGTTTCCTTGAAACTGGACAGTAGGTGTTTCCCATGATAGTTGTTTATTTAGCGGTGTTTTAATGACTGGATTTTGAGCCTAGAGACTTTGTTTGGTGTGACCAGCCATTAGGGTAAATGTTTGATCTTTGTAAGGGGATATCTCATGGTTGGTAACACCCTTAATGTTTTAATTCTTTTCTTATAACGTGGGGTTTCTGGCATTAGGTGGTGTTCAGGTGTCGTTTTCCCTTGTTGGACTCTTGTTTTTCTAATGACACCATTGTTATGATTGGTGGTCCTTGGGTTTTGACTTTTGTTGCGGCTTTGGGTCATCTCCTCAGTAGAGTGGCCCGACGTTGAAGAATTGTTTCGTCCCAATGTTAGGGACGACTTTTGAATGACTCGTGTGTTTTGACACACTGGTTTCGTTGTTTTGGACTGCTTCGTTTGTTTGGTGATGTGATTGTGGTGGAGGAGTGTCACAGGATCGTTGCAGTGTTTGTGTACAAGCGTGTTTGTGCTCAGCTAGTTTATCTTCTTTCCCTTCAACGACTAGGAAACTCCTAAGGTTGGGAGTGTGTTGTGTAGAATCTAGTAAATGTGTCCTTCCAATTAGAAGAGACAGTACCTGTAATTCCTTCTAGAAATGGTTTGACCCTGTTTGAATTCCTTGAGGCATGTGAGTTTAAAACGTGTGGATGCATCAGCAGGTGAAGCCGAGTTCCTTACTTGAAGTTGACTAGTTGAGGTTTGAATGTTCATCCTTCTAGTAATCTGGTAAGACTAGCTGGAATCCCTTTCAATCCTCTTGGTGTATTCTGCTTAGTGACAAGCATGTCCCCTATCTTGTCTTCATCCAAGATGAACTAAGAGAGCATCGGTCTTATCTGCGCTAATGCTTAAAAGCCATTGGGCTTGTTCGGGTGTTTCTATTTTGGTGTTCTACGCAGGATGCGTGGTTTCTTGTGTGGTTTGATCTTGAAAACATCATCGTAAGTCGGGTGTAGGCTTCGGTGAACGCGTTTGGGTTAATCATAAGGTGACCTGAAGAGTGGCATTGTGGTTTTGCTCGAAATACGCCAGCCATCTAAGCCGAGCTTCTTTTTAACAGTTAGTTGTTGAGGCTTGACTCTTTTACTCCTTGATTTAAGTGAATATGGTTGGTGGAGAACAATTTTAGGGAACATCTTCAGGTAAGTATGAGTGCGGTTTGTGCCGGCCGTTGCCTTATATGAACAACTGGCTTGACTTGGGATTTGAGTTCGATGGGGAGTTGATAGTTTGATCTATTTCAAATCACGCTAGGAGCGTCATGGGAACTCTTGGGGCGTGCTTTGAAAGTAAAATCCAATGGTGGTCCGAACCATAGTTTGGAGTTGGTTTCTTAATGTTAAAAATCTAAGGTGTAATGTACCTATAGCTGGATGCTTGGAGAGACAACGACGGGTTTGTGTCTCTGGGTATATGGGCTCAGGAAGAGCTATCTTGGTGTTTCTATTGGGAAACATGCGTTGGATTGAATTTTGGTTTCTTAAGCGCCGTATGGTTTAATGGATTCTTAAGTTTTTGTTGGACATTGTGAATGCAACATGATAGTTTAAAATAAGCTTCATGACCCTTGTAGGTTGGGTGTTGTGTAAGTTGTTCCCGAAGGATTCTCAGAGACGAGAAGTTCTAAGGTGGGAAGGTTGTAATGACCTGCGTTTTGAATCGGACTAAAATTCGAAGGATATTGAACTTTTCATTTACTAAACTGGTCATTTTAATGACCGGGATTCAGAATAAGGTTCCAAAGGATGGAACCCTTCCTTTTAATGTTTTTGGGCATGGGCGAAGGCCCATTAAGTTTCTCGGGTGGCCAGAGAGGTTTCGGAAGCGCCAAACCCATGTTTTTAAAGAGCTGCAGAGGGCGCACAGTCGGTGCACAGTTTCGAATATCGTGTGGCCCAAACCTTGCAGCCATATTTAAATAGGAAGTGGCTTGCGCATGGGCTACACACGGTTTTCCAAACTGTGCACCTAGCCCTTGTGAGGGATCTCTCTTAGGTAGAGGGTGCCACATGGTTTGCACACGGTTTGGAAAACAGTGCGGGACAAACCATGCGCGGCCCTCCTTTTGGGATTTTAAATATTTTTAAATATTTTAAATATTAAAACCTAAACTAACTCTCCCTCACCCTCACTCAGCCCACACAACACACAGGGAGGGGCTCCCCTTGATCCGGACATGACACCCCCCTTCCGGCCTCCTCTCATTCAAGGTTCCTCCTCCGTTTTCCGGTGGTTTCATCTCCAATCATCCATTGTAAGCACCTTTTCTCCTCCTCCTATCTCTTTCCAGTTTCCTTTAGGCCTATTCTTTACCCGATGAGAATTGGCCAAACACCCCAGGGTTTAGGGTGATCCAAATTTTTGTTTTCTTTTGATTCTAGGTTATGCAGAAGGTCCATTGGGACTCCTTGGTGCGTGTTCTAACAACCGCCGCTGAAGGCAAAGCGGTTCGGGTGGTTTTGGATCGTCGAGTTCGCTTCAGCATAAGGTTTTCACCTCTTTCTTTATTTCACACTTGTCAAATTTGGGGCTTTTAATGTTTATGAGTTCCTAGCATGTTTTTTATAGTGCGTTCGAGGTTTTGGCATGGTTTCGAGCCGCCAAAGACTAGGTGACTCACCTGCGACTCTTAGTTAGAAAGCACCAAGAGCTGGAGTGGACGGATGAATCCACCTTGAGGTAGGGTCCCTCTCTTATCCTTTTTAATTAAATTGACTGTGAATTTAATATTGCACTGCCTTAGTATTTTAATTATGCAAGTTAGTTCCGATTGAATCCTTTTATGAAAGTAGTGTGAATTACAGGAATAAGGAAAAAATGGTTGCCTGTTAACTAAACTAATGATTAAATAATCAAACCCCTCAATCAGAGGTGCACTGCCTTCAAGATAAAATATAGTGATTGAAATTTTATGCTTGCTTGCTGAATTGTTGTGGTGAATTTTTATGCTTTGTATGTGAACTTGCCTTGTTGAGAGAAAGGGAATGAAATGGCTGTGACACGTGTGTTTGGGTCAATTTTCCATGTTAGGAAAATTGAGTAAGATGGTAACCCTAGTGGGATGACCTAAGGCTATATGATATGTTTCCTATAGAAGATATCAAAGGGTTAAAGAGTGATGAAAACATATCCTTTAAGATGAAATGGCTAAACTAGAATGAACGGACTAGGGTGGTATGAGCACGCCTTGGGATACGTAATGAGAACTACTCATGTTATTAAAATGAATATGTGAGTGTCTCGATTTAGATACATAAGGTGGGTTGCCTTAAGTATGAACGTGAATGTGTTAACGTATGTGTATGTGGTATGATTCTCGAATTCTTATGCTATAATTCCATAAGTAGTATACTATAAATATGTTTATATTGTGAGCGTGCACATGTTGATGCCACACCATGAATGATTGTTTGTGAATGTGGAATGATTACTTGAAATTCATAAGATATACCGCCTTATGCATCATAATATAATGCTGATAATGAACGTGTATGATTATCGATGGGAGGCATTCATACACCGTGCCATCTACTCTGTATGATTTTGGATGGGAGACATGCATACCCCATTCCAACTTATTTTGAGTACGGGTGGGAGGCATCTCTACCCCACACCAGATGTGATCTCTATACATGAGTGGAAGGGAGGAATTATTACCCCTTGACCGATAATTTAGGGAAGAGAGGCATTTCTACCTCGTGCCCAATATTCTATATTGATGGAAGGGAGGCATTCTTACCCCTTGATAGTTGACATATAGGGACGAGAGGCATTTTTACCTCATGCTCACTGTTCTTTATTAATGGGTGGGAGGCATTCTTGCCCCACAACATATATAAGCTAAATGCATTATATATATATATATATATATATGTATGTGGTGACATGATCAGGTTACTTTACCAACAACGAGCCGAAGCTGGAATAACCGTCAGGTGTCCCATGGAAACCTAGACGGGTTCATTTACTTATGTATTTCTTCTTACTTGTTTTCTCCATACCTGTTCACTGTTAAATTATTATACACTATCTATTTTGGGTTTGACACCAGTGGTGCCAGCCTACTGAGATTTATATCTCACACCCTACTCGGGCCACTAATGCACTGGGGTACCCGAGTATACCTTCTTGCTTGCAGGACCAAGGTTGTGTGCTGTGCTTTTTGTACCCGAGGAGTTAGGAGCAAAGGACCAAGCGGGTGCTTAGGATGCTCATGAGATTCATCGTTGGTCTCTACCGTCTTTTCTTTTTGTATTGTTTTTAAAGAATGATGTATTGTTTATAGCTTTCGGAAATGTATCATCATCTATACTTTCATGCATTGTAAACTGGAGTTTTCCACCTTTTACAAAATGGATATTATTCTGTCTTTCCTTAATGTCTTTCATTTGCTCACTACTTCCTCTACTAAATGATATTTACTCTGATAATACCGCTATGTTACTATGATATGAGGGTATAGTCTCCCCACTATCATCTCCTGAGACCCTCGCTTCTATTCAGCATCATCTGGTGTACGAGGAGACGAGCTTGAGGCCATTGACCACCAGTCCAGCCACCGGTTCGATAGTAAGTCAGACTAGGACGTTATAGAATCCATATACTCTATTCTGTAAGAGCTATGTAATGGAATATTTCTCTTGAGTTTAATTTTTGTATAAATAAGGATTTGTAAATGAAGTGGTGGGTAGGGCCTGCTACAGCCCCCCGATGCATCGATAGGTTTAATGAGACAAATCAGTTGGCGAAAAACCCTTTGAGTTTGTTTCCAAAAATCAGATGGGTTTCTACCCACAGAACTAAAATGTTTTACAGTATTATGGTATCATGTTCTAGATACATGACATGAAATTAATAATCTTTCTATTTATTCATTACCAGTTGATACTATCCATGTGGTTTTTACTATGAAAAAAATCTATGGATTCAGTTTCATTCTCAGTTTATTAATGGTGTGAGTTTTTCATTTATTCACCATGCCATATTGATTATGTAAAATTGTTTACAATTCTGTTATTACTGATTCATGATTCTGAAATTTTTAAACCTTACTATGCATTTTAGATCACCATTTTCATTGTTTACTTTCAATAGGCGATGAAGACAAGATCATTTATTGGGTTATAGTGGGTGCAGTTTTTATTTTTTTTTATGTATTGTATTTTGTAACCTTTTCGAGTGTAATTTGAATTACATCTATGTATCTAAATTCCTAAAGACTACTAATCTAATCGTTCCTTTGGGATTTTCATTCCTTCTAACCATTAAAATATTACAATTAATGCACTGGCTCCATTCTATATGGGTCGGGGCATTACAGGATATTTTAAATTCACACTTTTTAAATGGTGTATTGTTTGGCCACATGATTTTATAATCTGTGTTCCAACTGTGCACCTCCTGTATCCATGAGGATTTTAAGTCACACAGTTACCTGGGTAAGTTTAAAGTATTGAAAAACCATTCACCAAATGTGTTAAATATGTCTTTCCAAGGTCTCAATTATTTCTTTTTCCCCTTGCATTATTTACACTAATTCTATGACAAACATGAAACATGCACAAAATGGTCCAATTTATTTTTATTTCATCTTATGAAAAACTATAACACCCTGTAATATCATCAAACAACCAGTAAACATTTGGTTTTGTAAAAATTGAGGAAATAAACCTAAATTAAAACAAATAACATACCTCCATGAAGTTCAATATCTTACAACCTACCCACCATATAACGACTCATCCTTAAGCCTCACTTCACAAGAATCACCAATATTCCAATGTAAAAATATCATGATACTAGGCCCGAATATATATATATATATATATATATATATTTCTCTCTCCCATATTTATTCTTGAAAATTTCCATGATACCGAAAGATTCAAACTAAAGGAATATTCATGTCCCCCAGGAATTTCTCAATATGATCCACAATACGAACCAGATGATCCTCAAAGGACACAACAACCTAAATCTGAACATCATAAACATCAATAACATGATATGGGTGAGGGAGATACTATAAAAGCTGGAACATATGAAATATATCATGTATACCACTATACTATTGTAGGAGAGTAAATCAGCACACCACTGGTCTGATCCTCTACAAAATCTCAAATAGCCCTGTGTACTTAGGTGCCAACATACCGTGTTTCTGAATCCAATAGTGATATAACCGTAGAGACACCCAAAGAAACACATGAACACCCACAAAAAGATTAATAGATATATGATGAATATTATCATAATACTTTTGTCTATTTTGAGTCATTTTCATCTGTTTTAGAGTCAACTGAACCTACTTAGGCGTCTCCTGCATAAAAATCAACCCCAAAAATATTGATTTCCCTGCATATTTCATATACAATAGATATATACATACCCTAAAATAGAGTCCCACAATAAGATCAATAGAAATTGTAGCTCAGTAAGTATTTTTGTAGGAAAACTAGAAAAATGATAATTTTTTTTTCTAATGATCCACTGAAATATTAGACTCATACCCTCAACATGTACTATAGTTCCTGAATAGTATGATCTGACTACCCATCTATCAATGGGTGTAAATCAGTACTCAAGTACACCAAGGTGCCAAGACTGTTCCACAATCCCTAACATAATAGAATTGTAAATCATGGATCATGATTCCAAACTATAGTCTATGGTACCCCATGAAAATAATATAACTCCTGAAAATATATCTCACCCTAATAGCTAGTAGTGAATGTATCTCAAATCAATAATACATGAGAAATTTTTTTCAATAGATCCAAAACTAATGAAATCATATTATTCTTCCATGGTGTTCTTAGGATAGCCACCATGAAATCCCTCATCATGTTATCCCATTTCCATTTCGTAATAGGAAATCAATGAAACAATCCACATAGTCGCTGATACTCAGTATTCACCTGCTGGAAGGTATGAAATCATTCCTTGAAACCTACAACATATTCCTTCATCCCAAGACACAGATACTGCTTATGAACATAACGATACATATTGATCAAAACAAGATGAACTTCACACTTCGATGAATTAAACTCGCATATCAACTCTTCCCAAAAACATGTCGGCACAACAACCAAACTAAGAAGATAAATTATCCCATCATCACCAATGTTCCAACTAGAAGGTTACCCCCATATTTAATATTTTCTATTAAATATAATTTTTTTAATACATATGTTGTTTCTCTTTGATATAATTTAGAATCTCGGACTCAATTGCCAGTGATGTAAGGGTTATATGTCATTGGCTATCCTGTACCTCCAGATGCATCTCATTAAAAAAATATATCATTATCCACTCAGAACTAGATTTATGGATTTCCTGATTTTGAGTCATCTGACTCAAATCATCCAAAAAACTATATCCCTTTCCAGGTGTGTTGACCAACTTGAATTCAAAATAACATATATATTGAACAAATATTCACTTCCAAAGATTCAAATTAAAATAGAATAATATGCACTTCATGCTTTTATGATCTATATACATTGTAGACCATTATCTCAATAGGCTGTTCCGCCAATAATTCCAAGCGTAAACCCCTATGGTCAACTCAATATCATGAGTAGGGTAATATAATTCATGAGTCATGAACTGTCATGAATAATATACATCTACCTTCTCCTCCTACATCAACACTCCCAAAATAAATACACTAGTGGCATCACAAAACAAGTTATACCCTCTACATGGAACGATTAAGATTATATCCATTATGGTAGTCAACCTCTTTCTTATCTTTTGTGAAGAATGTTAACTTTCTCCAGACCATTCAAAAATGATAGATTCCTTGTTCAATCCTAAAAGTGGTATTTCTAAATGGGAAAAATTATTTAATGACTCTTTAGTAATATCCCACAAAAAACTAAAAACACCAGACATCAGAAACATTCTTGGGCTGCTCCCAAAATTAAAATTCCTATACTCTATACGGATTCACCGAAACACCCCCATCATTGATGATGTGGACAAATAAATTCACACTTTCGATCCATAAATGAAATTTGGATAGCATTTCAAATAACCTATGCTTTGTTAGTGTACTCAGTACGATGTCAAGATGTTTTTCATGATCTTCATGAGTCTTAGAGTACACCATGATGTCATCAACCAAGGAGACAAAAAGTCGATCAATTAATGGGTGAAAGACTATGTTCATTAGGTCCACAAACATTATTGGGGTAGTGGTCACCCCAACAACATCCAAACAAACTCATAAAACCAATACCTATTATTAAAAGTAGTATTTGGTATATCAAAATGTCTCACCTTCAATTGATGATACCCCAATCTCATATCAATATTAAATAACACTGAAGTGCCACTTTGCTGGTAAAAAATATCATCTAATCGAGGAAGAGGGTATAAATTGTTAACCATCCTCTGATTTATCTTCCTACATTAGAAAAAATCACAAAAAAATTGTCAACTTTATACGAAAAAAACACTTGGGATCCCAAACGTGACATTCTAGGAATAATAAACCCCCTGTTCTCCAGTTCCTCCAACAATGTTTTATGTTCTGGGAGTTATTCCTATGCCATTCTATATGTAAGAATGGATACTGGTTCGTCTCCCAATAGAATCTCTATCATGAAACCATAATTCAGTTTTGGTGGAAGCCCCGATAAGTCCTTATGAAACATATTATGAAACCAATACACCACAGGATAAAAGATAAACTACTATACTCCCACTTTAACAAGAATAAGAAATTCTACATAGGATTTGTGTTCACCCAACTGCTGATAAATCAGACCTCCACGGCCTTCTCAGACATCTCTTTCCCCATGATGGACATAATTTTCTCCCTCAAGAGACATGAACATAACCCTATAATGGTAAAAATCAATAAGGTATTGGTACAACACTAGCCAATGCATTCCCAAAATTTGATCAAAACTAGACTTCTCACACACCAAAAGTATCACATAGAATGGTACCCAACAACATCAAGATCACACCCCCTAAATTGCATGATATTTCTTGCTTACATCCCTAATATTGTATCAATCAACATGACCCCACACATGTATTCCACTACTAGGCCCAAGAAACTCAAAAACTAAGAAGATATAAAAGAATGTGAGGCACCTGTTTCAAATAAAGATCTAGAATGGGTGGAAGATATGAAAATCATACCTGAAACAGTCGACAGTCCAGCCTCTCCAGCTTCAGGTGCTGGCTTAGCTATATGAAGTTGGCCTAAAGCGTTACCCTAAGCCCCAATCTAAGTTTCTGGTGATTCACAACCCTATTTATGTGGGTGTTTCTTCCCTGTAGTACCTCATCTTCCACCTCTACTGGTACGGTGGTTCAAGATACAACTACGTACCTGATATTGGTTAAATAATCCTATGTGCAATAGGAATTTTTCTCAATCCCCCATATGTTCCCAACTATCAAGGGTTCCTACAAAATCTTGTCACATTCTCCATTCTTTCGTACACTTAGCACTCAATCAGTGGTTGGGGTCACTGATTTTTCATGTGTCATAGCCTTCCAAACTGATATAAGAAAACTCGATCACTACCCTGAGAGGGTATTAATCTTTTATGACTAATATTTCCCACAATTTTATCGTTTATTTTATTTAAATGGATCTTAATTCTATCATAAGTCATTCCACTAGCTCTTCCAACTAGAGATACACGTCCACCACTTTTAGATTCACTGAGATTTTATTTTGAAATAATGGAAAAACCTAGCACATCATTAAACTACTTTAAAATAAAGATATTCAACTAGGAAAAAATCTCGTGTCTATGTCCATTTTGAAAACGTATCGCCGTAGCTACCTGATCCCATACCATAGATGGAACAAAACATTACAATTCAGTGTAATATCCAATGTAATCCATCACTTACATAGAAACCTGGGTCAACCTTATAAATATTGAAGCCTTATATAGTCTCAAGGTTTATTGATATAAATGTTCCAGAAAATTTTATTGGATGTCCTTCCATATCATACCATTAGCTTGCTGGTTCCGAACCAGAACAACTGATAAGCACTTTGCCTAACCTTGCAGCTTATTAGCCACCAGCTAAACCTCTACTCAAGAGGATTCTCTATTTGATTAAGAATTGTATGGATGGACTCTATCCAGAACTAGGATTCATATGGTATACCCTCTGTACCCAAAGTAGGAGGGTGTTGTAACTGGATCTTCCTAGCCCTTTCAAATATTCTCAACACAACCTGTCTTGGTCCAGGTTGCATCATTTGCATTAAACTAGTGAAGTTCACATGAAACAAATCTTCTCCCCAATCACTATGATTCACTAGGATCCCATGGTACACCTCTAGTGGAGAATTCTCACTGATATACTATTGTCTCCCATCTAGAACATGACTTCACGGTGGAATATTCCTACAATTCCAAGAACACATCTCAAATCACATAACATGAATAATCCACAATTTCAGAAAATAAGGCAATCCACTATCCTTAAACAACCCATTTCAAATACATTATTCCAATGTACATCATCACATATATATCACTATCACCAAACATTACATCAGTAGGTCAGGGACAACATGAGGTAACAAACATAAGTAATCATCAATATTTCATTAGACAAAATTTTCAAGTCATTTCCACACTTACAATGTAAAACTTCATTTTTATTCACATTTCCAATTTCAAAACATATCAAACCGACATTTTAAATCATTAATAAATATTCATTAAGCATAATGCATTTAAACATTGGTTAAAATTATTTCCATTTACCCACAAGTATATCTCTTATTAAAAAATATTTTGTTTAAATTTTCATGGAATTGAAATCCATTTTAACATTCATGACTAACAGACCCATCCCATGTGTGCCTTTCATGATGCATTCCACCTAAATCCTTGGGTTCCTATAAAATTTTCATTATTGAAAAATCTCATTCCATTTGGCCCATAAGTAAAATATTATAAAATGGGAACTTCACATAATAAGGCCATCACCTAATGCTGAAATATCATTGAACTGTCACAACAAACATTAAGAAAAAAAAATCCCACCCCAGCACTTGGCTTTTCCCTTATAAATGGGTTAGCTTCTCCCATTAATGATCTATTTTCCAAGTCCTAACACATCCTAATATCCCTTCTACCATCCAAAATAGTAATACCATAGAAATGGACCTCCTCTAATACCACTTTGTAACACACCTGACCAATAGGCCACTAAACCAGTTCTCTAAGCCGAGTCGACACATGACCTCAATGGTGACTCCATATACACTATATATTGTCAACTATCAGCGAGAGTCCAATAGGTCACATGGGAAGAATATACCCTATTTATCATAGCAAACCATATATCATAATATAAGAAATAAATTTAAAAATAATTAATAAACCGATTTTTTTACTAACCATTTCCCAAACATGTCACAAAACACTACCTAACAATAAATACATTATATCATGATAACAGTTAAAAAAGTGAAGAAATCTAAAAAAATGGAAAAAACGAATCCCCAAAATGGTTTCTAAGTCCATTTCTATATCCCCATCCATGAACACCCCAAGTATAACTCAACACTATAGAATAGGGCCATTTCCCTTATTCGAATCAACAAACATGATATCTGCTCAGGTACACCATGGATGCCCGAGCAGTGGGTGAGTAAAACTCAGTGGGACACCACCCTACTCAGAAATCCTTGGTTTACCTAAGTAGATATCATGGTTTTTATTTAGAAAAGGGTAAAGTCCCAATTCAATAGAGTTTAGTTGGACATGGGATGTTCAAGGATGGGAATACGTATATAATCAAATTACATGATCATAACACGGGTTATTAAACATGTAACATGCTATAGAGTTGTTCTGGAGACTCTTAGGATACAATGGTTATAAGAAAACAATAAAGGGATTAGGACATAATCAAATTACATGATCATAACATAAAAAATACAATACCAATCAAAAAAAGGGTTATTAAACATGTAACATGGAATAAATATTTAACAAATACAAGATCTATAAGAACAAATAATCAGAAGCCCTTTAATATCAGTCTTGATAATATGAAAAATAATATACCGTAAGTAAAAAAATAAGTCATTTTAAGAAAAACATTTAATATTAATCTTAGATTATATTCATAACCCTTGTTAAACTCATTTCAAAAATGACCAGAGATCATTTAAATCCATAAGATAAACCACATCGTTTAACTCTATCCTTCTTTCCATTGAAGAAAAAAACATTATCTAATGCATTTAATGGCTATAATGGGGAACAAGAATTGTATAAGATATATAAATCTCACCTTTTCATCATATACTATTATGAAGTACTATTTCATAAATAATAAATTTTTATCTTTCAAATTTTCATTATAAAACCCTTGAAAACAACCAACATTGCATTATAGAATTTTCAACCTGTGAAAATGAAGGGGGTTTCATTGAAATATATTTAATACAATTATAATAATACACCTAGAGAAATAATATGGATAATATCATAATATCACAATCATAGTGAATTTGGGTAATCATTAGCGTATGTGGACATAGTTGAAAATATATGTTAAAGATCATTTAAAACATTTCATTCAAAATAATGGTTAATACACTTTTATATTAAAAATATTTTGTAAAAAATATATATTATTTGGAAAAATATTTTCTTTTAAAATAACCATGTAAAATTATATAGGTATCTTTAATACAAAATTGATCATGAATAGTTGAAAATATACTCATGTTATAAATGTTAAAAATAAATATTCTTTAAAACATTAATAAAGTGACCCATATAGAAAACATTAAGAAATTATCTTTTAATTTTTTTTAAATATTTCCAAATTTCATTTAAAATAACTCTATAAAATAATTAAAATTTTGAAAATAACATTATTGAAACCATTTTTTAGAAACATAGATATTTAAGAGAACGATTATTGATCTAAAATAAGTTACATGATTATTATCACATAAAAAAACATTATATATGTTTTATTAATCAACAAGGCTGGAAATGGAAATTAAACATGTGAACCACACTCATAGATTGATAAGATAATTGGTTCATGATAATAAGATCAAATTATTTCTCCAAGTTAACCTTGAACAAAAAATATCTCTAAAAGAAATGAGATTGTGAAATACAACCTTCACCATTTTGGTAACATTCAAAATAAAAATTAATTGAAGGAAACTATATAATATTCCTCCTGAAATACCATTATATAAATGATTTAATTTTTTAAAATTCATTCATGAGGAATTATTTACCCCATATAATGTAATATTGGTTTATAATAAGAAATAAATTTTAAGAATGTGAGTTTGAGAAAAAGAAAATTGTTATAAACATAATGAACTTTTAGTTGACTATTAATATGTGAAGTGATTATGTGAAAATTAAAAAAACTATATAAAAAAATTTTAAATACAAAATATAATATTTATAAATTAATTTATACATAATAATTTCACAAAAATGTTAGTGAAGTATAATAAAATGAAATGATATTTAGTAAAGAAAACCATTTAACGCAAGATAACATTCAATTCAAATCCCCATGGATTAAATTATTTAAATAAAAACATATATTACCTTGAATCATATATTATTAATTATATAAAATTTATCATGAGTATTATACACAAAATTTAAAATTTATAAGGTATATATCATGAAAATATGATTTAGTGAAGGAAAATTGAGACGAAATCCCTTACACCGAGTCCAAAATTTCAATGTTGGTGCATTAAATCCTATAAAATAAAGTTATATAAATAATTTAATTTCATAATAAACCAATATATGTTTATCAATTTATCATTAAACCAATTAATTCATTTATTATTACAATATATTTAATCACATATTCATTTAAATCCTCATCTGGTGTTTTAAGGACGTTTTGTTCACAATTTCAAAATAACTTTAGAATGTTGACCTTAGTCAAAGATATATTGGTTAAATAATCATAAAAATAGTAATCATGAAATAAATATCATTTTTATAAATAAATTATAATTTTAAATCCAATGATGAAATATTTTTTAAAATATTTGTTACATTTCAATCATAGAGACAATAAGCCTCACGTACACATGAGTAATGTTTTCTATTTTCAACGATCATGATTGAAAGAAGGAATCTTTTATTTTTTTATTTGGACAAATATAATAATTTCATAAATACCACATTATTTATTTAAATAAACTTATATATTTCAACTATGTTATGTGGGGATGGGAAATGGGTCCATTGATTCATTGACATAGTAGTCCAAACACACACACGAATGACATTATCTGTTTTAAACCGATGTAAAGATAAACTTTTAATGATATATTATCCTTTAATAATGATTAATATTTCATTAATATCATATATAAAATTAATTCATTCATTATAACAAACTTTTAGAGGGAGTGATTGAAAAACAATTACATCAGTCCGTGAGGTAATAATACGTCGTACACACGAATGATGGATTCATTTCCCATTTGACGAAAAGGATATAAGTGTAGGTTATTCCAGTAAAATAATAAAATCCAATTATATATATCATATTTATTATATTAACTTAGCATTTTTTAAAATATTTTAAGTTAGAAGAATAATAAATAACATAAAAACACATGATCTAAATCCATACATCTTCATTAAACTATCTCCTTTGGTTTATAACTAAAGCCTTCTAAAGATGTATTTATTATAATAACATGCACTACATGATGTCTATAGAGATGTAAATAAGATATTTGTTCATTGATTTTGTGAAAAAAATGTTTTTTATGTGTGCGAAAAAGAGAATAGTGGGTGTCATTCTCTAATGAGTGGAGGGGAATTCTGGGAATTTGTTAATTTATTGAAACAATATAAATTAATTTCAAAATTGAAATGGGTAAAAATTTATAAAATTAAAATATAATCTGAATACTAGTTTAGACCCTCCCATATACTACAAATATAACTTTTTTAGGAGATTATTTCTCCTTTATCATTTCATTTTTACCCTCTATCTACCCTTTTGATGAATACAGTAATAATAAAGTATTTTACTATTTAGGGGTCTAGATAGTTATTATAAAAGGTTAATTTAATGATAAATGAACCATGGTTTATATTTTAAACCATATTCCAATCAATATTAATAATTATTTTTGTAACGACCCAAATTCAATCAATGTAATTTTCTCTTCTGATAGTTATTTCATATTGTAAAGATCACATAAAATCAGTTAAACATAATGATACATAATTTATAAATGAATATTGATTGAATTTTGTGGTATTTTAAGATTTGAATGGACCTATATTGATGAAATAGTAACTTTACCTTAGGAATTATAATGTGACATGTATGAATAGTAAACCAGCAAAATGAATAGCAACCACACCCATGAAAGTATAAATAAAATTATTGCATGTTTGAAATGAATGTATGATATAAATATATCACAGTATTAGTAAATGCATTTTTTAAAAATTATTAATTAATTCTTTTTATTTTTATAACGGATAAATATTTAATTACAATTTAATAATTAATAAAATGATCAAAATGAAACATTATTTTGATAAAATGTATTCAAAAACTAATATTTTGTTTTCTTATGATCTTAATATAATTTTATGAGACCTTAGTTAATTTTTCACTGACTTATAAAATTTATTATAATTTTAAAATTTGTAGAGGAAGATGAGCCCGTAAGGGGCGCCGCCTCCTTAGGGTTTCTCCCCTGTCGCCGCCTGTCCTCCTCGCCTCGGATCGAAATCTGAGCTCTCTTCGGCGCTCCTACTCAGCGATTTCGTTGCAGTGGTTCCTCTCATATGGGCGGCGTTGAGGAATCTTCATTGGCGCGACCGTCTGGGCCTTCCCCACCATTTGCTGGCCTGTTCATTTGGCACCGTGGTGTTGACTGCGGTCATTGTTCCAGCTTCTCCTGGCCGAGGGCCGATGCTTTGTCTATGTTGGCTGGGGGCGCACGCGGTGGTTCGATGAGGTCTCCGAGTGAGATTGTGACGGTGGCGACGGGATCTACTTCTGATTTGTGGCGAGGCATCGCGACTGTCATCGTGGATTTGTATTCTCTTCTTGTTTCTCTACCCTTTTTATTTGTCTAGGGTTTGCTTGAATCCTTCTTTGGATTTTGGTGATTCTGGTCGTGATTTGCGGTTCGATCTGCTCCGGTGTTGTTGCGGCATCGGCGATCTGTCGAGTTGATTTTGCGTGGGCTTCAAGGTGGAGGTGTCGGATTGGTCTTTTCCGGCGACCTGTGGGATACTGGGCAGGTGACGGCGACGGCGGTCTGGACGACGTCGATGGTGATGCGTTTCTTCTATGGCGGTGAGGTCGGAGATAATGCCGGTGTTGGTGCTCCGGCGACGACGGTGAGAAGCGCTGATGTCTGTGGTAGTTCCATGAAGCTTCATGATGATGGTGACTGGTGGATTTTTTCGACGTCGGCCGGATTTGCAGTGGGTGAGCGTTTTCCATGCTACGCGGTTCGAGGCGGCTCGTGGATCATGCCGAAATGATGGCGTTTGATGCGCTGACTGGAAAGTGGAAGGCGTGTGAAGTTTGGGTTTCTTTATTTTTGAAAATTTAGGTTTTTGGTGTAATGGTTTGGTTTGTAATTAACTATGTTTGGTGGGGACTTTTGATTGGGTTTGGGCAAGATGTTCGCCCTCATCTATCTCCTTATTTACTGCACTTTTGATTTCTTTTAATAAATGGTCAGAGGTTATTCCTCTGACTGAACTTTCCTGGTAAAATTTGTATGTTTGAGTAAATGATGATTTCAATTAAAAATTAAATTTCACATATTTTGAACATTATTTAAAAAAATGGAGTTCATTTTTGAATTATAAACATTTAAAAATGGATAGGGTACTTTTATTTGGATTTTTTTGAAAGATTTAAATATTTTGTGAATAGTATAATACAATAATTTATGTTATGAATACTTTTTAATTTGAAAACAATATTCGTTGAGTCATCGATGATGTAGGAACCAAAATATAAAATATTATATAATTATTTTAATATATTTTATGATAATTCTAAACCTATTTATAGTTTTGGGACAAAAATAAGAAACATATGAATATAATATTTTAAAAAACACCCCTCTCCCCCAATATAAATACTGCCCCTCACCACCTCTTCTCCTCAAACCATCCAAGTCTTGGTAATTTTCTAAATTCTGACCAATACTCATCCCAATACCTCCCCCATTGTTCAGGGACTCTTGTTCCAATAAAAAGTCTAAAATGGACCCCCTTGGAGGTTCTCAAGGAGGAGAAGTGAAGAGTTAAAAATCTTCTTTATTTTATTTTATTTTCATTCAATTTTCTTTATTTTCTTATCCTTCCATATACTAACCTATAAAAAGAGAAATAAAATCTCCTTTATAATTTATATACTATAATTATTCCATGTTAATGGAAGATCCAACATCCCACTCCTTTATCTCTCTCTTTTATTCTATAAATAAAAACATCATCTGTGATGTGTCAATTTGACAACATCATGGATAATGCATTTTCATTTTCCATTAACCCCTTAAAGGATCTTCAAAAAAAAATAATCAAGTTTAAACAATATTTTATAATACAAATTATATGTTATTTATTATTATGGAACCATTATATATACATGATATTAATTAATAAGACAAAACTATTTCATGATGATCGAAAAACCACCAAAATGATCTAAAATATTATCATTAAAGTTCTATTTAAAGAATCAACCTCATATCTGAAAAAAATAATTCATATAAACATTAAATATTTTATAGGTTTATTAGTAACATATAATTCTAATTCTAGATAATTATACCCATTTTACATGAACTTCATTGCATATAAAGAACTGAACTCATCACAAAAACCTAGAAAATGAATGCTCCTGAATGATGCTATTAGACTATATAACTCATCAATTAGGCCATAAATGAACATAATAAAACAATAATGAATAAAATAAATTTAGAGAAGGTTTTGATGCAAATAATTAATGGATTTTATTTGATTATACATGAAATTATGGTCAAGTGCAGAACACATTCAGACATAAGGTTAAGGTTTCTTCCCAAACTTTTATTTTCATTTTGGTTATTATTTCACCCTCTATAAACTAGTGTAATTATTAATTTATTTTATATAGTTCTTATAAATTTTAAATATATGTCACATAATTATGTATTCTAATCATATTGTCTTTCATCTATATAAAATACATGTTTTATAAGGTACCCTTTTCAATTCTTCCCGATATGCAAGCCCAAATAAAGGGAACGTCTTGATTTTTTACGAAATTTTCAAGTACAATACATAATCTATTTTAAGACTCCATTAATTTTATAAAATCACTAATTTTATCATGAAATTATATACTTTTTCATTTCTGGTTTCATAAAAACAATAATTAAAAATACCAATGTTATTTCCAAAAGAACTCTTCGTCCAAATTAATAGGGGAATTCTCTCAAGAATTCAATGATGGGTTTATTGGAGTATTTTCAAATAAATCAAAAAATTATTTGAATTTTATTTATCTCTTATGATCATAATAGACCATATTGTATTAAATTTTTATGATCATTTTGACTATAGTTGCTCTATCTTGATACCATTCACCATACAACTCAGAAAGATTAATGATTATGTTTACAGATTGGGGAATGAGATTTACATATCATATGTATATGTTTTTTTATCTTTAATCCCATTAATATGAGGAAATAATTGGAATTATTAAGTAATGGTTAGGGCCCGATATATCCCCAGGATGCATTGTTAGGTCTCATGAGGAAAAATATATATAAACTTGAATAAGGCCTTTCCCATTTTCATATATAGTTTTGGGTGAGGCCTTAAACATTTTCATATGACTTGGTTGAGGCCTTGATGTTATGTTTCATATGCCTGGAATATGGATTCCCTAATAATGATATTAATAATTAATTATACTTGTGAATATTTGACTCATATAATATCAATGGTTTAACTTCTTTCTCATGTAATAATTTATATGGAATCATTTTTTCATATTTTATTCATGACATATTTTTCTCAAAAGTTATGTTTTAATGGAACATATTTTTTGTCATTTATGATGTCTTATTGTTTATGTTTATCATTTACCATATTCTATAAACTTACTAAGCATATTATCTCACCCATTTATTATGTTTTATTATTCCCCAAAATGAGAATATGTATATTATAAATGTCTTGAAAAGATAATATATGTATTATAGATGTTACCAATGAAGTTGTAATGTTGTTTTTTAATTTCAAATTGTAATGTAAAACTTATGTTTTTATCTATTTTTCCAAAACTAATAAACTATTCAGTCTATCAGAATGTAACTTCCTTATTTATTATACAAATTTAACAATGTATGGAACTAGATCGGGGGAACTAGGGTCATGGTCTTTACATTTGTTATCCGAGGAAATTTAGTTTAAACCTTGGAAACTATATTTAGAAATAAATTGATTAGCTAACATAAGCCTAATATATAATATTATTATAATCATAAAAGAGCATCCTAGAATTTAGTTAAGGTAGATATTATATGGGTATTCTTATAAATACATCCATTTATGGATATTACTAGTGGACGTGGTTCTGCCCAGATATACCTAGGAGTAACAACCACAAAAATGTGTCTCTGGCTTGAATCTAGGTAACATGGTACAATTCAATGGGCCTAACTATGAACCTAGTTTAAAACCCTATGAGGATATTCTTAGGATAATTCGCATTTTCTTTACAAAACATTATGAAGGATTTACAAGTAAATATTTCCCAAAAGAAACAATGTTTATGATTATGATATTAGCTATCCATAAAATATTTGTTTATGTTAATAGTTTTTCTAGTTTTAGATTATACATTATAATTCGTAATATAATTTAGTGCCTCAACTTACTTAGAAATTGTGCCTTTTGGAAGTAATGGAAATGGTATCAATGCAAATATCACATATAGGGATTTCCCTACTATGTAAAACACGAATGTTGGTACGAGAGTTACAACAAGTGCCGAGAAACTTATAACTGTACTTGGAAAACTAACTCAGGTTATGAACAATTAAATTACTCATATAGAGCATCCTAATAGACAACATGGAGGATAAATGTTTTACATCTTTATGAGATAACAACATTAATCATTCAGTGACACTAAAAACCCATTTAAAGTTGATCATTAGATAAGTTCCTTAGAGAAGATATTTATCACTTTTTGAAGTGATTAAATGAGAAGTTTATAATTAAATTTTATCAATTATTAGGAGATGAGGATCTGTGGTGGTAATTAATTGAAATCAAAAAGAAGGAGGAAGAAATTAAAAAAAAATTAATATAGACATTTGAAGTAAATTTACATAGAAAAATATTTTCCCCACAAACAATGAGAATATATCGAGAAGAAATTCTTGAGTCTCAAACATAATGAGGATGGAAAAATTGAAAAGTATGAATCCAACATTATAGGGTTAGTAAGGCATGTTGTGGACTACATATGTAATCCAAGTAGAAATATTGAATGATTCTTTGATGGTTTGAAAGCATCATTCCATATGACATTGGTCTCTAAAAATTTATCACCATATGTAGATATAGTCTTATGTTCTATCAAGATAAATAAATAATTCTATATGTCTTATGAATTTAATAAAAAACAAGAGAAGAAGCGGGAGTCATAGAAAAGAATGGAAAATATTATAATAAAAAGGTAATTTTTGAATGTGTGATACATGTTTAAGGAAACACTCTAGTGTCCATATGAAAAGAATAAAATTTTTCTATAAGTGTGGTGAAAAAGGTCACCATGATCAAGACTACGAGGTAGAGAAAGAAGTTACCAATGTCTAATGCTATAATTTTAGGGATATGGGAAACTATGAAAATGATTGTCCTTGTATCAAGGAAACATACCCCCGAAATGGCCAAGGGAGAAAGGCTATGCTTATACAAACACAAATATAGATTTTTACGTTCATAATGAAATAGTGAAAGGTACTTTAATAATTTCCATAAAAATAGTCAATTATTTATTTGATTCTAGTTTATCGCATTCTTTTATATCATCCCAATTTTCCAAGAAAATGTTACATTTCGATTTTGATTTAATAATGAAGTTTTAAATAAAAAATCATACAAGAAGTATCATTGTGACACATAAACATGCTTTATTTGATGACTTTTTTCTTATACCTATTATTGAATTTTATATAATCCTATTTATGGATTGGATTTCAAAATATTAAATGAAAATATATTATAAAAAGAATGATATTAAGATTAGTGAGGAAGATGTAGAATTCCTTATATTTAGAATAGCAACCTCATCATCTGAGTTGTATATGGATCCACCACTATTCAATCTTCTAAATGAAAATCATGGAGAGGAAGAGAATACAATATCTTTGGATGTGGAAAGAAATATTAAAATTGAAGATATACCTATTTGAAAAGAATGTGTTGATGTATTTCTATAGTATATACATGTACATTCTATATATAGGGAAGTTAAGTTATATATTGAGTTAATTCCTAGTTAATTACTTATATTAATGACTCGTCATAGAATTCCCACTGTGGAATTAGTTGAACTGGAGAAAAACTAGAGGAATTGAGTGATAACACAATTATTCACACTAGTGTTTCTCCATGGGGATCCCCAGTTCTTTTTGTCATGAAGAAAAATGGACCCATGAGGTTGTTCATTGACTCTAAATAAATTAATTCTATTATATAAAATAAAAATTATCCCTTTCCTCAATTTGATGATTTATTTCATTAACATTATGGAGCTCAATTTTTTTGAAAAATTGGAATTTTATCTGGATGTCTGCATTCATTTGTGATGAAGGTAGATATTCCAAATATAATATTTTGAACCAAATATAAAAATTATGAGTTTATAGAAATTCCATTTAGACTAACTAATGAACCCTCTATTTTATGGATCTAATGAACATATTGTTCAAGGAATATCTTGATGATTTTTTGTGCTATTAATTCATTATATCTTGGTCTAATCCAAAATACATGAAGAACATGAGAACCACTTGTGGTCTGTTTTGGAGACTCTTAGTTTACAATGGTAACATAGAAAGATTAGAAAGTGTAAATTATGGATTCACATAGTTTCTTTTCACATCAATATTCTCTTTAAGGATATAATTTAATTTGATCCAACAAAGAAAAAGGGTGTCCAATAATTTCCTACACCAACGAACATAAATGAGTTATGTAGTTTTATTGGATTAGTAAGTTATTATCTAAATTTCATTCAGAAATTATCCAGATTAGACAACTTGTTCAGTAAGCATACTCGTAAATGGGTTAAGTTTATTTGGACAATGTAATGTGAATAATTCTTTAAATAATTAAAGAATATATTAGTGAATTATGATATATTAACTTTACCATCAATAAATATAGTGTTTGTGATTTATAGTATGGCCTTAATGAAAGGACTTGGTTTTATACCTATGCATAGTGATAGATTTATTGACTATGAATAAAGATAGTTGAATACTCAAGAATAGAACTATCCAACTCATGATCTTTAGTTAGCCATCATAATCATTTCTCAGAAGATATGGAGACACTATCTATCCAGTAAAAGATGTGAGATATATACAGATAATAAGAGCTTAAAATGTATATTGTCATATAAAGAACTCAACATGAGGAAAATGTGATAGATCGAGCTACTCAAGGATTTTTATTGTTTAATACACTACCACCAAAGGAAGTCAAATAAAGTAATAAATGCATTGAGAAGGAAGGATCATGGACTTATGAACAAAATGAGGATTGAAAAGGATCCTTTGTATAAGGATACAGAAAATATAAATATAGAAATTATAAAAGAAGGTAAAACATCATTAATTTTTCAATTGGATTCCCAACCATCTTTATTTTATTGGAATAATTTTTCTCAATGTGATGATGACAATAATTAAATGAAAATTAATGATGTGAATGATGGGAAGTTGGAAGAATTCATTTATGAAGATGTAATTTTGAAATTTTGGAAGATGCTATGTGTTCCCTAAATACTAGAGCTAAAAAAGGAGTTATTGGAATATTCCTATAGCCCAAATTTCTCTATACACCCTGGTAAAACTACGATATATATAGATATGAAGGAACATTTCTGGTGAGATAATATGACGTGGGAAATTTCTGATTATGTATCAACATGTTTAGTCTGTCAAAAAGTGAAGGCTAAAACACAATGTCCTAGAGGATTTATGAAACCTATGAATATTAATACATGGAAATGTTATAAAATTATAATTCATTTTTTCATTGTATTATAAACAACTCCATGAAATAATTATGCAATGTGGGTGATTGTTTATTAACTTACTAAACCTGCACATTTTCCCACTATAATGGATAAATTTCCACTAGAGTGACTTAAATGACTCTATATCAATGAATTTGAAAGTCTTCATGGATATCCTATTTCAATTTTGTCTGATACTAATCCAAGATTTAATTCTAATTTCTGTATAATTTTCCATAAATCATTAGATATTCATATTCATTTGAGAACTTCTTATAACCGTCCAATAGATGAGATGTTTTTAAAGACCATTCAAACATTATAATACTTGTTGAGATTATTTTCACCTGACTTTCAAGGTATGTGTTTTTAAAATTTTTCATTGGTAGTATATTCCTACAAATAGCTTTTCCATTATAGTATTAAAATGGAACCATTAGAAGCATTGAATGGAAAGACATATTGTAAGACAACATGTCGGGATGAAGTTGGTCAAAGGAGGCTTGTGTGTCAAGAGATTATGGATAAAACAATATAAAAGGAAAAGACTATTCAAACCCATATTAAAGAAGCTAAAAGTTTGAAAAATTGTTATATCAATAGTGGATGGAATTATTTTTAATTTCAAGTGGGGGAGAATGTTTTCCTGAAAGTATCTCCATGGAAGGGTGTTATATATTTTGGGAAGAAAGGGAAACTATGGCCCCAATACATTGATAGTTTTGAAATTCTAGATAGAATTAGAGATTTGGATTAACTTTTGGTAGTGCCCATAGCCTTTCTAATGTACACAATGTATTATGCATCTCTTTGTTAATAAAGTACATGCTAGACCCAACTCTTTTCATCAATTATGAAGGAATAGATTTGGAACTTGAATTATCTTAATGTGAGGAGCTTATCCAAATTTTGGACAGAAAAGAATAGGTGTTGAGGAATCAGATGCCTCACATGGAAAAGGTACATTGAGAAAATTATAAAATTGAATAGGTGATATCAATGATTGATTAACTTTTGATGAATAACTACTGAAATATATTTATAAGGAGATATTCTAGAAATTTCGATGATGATATTATTGAAGGAGGGGAGAATGTAATGACCCAGAAAACTATTAATGAAAATTTATATTCTTATTGTTATTTAATATTGTATAAATCACATTAAATTACTTAGATATCAGAATAAAAATTTATAAATGAATAATGAATTAAGTGGTATTTCTATATGTTAAGGAACCTATACCATCAAAATATTACATTTCCCGTATGAATAGTAATATTAACCTTATAAATATTAAACTGAAAAAATGAATACTAACATCAACCATGAAAGTATAAATATAATTTATCTATGTTATAAATGAATGTATGATATAATTATATCATAGTACAAGTAAATGAACATTTTAAAAATTATTAATTAAGTGTTGGTATTTTTATCAGGCATAAATATTTAACCAAAACTTTATAATTAATATAATGAATTAATTGAAAATTTATCTTCATTAAATATAATAAAATATAATATATATTTTTCTTATAATTTTAAAATAATTTTATGAGACCTTAATTAATTTTTCATGGTGTTATGAAATCACTTATAATATTAGAATATTTATTTTTTGAGTGAATGATGACTTTAATTAAAAATTAAAACTATCAAATATAAATATATATTTTCGTTAAACGGAGTTAATTTATGAATTCTACACCTCAGAAAATCGTTAGCATGAAATTTTTTGATTTTTAAAAAATATATAATTTTTGGTTTATAGTAAAATATAGTAGTTTACAGTACAAAAGTATTTTAAGGTAAAAACACTATTATTTGAGTCATCACTGATGTAAAAACCATAATATAGGACTTAAATTCTTTATTTTAATATATTTTATGATAATGCTCAAAATATTCATAGTCTTTAGACAAAATAATAAAACAATGAATAAAATATTCAAAAAAACACCCCTTTCCTCCACTATAAATACCACCTGTCAACTCATCTTCTCCTCACACCATAAAATCATTAAGCCTTGCCTAAATTATACCCAATATTAATCCCAAGATCTTCCCACATGTCCATGTGGTTTTGGTCTAATAAGATGACCAAAACCAATCCCCTTAAGAAGGTTCATAATGAGGATCATTCAAGAGTTAGAAATCATCTTTCTTTTCTTTTTATTTTTCTTTCAATTTATTTTATTTTTATATCCTTCCCTCACCTAACCTATAAAAAGATACATGATAACTCCAGTATAATTTATATTATATAATTATATAATGTTAATGAAATATAAATAATCAAACTCCTTTCCCCCCTCACTCTTTAATTCTAAAAATCTAATCATTGCATGTGATGTGTCAATTTACCGACATCATGGATGATATATTTTCATTCCACATTATCTACTTAAAGGATAATAATAAAGTAATAATTATAGATAATAAATTCTTAATTATAAATATTATAAGTTAGTTAGTATTCTTGAACTGGTATATATACATGATATTATGTAATAAAACAATATTATTTTGTGACAATAAAAAATCCGTCAAAATGATCTAAACGATTATAATTAAAGGTATATTTAAGGAATCATCATAATATATAGAATAAAATTATATATAAGTACCTTAAATATTTTTATGTTCATTAATGTCATATAATTCTAATTTTTTAGTGTTATACCCATTTTACATAAACTTGAATACAAATAAACAAAAAAACCGATCATGAAAACCCAGAAAATGAATTCTATCGAAAGATGAAATTAAACTCTATAACTCATAGAAAAGGTAATAATTGAAATTAATAAAACAATAATTAAGATAGTACATGTTTAAATGGTTCTGAATTAACAAATTAATGGATTTAATTTTATTATCAAGGAATTTTAGGTCACGTGCAGAACACATTAAGACATCAGGTAAGGGTTTCTTCCTGAAACATTCATTTTCAATAGGTTTTTTGTTTCTCCTTCTATACACCAATTTAATTATGAATTTATTTTATATTATTCTTATAAATTATTATTTAATGTTCAATACTCATGTATTTTGATAATATTTTTTTATTTGGTTGAAAATACATTTTTTACAAGCCCCCTTTTAAATTTTTCCTCATATGCAAGCCTGAATAAAGGGAATGAATCAATTTCTCACCCATTTTTCAAGTACCATCCATAATATATTTTAAGACACCATTATTTTTATAAAATTACAACTTTTTTTTTATGAAAATCAACATCTATTAATTTCCTATTTTATTCAAATAATCATGATAAATACAGATTTTCTTTCCAAAAGAACTCTTCTTCACAAAGTAAAAGGGGAATTTCTCTCGAGATTTCTCCAATGGTTTTATTAGATAATATTAATTTATTTCAACAACTATATTGAATTTTATTTATTTATTTTTTATTATCATAGACTATATTTTATTAAATGGGTTAAGATAATTTTGACTATGGTTGTGGTATCTTGATACCATTCACCATACTACTCACAATGGTTAGTTATTATGTTTATATATTGGGGGAAGTTATTTATATATTATATGTATATGTTTTTTATGTTTATACCCATTTATATGAGTAATGATTGGGACTTATTAAGTGATGGGTGGGGACCTCTATAACCCCTTAATTCATTGATAAGTATCAGGATAAAATACATTTATTGACTTCCTCAAGGCCTTTCTTGTTTTTAGATATTGTTTTGGATAAGGCCTTATTAATTTTCAGATGTCTTGGTCAAGGGCATGATGATATGTTTCATATGTACGTCATATTAATTTCTTCATAATGACTTTAGTAATTTTTTATCCACATGAATATAAAACTAGTATAATATTTATGGTTAATATTGTTTCTCATGTGGTTATTTATATGGAATTATTTATTCTTCTTTTATTATTACCATATTATTCTAAAGAATTATGTTATAATGGAACATGTTTTTATTCATTCATGAAACCTTATACTTTATGTTTATCTTCCATGATATTTCTTAACCCTAGTAAGCATCTAATCTCGCCCTTTTCTTATATTTTTTTTCTCAAGGATTCGATGATGAATATAACCAATGAATTTCAGAGATAACCTAGGAGTTATGGATATTACAAATGAATTTGATGTGTTATTTTTTTCCGTAATGTTATAATATAAAATGTATGTTTTTATCTATTTTTCCAAAACTACAAAATTATTCAGTTCTTTAGGATTTTACTTCCTTGTTTATTGCACAGATGTAATAAAGCAAGGCACTGTCTCTGGGAAATTGGGATCGCAATTATTATAATTTTAATTTTAGGAATATTAAATCATCTAATAAAATATTATTATTTTTTAAATATATTTATTGAAATTTTTGGGAATGCATGAAATATTACAATATATAATGTGTCCAACTCATGTAAAATGTTTTAAAAACCACATCAATACAACAATAAATTAGATATGGTATTAATATAATTATACAATAAAATTTTCACTCGGTTGAATGCCATTTTAGACATTATATTTTGTGTGTATCTCCTTGGTTATGAAATTTTATCCTTAACCATTGTAGCAACTTCTCAAAAATAAAATGTAATAATTTTAATTATGAGGTGACAATTTTTTCATAATTTTAAATGGTATAAAATTTTATATAATTTATCATCCTAATTATATTATTTTAATATTTTTAGGAATTTAAAATAATTAAATAAAATATTATTTTACATAAAATATCATTGATGACATATTTAACATAATTCATTTTATTTTCCATTGAAAAAGCATGAAAAAATAGCTATAAATATAAACCATTCATGGATCCATAAATTTGTATATTTAATTAAAAAATTCATGGAACATAATAATTCTTATAAATTATATTACTTTTAATATTTCAAGTAAAATATACCATATATTTCTATTAATTGAATAAATATTATGTCAGAATTGCCTATGAATTTAGGGTAACTATTTCATCACTAAAAATTATAAATATATTACTATGATAAAAAAACATATATTCCAAATAACAATATACAACTTTACATATGTTTTTTCATCACTATCTACAAATATTATCAGTATAAAAATGTAAGAAAGTGAAAATTTTGAATTTATCTTTTAAATACATATTAAAATGGTTAAAATAAATTAAATATGGAACAAAGTTTCTATATTATAAATATTTTGATAAAAATAACCAATAAACACTCCTAAAAGAAAAATAATTCATGTTTTAGGTTCATTTTTAGTTCTTATCATATTATTTTTAAACTTAATTACTTGATTTACCCATTTTGGTGTGAAAATTATATACTATGTTTACTATTCCTAAAGTCGAAAAACAAATTGGAAATACTTTAGAAATTTGTACATTGTAATTCCAATTAGATAATATATTTTTCATGACTCAATTTATAATATTTCAAGAAATTAATTAAATATTAAAGCACATAGGGTAATAAAAATAGTTTTTTTAAAAAAAATTCCTTTTAAATATTTAAATTTTTTTATACCAAATTCAAGAATAAAATTGTGTAAAATGAACTTAATTGAATTATTCATAATATAATATAAATAATTATTTATTTAAATTTTTATAAAATAAAATTTATCTTTATAAATTATTTAATTAAAAATAAAATTTTCGATCAAACTCAGTATTTTCACTATTCACTTGAAATCCAATATTTTAAAAACAATATCATAACATATCTCCATAATTTATTTGAAATTGTTATTTAAAAAATTATAACCATTTTATTAAAAAGATTAAATAATATTTATGACATCTTATCACACAAATTAATAAAACCTATTTTTTATGAAAACATATTTTTAGGAATAAAATGACTTTTCCAAAAATTGAGTTCATATTTATTTAAAATTAATAAATAGATTAGTATCAATTAGGAACTTTATATATATATATCATAATGTGTTGAGTCATATTTATACATTTCAATCTAATGTGTAGGTTATAAATAATATATTTAAATAATAATATTTTGTGGTTATTTATTCTCAATGTTGTGTATGATGTAAGATTTCAAACATAATGTTCTTCTAAAATATCTGGATATTACAATTAAAAATATTGGGTGAGGTGGAATACCATTTGGTTCTCCAAAATTTTATTTATAATATCCTATATGTCTTCTATGTGTTGTAGATTTAGTGTTACTTTCTTTAATATTATCAGGTCAATGGTTTTAGAGAGTTGGGTACCAAATATTATTCGACATTCATAGAGTAACTTGTTGATATTCAAGATCTTTGAGAGAAGGTGATGCAGGATAAAGACATTATTTTTGTTTTATTTCTATGGAATCATAGTAATATATAGGATAATGTGTGGGAACAAGAGTCACATATGAATGTTCAATAACTTGAGTTATTTTGTGATTTGTCTAACTGTGTTGTTTGGAAAGATTATTGAGAAAATTTATGGATGTATTTTATTACTTGTTTTAAATTATGATATATTTATTATTTGTTTCTCAATTATTTTTATTTGATAATGTATTATCATTTTATTGAAATATTGTATTGAGTGATTGATTGATGGGGATAATAGTTCTTTATTTTGAGTTAGGTATTTATTTTTGAGGAAGATAATTCATTGATATGTATATAATGTAATGGAACATACCTTTATAAACTGTAAATCTGTGATATATATGTGTTATATGGTAAGAGAAGAAGTTATAGGGATTTTTTAAGGTTCATTTAATGATGTATTAAAATAATTATGATGTTGTGTTCTTGGAAATTATGTGGCGTGGTTATAGAGATAGTGATTGGGGTGTAGTCATGGTCTTTAAGATAGGGAATATCATCATATAGATTCAGTGGTTCTATTAGTAATAATTTAACAAATTCATGTTTTTAGTTTTTTATTTTAGGAATTTGTTTATTGGGGTTTTTGTTTATATATTCCCAAGGATCAGTACGATATAAGATATAGGTTGAACCATAGAGCCCTAATGGTTGAGACTCTTATACCATCTTTTTAGGGTAAAACTACTGAATGGTGAATAGGATACAACACAAACATAACATTGTTTAGTAGATCAAAATGAAATTACATCATGTATTCCAAATACCAATTTTTATTCGAACACTTTTTTGTATCTAAACCCTCTGTGATGTTATTTTAGTGAAACTCCTAGGGAATATAGCTTGGTAATGGTTATTGTGTTGTGGTCCATTTTATTTTTACCCTAGTTATAAATTCAAATAAATCCCAAAATTTTAATGTTTAATCTCTTTTACCATAAATATTGGGAGGCACCCAAGAAATACTTTCATTCCATCCTGACCTATTCTCTGGATTTTATCATTGGATTTGGTAGAATGATTATAGGTTTTATGAGGTGAGAATTTCCCATTTTTTACAATGATTTCCCTTTATAAATCTACTTGTGAATGTTGTTGTCAGGGGACATGGTTATAATATTTAATGGTGAATTAATTGGTTAATGAAGGAATTTTTTCTTTAGGATACCAAAGGTTTCCATGATGTGATCTCAATATTGGGATCATCTCTTCCTCACCTTATATTTGAAGTGTGGATTGTGAATCTCTTCTCGAGGTAGTCTATTCAAGAAATTCTCTTATTTGTTTTTGTAAATTATGGGATTAACCTGATTTTTTATTCATTGGGAATGGATTATGAATTTTTTAAATAATGATAATTTACTATACAAAGTGAAATTAATGGGGAAGATGGTTTTTGTCATTAATTTACTGTCTTTAATGATATTTTATTCACACATTGAGATTATTCATTAATATTTATAGAAATAATTGATTTTACTAACACTTGTTTCTTAATGTTATGATTTTTTGGATAAATTTTATAATAGTAAACTCAGTTAAATATAGTAATGAAAAAATACTTTTAATAAATAAATTGATATGCAGTTTAGTTGATTATTGAAGAGTGTGATAATAGTCTGGTGATATTTAAATTATTATTGTTGATTGTAATTGAAATTGTTTTAGTAACTATGTTTTTGTGATTGTTGGGAGGTTTTTTTGAGGGTATAGATTTAGTTATTATTGAAGTTTCCATGCATAGAATAATGGGATTATATTGAGGTTATAGATTAAGAAGAAAGTCTGTAGTGGTATTTATATTATACGAAAGTGGGAATGAGTGGATTTTTGTGGGTGATGATTTTTTTGGTTGATGTAGGAACATCTTATAGTATCAGAGGAATAAGAAATTTAGTCTGTAAGGATGGAATTGAACTAGGATGGATATGATTGAATAAAATTATCTATAAAAATAATACATTATTTCTTAACTGATGGGGAAGATTTATTTTTATGTCTTTAGTTTATTTCAAGTAAATAAGTAATTTAGAAACATAATAAATTTAAATAGGATGGTAATTTTTAAATCTAGAAATTTAAAAAAAATCATGTTCAACATGGTGTCATTGAATTATTATGGTGTTTTGTTATGATTACTTGACATGTTCATGATGACATTGGTAGAAACAATGTAAGTATATGGTGATGTAAGTGTAGTGATATTTTTTAGTGGTGGTAATACTGTTTGGGCGAACCTACTAGTCTGGTATTGTGTGTATTGATAATTAAATACTGTTAGTTTACTTGTGATTTAAACAAAAATTACACCCTAAATAGATACCCTTATCGATTTCCAAAAATATTTTTGGAATAGTGTATTTTTCCCAAACACCCACGTCTGAGAGGGAACAAATAGATAAATTATTTCTCTTCGCCAACCCTTTCCAAGTATAATATAGTCTATGATGGCTCAAGTTTGGTAAAATTATGATACCATTATAATATGTGCAATTGTAGTCCCTTTAGAGTATTAATTTGATGATTGGTACATGATTTATTTGAATTTGTTATGGTCTTGGGGCGAGGACACATGGTAGGGGTTAATTATGCTGGGATGAGGGAACAAAATTGATGACCTTCGTGTTCATAATACCCAAATATATTATATTTGTGGTTCCTGGAATAGATGATACAAGTTTTATTGGTAGAAGAAATGGTATTATAAGGATAATATGAATGTTGTATAAGGTATTTATATGATATGAGATATGGTGTGAGGTGGCATGAATATATAAGGGATCAGAGTGATGTACATTTGGTTTAGGGGTGTGAGAGAGAAAAACCATCAAGGAACTTTTTATTGGGTAACTTCATATTGTATTCTTTGAAACTATTCTATAATTTATGGATGTGATATTTGGTTAGTTTGGCTTTTAAAGATCAGGTGGTAGTTGACCTTTTGGGTTCTTATTGGTTATTATATTTTTAATAGTAAATTAGTATATTGTATAACATTTTCATGAAAGGACATGGCTATGATCTTATTGAGTGTACATTTTATGTTCACCCCTAAATATATAAACTATTTTTTGGGTTTCAAGGGTATGTTTGGTGAATGAGATAGAAAATTATTTCTTATATCTTTGGATAACTATGTATTTTCTTCATATGAAATTATTTTGTTTTTTTGTTTATATATTTCAAATATTATTCACACATTATGGGATTTTTTTGTATATTTTTTATTTATATAATAGTTTTGATTAGTTGATATTTACATGTTTTTTAGTCATATGAGGGTAATATATAATTTTTTATACTCTCAGTTATTGTTTCTAACCAAATACTTATTAGAGTATGTGGGGCACCAGAAGATTTGAAATGAATAATATTATGTTTGGTAGTGTATATAACACACATCACTGATCTTATGCGAACCGTGAAATATTTTTATATTAATGTGATCATTATAACATAATTTTTGAATTAGTGGGTATTATTAGGATTAAAAATATTATAAAATATATATAAAGTTCATAATATATAAAAATGTATTGATTACTTCTTTGAGAATAAGTACAAAATTTTTATTGAAGTCGTTTCACTCCTAGAAATTATGTTTTCTTTAAAAATGAATTTCATTTATTTTTTAATGATTATTATAATAAATTTCTGGAAATTTATAAAGATTTATTTTATTAAATTAACTTCAATTTTTAAATTCTTCTATAATAATTATCTTATGGTGAAATTTTTGGATTTTTCTAAAAAGGATAAATTTTCAATGAAAATTGCCAAATGATATTTCTTATTGAAAACCATATTTATCATGTATTTAAAAATTATAATTATATTTTAAAATAGTTTTAAAATTTAATTATATTATTTTAATTAAACATAAGACAATTATAGTACTTTTAATGAATTTTATACTTGAATTTGGACTAAACCATTTTGATGCTTAATATACATTTTTCTAAGAAACTTATTTTTGTCATATTTTTGAGTGTACATTTAAATTAAAAAATTTCCATTATTTAAATTTATTGTTGAAAATTTTATTCCATATATATAATCTAGAGGTATATATTTCGTAAATTAGTCATTTTGATTTTTTCTCATTATGAATTGTAACCTTAGTAAAACATTCCCACACTGGTAAGGTTAAATCAGCTAATTATAGTTATAAATATAATGATAAGGCCTAATAAATGACCCAAAAATTTCCAATTATTTAATTTAATTATAAAATTACATCTATAACTATAAAAACATTGAAACTATGACTATTTATTGAAATTTAACCTTTATTTTGACCTTTTATAATATCTAAGTAAGTGATCAACTAAAAATGTTACTGTCTTACTATTAATAATTAAAATATTTTGTGATAGAGATTATGAAATCAGATGTTTGGTTATAAATAGTCATTTTAAAGATAATTTTTATTTAATGGTAATTTATTTCTAATTTTAGTAATTAAATAATTACCTTAAATTATTATGTTACAACGACATGTTTTTTATTATATTAATTGAAAAATAGAATAAATGGAGCTAAAAATATTATATGTATTTAATTTGAATGAATGATTAATTTATATTATTTTATAGAAAAATATATCAAATTTGGTATGAGATAAAGGATTCAATTCTAAATATTTCAATTTTTTTTAAATGCACATTTATTGGACGTTGTCTAAAATGGCGTTAATGGTATTTTTGCTCATATATTATATTATTAAATAATTTGAGACTGAAAAATCATTCAATATGATAATTAAGAGTATAAATGGTCCAAAATGTAATAACTCCCCAATTTATGAGCCAATTTTCATCTCATAAGTAAAATTATGACCCTTTAATATTGAAAAGTCATTACCACGATTAAGGATAAGATTAGTTTAACAAGAGTTTAACCCCCAAAATAAAAGGACTAAAATTATATAAAAACCTATAAAAAAATTGTTTGTGAATAATATTAATACCATATACTTCTTATATTATAATTTTTGTCTTTTTGAAACCATTTGACATGATTTAGATAAATAATATATTATATTATTTTGTGTAGGTCCAAAAAATGAATTAAATGATATTTTATAATGTATAATTATTTGTTAAATAATTTGAAATTCCAAAAAAATCCTATATCCCTACAAGTGATTTTCAATAAGGTTTATAATTTCAAACAAGTTTCATTTATGTTTCAATTGAACTTTTATAGTGACATTATTTACCCCTAAAGTGTAAAAAAATTAATATCACTACAATTTTAAAATGGGTTAATTGGAGGATAAAATGAAAAGATAAGGGTAAACACATAGTATACAATAATACAAATTTTATTTAGTGAGATAATTTCATAAAAATACCATAATGTCTTATAAATATACATTTTTTCATTTTCCCATGAACTGTAGATTATATTTATTTAATACATTATGTTATTCTAAGAGTTCCCCTCCCCTCTCTGATAAAAGGGAACTCACTATCCTCATATATAAACACTTAAATATCCTTTTAATTTATTAATGAACCACCAAAATCATTTCATAAAATACATCCCCATGTTTTAGATATATTATTTTGATCGTAATTCCATAGATAGAGTGATTAATGTTTCTTGAAAAGGACTTTGTCAGAAGAAGAAGTATAGTTCTCACCGTCTGTTTTACTATTATTTATCATTCTTAACCATAATATATTATTAAAACCCCGTGAAATAATAAAAATAGTTTCCAAAATATAATTTTATTTTTTATGTTAATTTAATAACCTATATTCACATCCTCTTACATCAAATTGGAAACAAACCCATCAACTATTTGTACGATGAACGAATGTATAACGAACTAATGTAATTTGTTTTCCATCACCACCTATCATGAATGGTTATAATTATGGATTTAATGTATATATATTATATTTATGAAAAATTTAAATTTTTTAGATAATATATCTCTTATTTTATTATATTTCCATGCATTGAAAATTATAACATTGTTTGTGCCTACGTGTGGACTACCACCTCCATGAAGAGATATAATTTTTTTCTTATCACTACATCATACGGATGATATATATAAGTTTATATAAAGATATAATTTTATATTTATGATATAATTATCATTATTTTATGGTGAAATAATATTTATCATTTTTCTATTATGATTGTTTTATATTGATAACATTACCCATGCGTATATATGAGATGGTTATTTATAAATTAAATATTTAAAGTAATTTTGTATTTAGTAATAGAAATAGCATGTGTGATGAGATGGAATTTAGTTAAGGGATATTTTAACTTAAAAAATAATTTCAAATGTTGTTAAAATTTATTTTATAAATCATTTTCTTCTATTGAATTTTTATTTAATTAATTTATGGACTTATTTAGGTTGAAATAAATGAATTATAAAGGTACTTTTATTTCTAGTTTTTCTTCATTTAAAAAATTTTAAAAAATGAATCTATTTACATATTCTATATATATCATTTTAAATCTCTTTACAAAATACATAAAAATGTTTCATTTTAATGTATACAACGTAAATTGGTTTTCCCACCTCTTTTATAGTTGTTTTTTTATTTTAATTCCATTATAATTTTCCATTTTTTATTAAAATAAAATATATCCTACCAATGTTCTAGGATTTTTTCGAAAGTATTTTAAATGGAATTGATATTTTGATATCTTTAAATATATTTCTTATTGGTGAATGAAATATTTTTATACATGATTTCATGTTTTATGATTATATAACATCTATTGTTATTTTCTATGATGAAATATTCTTTCATTATTAACAATGTATGAGTGGTAATTTTACTAAAGAAGGATGAGTGGTTACATTATATGAAAAATATCGGTGGATTATTTACAAAATGAAGATGGGTGGTTCAATTATATCACTCTAATATATTGGGTTCTATGGACAGTTTTGATGGATGTTCATTGTATTTTTTATTACAGTTATAAGAGTGTTCATGAAAATGATTTCCAATGTTTTCTATATGTTCCTTTATATAAGTTTTATGGAAATATCTTGATTTCAAATGGTAATCTAATGAGAAAATTTTAAGGAAATTATTTTCTACTTCTTAATGGTGAAAATCATACCATTATGAAAAAATTCCAGAGTTTATAATAATTTCAGAGAATTTTATTTAATATTATTTTCCTTTTAATATTTATAATGAAATGTTTTATGAAAATTTTTAATTAGAAAATTTGTTCTCATTGCTATTAAATTTGTTATTTTTATCAAAAAGTATGTTTTGAAAAAATAATTTTTTATAAGTATTCATGGAATAAAATGTTTCTTTCATTTTTTATAGGCATATTACTAAGTTTTTTAGGCTCATTGTACCTTTTAAAATGTTTTTCATATGGTTTTACGGTTGAGTAGGGAAAAATATGAGGTCCAGATTAAAATATTTAAGATATTTTAAAAAATTAATACTTTTTATATATTGAATGTTTTATTTTGTGTGAAAAATTGATACTAACTAGAAGGGTCCACTTTTTGATATAATTTCAATTTATCTAAGGGTGATAACCTAAATTTAAAATACTATAGTGATACTCAAATGTAATAGAATGAAATAATCACATAAAACAAAATATTATGTAATGTTTAAGGTTGGATCCTTATAGTTCATATCAAATAAAAGGTTTATACTAATTTAGAGATTAGGATGTTTTCATGAGAGATTATTCTTACAATTTTGGATACCATCATGGTTTTATGATTTTAAGGTTGATCATATATTCAAAGTTTTATAAATCCCTTTTTATATTTTATATGATTGGATTTTAATTTTATTAATTTACATTTAGGGGAAATTTTATTTGGATGAGGTCTATATAACAATTAGGTTTAACATGAAGTATTATTTAAGGATGAATGACTTTAGATGTTGTGGAAAAAGTTAAAATGTATTGATAACCTTTAGTTATTATATGATCCATGATATTTTAGTAATTACAGGAAATTAAAATATAGAAATATATATATTTTTGTATAGATAACCATTGAATTGAAAAGACATTTGGTGATTTTGTGATTAATGTTTTTCTCAAGAAGATAATATCAATTTTGGGAAACATTATATGTTATTAGGGAATTTTATTTTTTGAATAATGTTTAAATTATCTTTTTAAATCATATATTATTTTCATATAAATTAAAAGTTATTTAAGTTAATAAAATAAATTATTAGAATATTTTGGAGATTATATTACTAGGGAATATACATTTTTGGATACTAGAGTTTATGAGTGATTAAGTTTTATTAAAGGTAACTATTAAATTAATCTCAGAAAAATATGTGATAAAATAAAATTTATTCTTGGGTTTAAAACTTGGTCTAGAATATTGTAAATCATTTTATGGGATGTTATTTATTGAATTATATATGTTTTAACTTGGGGTTTTATAATTAACGATATAAATATTATGGTTTTATTCTATCATATGTAGGTTAATACATTTCTGTAATTTTCTAACCATATGCTCATCATTTTAGTTTTCATTAATATATTAAGATAAGAGGATTATATTTGTATCAATTTATGGATTATATAATCCATTAGAAGTTAATTTTACGGGTATAGTAATTAAAAAATCATCTTTTATACTGATCATATGTAGGAAAAGATGCAATTGTTGTTGAAATTAATTAATGGGTGAAATTCTACTTCCCTATTAAGTACATTTATTTATTTATTTGTTTAACAATTTAAATTAATTCTTCATATCTAGGAAAAGGATCTTGAAATATAATGTTATCTTATTTACCTAATTTCTCATGAATCTATCGTCCTTTTTTAAACCCCATTGATTTACAGTTTTGTGTTCAATAACATTATCATAATCATTCACTTTCTTATGATCATGCCACATTTCACTATATTTCATTATTTAGAGATTAAAATTTCCCTCGATGTCCATATTTTTATTTACTAGTAGTTTTATTCCCTTATAAAACCTAATTATTCTTTATTCGGGATAGACATTATATATTCATGTCTCTCTTATCAAGAAGAAGTTTTATTATCCGTTTTTATGATGCGGGATCTCAAAAATGAAAATTTCAAATTTCAAACCATTAATTACCTAGTTCATGATCAAACTATGATGTTGAAATTTATTAATGGGGAGAGAATTTTATACCAAGTGATTTTAAAAGAAGAACATTTTGATCGATAGAGTATACAATGCACAACCTCGATCTTAAACGAACCAAAAAATATGGTATTTTAATATAAACCATTATAACATTACCATTGAATGGGAATGTATAAGGCCCCAACCTTAAACCTTACTTAAAATTGAATTAAATGAATAATTCACATTGAGGATCTTTTCAGGTTTAGAGTTTTAGAGAATTAGGACATAACTATTACATATCAAAAGATTACAAAGTAGTCCCTTCTACTAAATTTCCATAAAATAAAAATTCTTAAAAAGAAACATGTCTAGTTTTATGTTTTAGGTAGCATGACTTTCCCTTGATCCCATCCTTGACCCTATTCCATGCTAAGTCCTGTGAAAAACATTTCAAAAACATGGGATGAGCATAAAAACTCAGTAAGGGATACACAAAGAATAAAAACTGTTAGTTTATCAAAACAAATAGTAAACCATGTATACTTTATCAAGTTAATACTTTTCACCTTTATGAAGTAGTAAAAACTCTTCACTGAATAAAATATCATTACTTACCTTTTTGTAACCAAAGTATTACCATAAAACCCATATAAAGAACACATAACATATATAAAGGTAACTTGGGACATAAACATACTTAAGTGGAATAACCATACGGTCGACTTCCACACATATCACTTAATGGAATAGCCATACGGCCAATTTCCATACATACTTATTGGAATAGCCATACGACCGACTTCCATACCCAATGCATTGGAGGTTATAACGTAACCACCCGTCCTGGTATTCACGGCACCGCCCGTCATATGGTTTATAATGTAACCACCCGTTAAAATGTCCAAGTACCAACATAAATTCATAAAACATAAAACCAATATAAAGGAATGATAACATTTCCACATTTCAATCACAATATATCATAAATATATTGACAAAATAGAATCCTTTTTCAAAACCATTTTCAATACCAAAATACATAAAACAGTATATGGTATTTATTTTATTCTAAAAACATTACGGCTTGTTGAGGAAGCCAAAGACCAAATAATACTCGCGGTGGCGGAAAAGGTCGTTTTCACCGCGTACGTTAAAAGAAACATTCCTTTTTGTCGGTTTGTAAAATGCTTCATAGAAAAAGATTCCTTTTGTATAAAAGTAAAGTCAAAGGGGTTTATACACCATATAAAATAAAGTTGTGTATAAAATAAAATATGCCTCAATGAAAGGAGATTGAGACGAAGTCCCATACCTCGGGTCCGACTTGACTCGATCGTTCTTTAACATCCTGAATAATAAACATGAGTTAATTTATACTTCCTTAAGAACCTTTTTAAAGTTCATTATTCCTTTTATATCACTTATTACCATGTTATAAACATTATTTAATCATTTAAGTTAATCATGTTTGTTTTGTCGATATTTGGTTCTTAAGTCGAAAGTGGACTTCTTACAATAACATGTTGTTCGTGTGGTCAAAGGTTCTTCATATCCAAAAATGTCATTCCTGATTTGGATATCATATATATCATATATATCCATCATATACATGTATTTATAAAATCGCATAATCATTTAGTGGTATGAAATGAAATGCACCGTTCATGGAGACGGTAAGCCGTACGTACGCATGAACGCTACTTTCATTTCTTTGTCATATTAATGGAATTAAAACTAAATGAGAGGGGTGTATATTTTAATTCCAGAATTATATTCATCATTTAGATGTATCATTCACTATATATATCCATTATATACATATACTTTTAATAGTACATTACATTTGGGGATAAGAAATGAAATGCACCGTTCATGGAGACGGTAGGCCGTACGTACGCATGAACGCTACTTTCATTTCTATCTCATACTTTAATGGAAAAAAATAATAATGATATAGAGGTATATTATAATTCCAGTATAACATCATATATAATAACTTTAAATCCATCCTTTACACGTCCCACATATGGCATTAACGAATCACATCACTTTGAGGGGGCGGTAGTCTGCACTTCCTTAAATGAAGATATCGTGTTTACCCACAATGGAAACCATGAAGGTATGAAAAAAATGAAAAATACAGAATCTTAAAGAAAACATAAACATATTATATATCATATATAAAAATAGTGACATCATAATGGCCACCTTTGAAGGTGTTAAATGAGTATTGAACAATCATCGTTTCAGGAGGCAGAATTTCGCCATCCACGGAAAACATATGTTCTTTAACCATTTGATGTAGTTGTGTGAGAGTGTAGCTCGAATAAATCTTATAACAACATCCTAGTATATTGAAGATACTGGTGTTGTTACAAAAGAAGTAAATAAAAAGAGTTTAGAGGGTTGGAGAAGCAAAATAAAACAAATGAACAAAAGAGAATGAATTACCTTTAAAAGTGTAACTCCTTTTTATTTGAGCCTAAAGGCTTACTTTGAATGGATTCTGACCAAAGGGAAACCACTAGGATTAGGAGAGGGATGTGTAGAGAGTAAATGGTCAGGGGTTGGCCGAGCCAAAGGCTTGAGGAGTGTGTGAAATGAGGTAGAGGTGGGGGCCTTTTATAAGAGGAGAGGAGGGACACTTTTTGGAAAGTAAGGAAATATTACTTTATTTGAAAATGTGTTTCGGTTTTAAAAGGTCCCACATTGATATAATTCGTGGATAAGGTGATACGGGTTCGAAATACACTCATCCAATTGGTTTTGGACATGTGTAGTTCATAGATTTTACATTATCTTTACATTTTATTTAAATCGTCAAATAATGATGTCATCGCTGCATCATTATTATGTCATAAATAATTTAATTTATTTAATGTCTAAAAATTATAAAACAAATACTATGATGTAGGAAATATTTTTAGCTTTACAATTACTATTTATAATAAAAAATCTGATCTTTATAACCCCATGTAAAAATTGTTTTCGTAAAACATATTATGTTTGTGTCATTTTTACTTTTACATTAAATAAAAAGTTATTTATGTCATTTCCCAACCAAAATGCCTCCATGGGGTCCCCAAGTTGACCCATGGCTTGTATTGGTCGGCCATGACACAACCAATAAGGTTGGGACATGTGTCTAGATCATTTCATATTATAAAAGCATTATTTATACCTCAAACTACACTAATTACCACTAATCGCGATTAAAAACTTAATAAGTTACTATTCACCAAAAAATTATTTTAATCTCATTGAACCACATTTTACTTCTTAATGACAACCATGTATGTTGGATTTTCAAAATTCAATACACAATGATGACAAAATTTCATTTAAACGGAAAATCAGTCTTTATAAGTACCACTTAGTGGTTTCACTATTCATCAAAAATTGATGTTTTTCAGAAAATTACCAAAAATTCACCCTAAGCTATATTTGATATTACGAATTCAAAAATTAAGTCTATTTTAAAAAATTCAAAACATATAAGTCACATTAATTAATTTAATAATTAATTCCCGCTGTCATGACAAATAGCGTGTTTTTATGGAACAATAAGTATCAAAAGATTGACACAAGTTTAAGTCCCATTTCAAAGTGAAATTAATTCCAACGACCACTATTGGATTTAATGGTAAAAATATTTTCTAATTTCACTTTAAAACTAATTCAAAATATAACCTAATAATATAAATAAATTAGATTAAAAAGCGGTTTTGAATTAAAATACAACATTTTACACTATTCATTAAAAAATGAACTTTATTGGAAAGATACCAAAAATTTACACAAAGTAAATTTTGATGTCCCGATTCTTAATAAGAGTTTTATTTGGTCCAAAATAATGTTTAAGAGTGAAAAAAACTATATTTAATGACGGTTCTCCAACAAAAGGTGATAAGTGAACCTTTAGTGAAAACTAGGGCATATACGCCTAAAATTGAATTCTTTCCGTATTTTAAGCCTTTATCTTTTATTGTATAAATGTAAAAAAATTTAAGAACATATATAATCATATTTTCGTTATTTATATCCATTCCTGCCATTACAATGGCTACATGTTAACTACCATTTCAAATAATATTATTTTATTATTAGATTGCAACGTAAGATTCCCAAGAAACTCGTTGTTGAGTGTTGGGTACGCCATCGAGCATAGCATCCCCTTTAAAGTAATATTAATATTTGATTCATAAATATGGATAAATATAAAGATGGAATATTCTTTATTTACCTGGGGTGTTACATCCTTCCCCCCTTTTGGGAATTGCGTCCTCAGAATTTTAAAATTGCGCTTGGAAACATCCTTGAACGTCCCACATCGGAACAAGAGTCGGTAAAACAATCACTTTAAAATAAAGAAAGATAAGCATAGAGATCACCCGAGTTAACCCATACTAGGATTCCAAGTATGAAAATATGGACATGGAGGGAAAAAAAGGGTCATGTTCTGATGGAGAGTGATAGAAAACATGTTTAGGAGAAAGTTAACCATGAGAGAATCACAAACTTGTGATGGGTTAAACGGTATTTTATTCCCCAGTAGGAGAAGTTAATAGACAACATTTTTGTTTTAAGTTAATTTTTATTGAGGAATTTATTCATAAGGAAACATAATCACTTATCATGTTGACTCTCAACTTTTATTAGATTCCTTACACAAACTCATATTTTCTCCAAAAGGTGAGTTTTTAGGAAGACTTGTTCAAATTAAGAGTATTATAATAAACTTCTAGAGAATCACCTAATCCACAAAAGAGAACTATATACTTCCCATATCTTTAGACCTTAACCATAACCAAAACCAAAAAGGTTAGTACAAGGTCAGATAATCCAGAAATGGATAATCCTTTATAAAAAGAAAATCTCTTCTTAATCTCCAAAATTTGTCCAACAAAACCCAAAGTTCAACGAGGACCATCCAATAAAAAAATTTGTCCATAAAAATTCCTCAAAGTAAACCAATCTAATATTGAAACCCAAATATTTGAAGGATTTAGTCACATAGTCTTCCAAGTTAAATCGTAACATTTATCTCCAAACAACATCAGTTGCTTCTAAAGTCTCATATTGAAAATTAATTAACATAATCACATATCCTCCATGATAGGTTAATCATTTTCATAACTAACACAAAATCAACTTACTCATAATTCATAAAATCATATAACTAAAAAGAATCAGTCAAACTAATCAGGGACTTCACGTAGTCCAGTGGTAGGCGATAAATACCAGTCACACTTTGGTTGTTGGTTCGATTCCCGCAGCTTTGTCCGACGCGACGGGTTGTCACACGGTCTACGTGTTGTCCTTTTTCCAAAACTATATAATTCTCAAATCATTCCCCAAAAAGGGATAAAATCATAAAAAATAACCATAACATAATTTATCCTCAATTTTATCTCATGCCTTTCACTTCAAACATAACATATATTAACCCATAATTACCTCAAAAGTTAGGATCATATAAACCCAAATGGTCCTTTATAACTATGTCCACAAAAGAAGAGATAAATATTCCTTGAATAAAATTTCATATATTAAACATCAGGGTTACACATAATCTAAATAGTCTTCTAATGTAACCCCATCATCAAAAGAGACTTAATACTCTTAATAATTTCACCATAACTCTTGAAGCCCTTATATGTTGAGATCTTACTTATTCAACATTCTTCATGATCCATTAACAACTCCTTTCCATCTTTTTCCTAAATACCGCTTTCTTACAAAGAAAATCATGAATCATATCCTAAGATTCCAAAATAGGAAAAAAATAGTCATGAAATAATTCATACCTTTGATTGGTCATTGTCAGTTTCTTCATCCTCAATCGGAATGGCATTAGGTAGTGGTAAACAAACATTTGTACGCTCTTGGTGACCCCATTCACGAAACTTCTTCATAGGACATGTGTTTGCATAATGACCATGCACACCACATTTAAAACATTCAGTTGATCCCTCAGAAAGAACTTCTTTCCCTTTCCTCGAGTCAACTGGATGCTTCCTTTTTCCATGGTAGGTTCTTGCTTTATGACCTTCATTTCCACATCTATAGCATATTTCTGTCCCTTTGAAACATTTTCCTTGGTGTTTCTTTCCACATATGTGACAAATAGGTTATTGAACACACTTACCTTTATGATTATTACCTGTAGTTCCGTAGGGATTTGTTTCTCGCATACATGATGCCTTATAGAAATCACCAAGGTTTAGGTGGTTAATCATAACTCCAGATAGTTGGTTGAGGATAAACACAAGATTTCTCATTACAGCTCCCATATCATTCAGTTTCTTGCTCAAAAGATTGTCATAGTTTCCTTCACATCCACTGTTACTTTGGTGCCTGCTAGATCCAGCCATTTTCTAAAACCAAAAAGGTCAGTGTGAGTATATCAACAAAACCATCATGTACTAATGAGTAAGATAAACACTAAGATATACTTACTCATTCAATTTATCTAAAACTGGGACTCTTTCTGAAATTCTAACCATTATGGTAATGTCACTTATGCTTAAAGAATACCCTAACCTCTAAAGATATCTAAACCGACCTCTGATACCAACTAGAAGGCCCCAGCCTTAAAACTTACTTAAAATTGAATTAAATGAATAATTCACATTGAGGATCTTTTCTGGTTTAGAGTTTTAGAGAATTAGGACATAACTATTACATCTCAAAATATTACAAAGTATTCTCTTCTACTAAATTTCCATAAAATAAAAATTCTTAAAAAGAAACATGTCTAGTTTCATGTTTTAGGTAGCATGACTTTCCCTTGATCCCATCCTTGACCCTATTCCATGCTAAGTCCTGTGAAAAACATTTCAAAAACTTGGGATGAGCATAAAAACTCAGTAAGGGATACACAAAGAATAAAAACTGTTAGTTTATCAAAACAAATAGTAAACCATGTATACTTTATCAAGGTAATACTTTTCACCTTTATGAAGTAGTAAAAACTCTTCACTGAATAAAATATCATTACTTACCTTTTTGTAACCAAAGTATTACCATAAAACCCATATAAAGAACACATAACATATATAAAGGTGACTTGGGACATAAACATACTTAAGTGGAATAACCATACGGTCGACTTCCACACATATCACTTAATGGAATAGCCATACGGCCAATTTCCATACATACTTAATGGAATAGCCATACGGACGACTTCCATACCCAATGCATTGGAGGTTATAACGTAACCACCCGTCCTGGTATTCACAGCACCACCCGTCATATGGTTTATAACGTAACCTCCCATTAAAATGTCCAAGTACCAATATAAATACATAAAACATAAAACCAATATAAAGGAATGATAACATTTACACACTTCAATCAAAATATATCATAAATATATTGACAAAATAGAATCCTTTTTCAAAACCATTTTCAATACCAAAATACATAAAATAGTATATGGTATTTATTTTATTCTAAAAACATTACGGCTCGTTGAGGAAGCCAAAGACCAAATAATACTCGCGGTGGCGGAAATGGTTGTTTTCGCCGCGTACGTTAAAAGAAACATTCCTTTTTGTCGTTTTGTAAAATGCTTCATAGAAAAAGATTAATTTTGTATAAAAGTAAATTCAAAGGGGTTTATACACCGTATAAAAGAAAGTTGTGTATAAAATAAAATATGCCTCAATGAATGGAGATTGAGACGAAGTCCCATACCTCGGGTCCGACTTGACTCGATTGTTCTTTAACGTCCTGAATAATAAACTGGAGTTAATTTATACTTCCTTAAGAACCTTTTTAAAGTTCATTATTCCTTTTATATCACTTATTACCATGTTATAAACATTATTTAATCATTTAAGTTAATCATGTTTGTTTTGTCGATATTTGGTTCTTAAGTCGAAAGTGGACTTCTTACAATTACATGTTGTTCGTGTGGTCAAAGGTTCTTCATATCCAAAAATGACATTCCTGATTTGGATATGATATATATCATATATATCCAGCAAATACATGTATTTATAAAATTACATAATCATTTAGAGGTTATAAATTAAATGCACCGTTCATGGAGACGGTGAGCCGTACGTACGCATGAACGCTACTTTCATTTCTTTGTCATATTAATGGAATTAAAACTAAATGAGAGGTATGTATATTTTAATTCCAGAATTATATTCATCATTTATATGTATCATTCATTATATATATCCATTATATACATATACTTTTAATTGTACATTACATTTGGGGATAAGAAATAAAATGCACCGTTCATGGAGATGGTAAGCCGTACGTACGCATGAACGCTACTTTCATTTCTATCTCATAATTTAATGGAAAGATATAATAATGATATAGAGGTATATTATAATTCCAGTATAAAATCATATATAATAACTTTAAATCCATCCTTTACACATCCCACATATGGCATTAACGAATCAGATCACTTTGAGGGGGCGGTAGTCCGCACTTCCTTAAATGAAGATATCGTGTTTACCCACAATGGAAACCATGAAGGTATGCCAAAATTGAAAAATACAGAATCTTAAAGACAACATAAACATATTATATATCATATATAAAAATAGTGACATCATAATGGCCACCTTTGAAGGTGTTAAATGAGTATTGAACAATCATCGTTTCGGGAGGCAGAATTTCGCCATCCACGGAAACCGTATGTTCTTTAACCATTTGATGTAGTTGTGTGAGAGTGTAGCTCGAATAAATCTTATAAATACATCCTAGTATATTGAATATACTGGTGTTTTTACAAAATAAGTAAATAAAAAGAGTTTAGAGGGTTGGATAAGCAAAATAAAACAAATGAACAAGAGAGAATGAATTACCTTTAAAAGTGTAACTCCTTTTGATTTGAGCCTAAAGGCTTCCTTTGAAAGGATTCTACCCAAAGGGAAAACTCTAGGATTAGTAGAGGGATGTGTAGAGAGTAAATGGGCAGGGGTTGGCCGAGAAAAAGGCTTGAGGAGTGTGTGAAATGAGGTAGAGTTGGGGGCCTTTTATAAGAGGAGAGGAGGGGCACTTTTGGAAAGTAAGGAAATATTACTTTATTTGAAAATGTGTTTCGGTTTTAAAAGGCCCCACATTGATATAATTCGTGGAAACGGTGATAAGGGTTCTAAATACACTCATCCAATTGGTTTTGGATATGTTTAGTTCATATATGTTACATTATCTTTCCATTTTATTTAAATCGTCAAATAATGATGTCATCGCTGCATCATTATTATGTCATAAATAATTTAATTTATTTAATGTCTAAAAATTATAAAACAAAAACTATGATGTATGAAATTTTTTTATCTTTCCAATTACTATTTATAATCAAAAATATGATCTTTATAACCCCATGTAAAAATTGTTTTCGTAAAACATATTATGTTTGTGTCATTTTTACTTTTACATTAAATAAAAAGTTATTTATGTCATTTCCCAACCAAAATGTCTCCATGGGGTCCCCAAGTTGACCCATGGCTTGTCTTGGTCGGCCATGACACAAACAATAAGGTTGGGACATGTGTCTAGGTCATTTCATATTATTAAAGCATTATTTATACCTCAAACTACACTAATTACCACTAATCGCGATTAAAAACTTAATAAGTTACTATTCACCAAAAAATTATTTTAATCTCATTGAACCACATTTTACTTCTTAATGACAACCAAGTATGTCGGATTTTCAAAATTCAATACACAATGATGGAAAAATTTCATTTAAACGGAAAATCAGTCTTTATAAGTACCACTTAGTGGTTTCACTATTCATCAAAAATTGAAGTTTTTCAGAAAATTACCAAAAATTCACCCTAAGCTATATTTGATATTACGAATTCAAAAATGAAGTCTATTTTACAAAATTCAAAACATATAAGTCACATTAATTAATTTAATAATTAATTTCCGATGTCATGACAAATAGCGTGTTTTTATGAAACAATAAGTATCAAAAGATTGACACTAGTTTAAGTCCGATTTCAAAGTGAAATTAATTCCAATGACCACTATTGGATTTAATGGTAAAAATATTTTCTAATTTCACTTTAAAACCAATTAAAAATATAACCTAATAATAAAAATAAATTATATTAAAAAGTGGTTTTGAATTAAAATACAACATTTTACACTATTCATTAAAAAAATGAACTTTATCGGAAAGATACCAAAAATTTACACAAGGTAAATTTTGATGTCCCGATTCTTAATAAGAGTTTTATTTGGTCCAAAAGAATGTTTAAGAGTGAAAAAAACTATATTTAATGACGGTTCGCCGTCAAAAGGTGATAAGTGAACCTTTAGTGAAAACTAGGGCATATACGCCTAAAATTGAATTCTTTCGGTATTTTAAGCCTTTATCTTTTATTGTATAAATGTAAAAACATTTAAGAACATATATAATCATATTTTAGTTATTTATATCCATTACCACCAATAAAATGGCTACATGTTAACTAACATTTAAAATAATATTATTTTATTATTAGAGTGCAACGTAAGATTCCCAAGAAACTCATTGTTGAGTGTTGGGTACACCATCGAGCATATCATCCCCTTTAAAGTAATATTAATATTTGATTCACAAATATGGATAAATATAAAGATGACATATTCTTTATTTACCTAGGGTGTTACATCCTTCCCCCCTTTTGGGAATTGCGTCCTCGCAATTTTAAAATTGCGCTTGGAAACATCCTTGAACGTCCCACATCGGAACAAGAGTCGGTAAAACAATCACTTTAAAATAAAGAAAGATAAGCACAGAGGTCACCCGAGTTAACCCATACTAGGATTCCAAGTATGAAAATATGGACATGGAGGAAAAAACAAAGGGTCATGTTCTGATGGAGAGTGATAGAAAACATGTTTAAGAGAATGTTAACCATGAGAGAATCACAAACTTGTGATGGGTTAAACGGTATTCGATTCCCCAGTAGGAGAAGTTAATAGACAACATTTTTGTTTTAAGTTACTTTTTATTGAGGAATTTATTCATAAGGAAACATAATCACTTATCATGTTGACTCTCAACTTTTATTAGATTCCTTACACAAACTCATATTTTCTCCAAAAGGCGAGTTTTTAGGAAGACTTGTTCAAATTATGAGTACTATAATCAACTTCTAGAGAATCACCTAATCCACAAAAGAGAACTATATACTTCCCATATCTTTAGACCATAACCATAACCAAAACCAAAAAGGTTAGTACAAGGTCAGATAATCCAGAAAAGGATAATCCTTTATAAAAAGAAAATCTATTCTTAATCTCCAAAATTTGTCCAACAAAACCCAAAGTTCAACGAGGACCATCCGATAAACAAATTTGTCCATAAAAATTCCTCAAAGTAAACCAATCTAATATTGAAACCCAAATATTTGAAGGATTTAGTCACATAGTCTTCCAAGTTAAATCGTAATATTTATCTCCAAACAACATCAGTTGCTTCTAAAGTCTCATATTGAAAAGTAATTAACCTAATCACATATCCTCCATGATAGGTTACTCATTTTCATAAATAACAAAAAATCAACTTACTCTTAATTCATAAAATCATATAACTAAAAAGAATCAGTCAAACTAACCAGGGACATCACGTAGTCCAGTGGTAGGCGATAAATACCAGTCACACTTTGGTTGTGGGTTCGATTCCCGCAGCTTTGTCCGACGCGACGGGTTGTCACACGGTCTACGTGTTGTCCTTTTTCCAAAACTATATAATTCTCAAATCATTCCCCAAAAAGGGATAAAATCATCAAAAATAACCATAACATAATTTATCCTCAATTTTATCTCATGACTTTCACTTCAATCATAATATATATTAACCCATAATTACCTCAAAAGTTAGGATCATATAAACCCAAATGGTCCTTTATAACTATGTCCACAAAAGAAGAGATAATTATTCCTTGAATAAAATTTTATATATTAAACATCAGGGTTACACATAATATAAAAAGTCTTCTAATGTAACCCCATCATCAAAAGAGACTTAATACTCTTAATAATTTCAACATAACTCTTGAAGCCCTTATATGTTGAGATCTTACTTATTCAACATTCTTCATGATCCATTAACCATTCCTTTCCAACTTATTCCTAAATACCTCTTTCCTACAAACAAAATCATGAATCATATCCTAAGATTCCAAAATAGGAAAACAATAGTCATGAAATAATACATACCTTTGATTGGTCATTGTCAGTTTCTTCATCCTCAATCGGAATGACATTAGGTAGTGGTAAACAAACATTTGTACGCTCTTGGTTACCCCATTCACGAAACTTCTTCATAGGACATGTGTTTTCATAATGACCATGCACACCACATTTAAAACATTCAGTTGATCCCTCAGAAAGAACTTCTTTCCCTTTCCTCGAGTCAACTGGATGCTTCCTTTTTCCATGGCAGGTTCTAGCTTTATGACCTTCATTTCCACATCTATAGCATATTTCTGTCCCTTTGAAACATTTTCCTAGGTGTTTCTTTCCACATCTATGACAAATAGGTTTTTTAACACACTTACCTTGGTGATTATTACCTGTAGTTCTGTAGGGATTTGTTTCTCGCATACATGATGCCTTATAGAAATCACCAAGGTTTAGGTGGTCAATCATAACTCCAGATAGTTGGTTGAGGATAAACACAAGAGTTCTCATTACAGCTCCCATATCATTCAGTTGCTTTCTCAAAAGACTGTCACAGTTTCCTTCTCATCCATTGTTACTTTGGTGCCTGCTAGATCCAGCCATTTGCTAAAACCAAAAAGGTCAGTGTTAGTATATCAACAAAACCATCATGTACTAATGAGTAAGATAAACACTAAGATATACTTACTCATTCAATTTATCTAAAACTGGGACTCTTTCTGAAATCCTAACCATTATTGTAATGTCACTTATGCTTAAAGAATACCCTAACCTCTAAATATATCTAAACCGACCTCTGATACCAACTATAAGGCCCCAGCCTTAAACCTTACATAAAATTGAATTAAATGAATAATTCACATTGTGGAACTTTTCAGGTTTAGATTTTTAGATAATTAGGACATAACTATTACATCTCAAAAGATTACAAAGTAGTCTCTTCTACTAAATTTCCATAAAATAAAAATTCTTAAAAAGAAACATGTCTAGTTTCATGTTTTAGGTAGCATGACTTTCCCTTGATCCCATCCTTGACCCTATTCCATGCTAAGTCCTGTGAAAAACATTTCAAAAACTTGGGATGAGCATAAAAACTCAGTAAGAGATACACAAAGAATAAAAACTGTTAGTTTATCAAAACAAATAGTAAACCATGTATACTTTATCAAGGTAATACTTTTCACCTTTATGAAGTAGTAAAAACTCTTCACTGAATAAAATATCATTACTTACCTTTTTGTAACCAAAGAATTACCATAAAACCCATATAAATAACACATAACATATATAAAGGTAACTTGGGACATAAACATACTTAAGTGGAATAACCATACGGTCGACTTCCACACATATCACTTAATGGAATATCCATACGGCCAATTTCCATACATACTTAATGGAATAGCCATATGACCGACTTCCATACCCAATGCATTGGAGGTTATAACGTAACCACCCGTCCTGGTATTCACGGCACCACCCGTCATATGGTTTATAACGTAACCACCCGTTAAAATGTCCAAGTACCAATATAAATTCATAAAACATAAAACCAATATAAAGGAATGATAACATTTCCACATTTCAATCACAATATATCATAAATATATTGACAAAATAGAATCCTTTTTCAAAACCATTTTCAATACCAAAATACATAAAAGAGTATATGGTATTTATTTTATTCTAAAAACATTACATCTTTTTGAAGAAGCCAAAGACCAAATAATACTCGTGGTGGCGGAAAAGGTCGTTTTAGCCGCGTACGATAAAAGAAACATTCCTTTTTGTCGTTTTGTAAAACGCTTCATAGAAAAATATTCCTTTTGTATAAAAGTAAAGTCAAAGGGGTTTATACACCGTATAAAAGAAAGTTGTGTATAAAATAAAATATGCCTCAATGAAAGGAGATTGAGACGAAGTCCCATACCTCGGGTCCGACTTGACTCGATCGTTCTTTAACGTCCTGAATAATAAACTTGAGTTAATTTATACTTCCTTAAGAACCTTTTTAAAGTTAATTATTCCTTTTATATCACTTATTACCATGTTATAAACATTATTTAATCATTTAAGTTAATCATGTTTGTTTTTTCGATATTTGGTTCTTAAGTCGAAAGTGGACTTCTTACAATTACATGTTGTTCGTGTGGTCAAAGGTTCTTCATATACAAAAATGACATTCCTGATTTGGATATAATATATATCATATATATCCAGCATATACATGTATTTATAAAATCACATAATCATTTAGAGGTAAGAAATGAAATGCACCGTTCATGGAGACGGTAAGCCGTACGTACACATGAACGCTACTTTCATTTCTTTGTCATATTAATGGAATTAAAACTAAATGAGAGGTATGTATATTTTAATTCCAGAATTATATTCATCATTTAGATGTATCATTCATTATATATATCCATTATATACATATACTTTTAATATTACATTACATTTGGGATAAGAAATGAAATGCACCGTTCATGGAGACGGTAAGCCGTACGTACGCATGAACGCTACTTTCATTTCTATCTCATAATTTAATGGAAAGAAATAATAATGATATAGAGGTATATTATAATTCCAGTTTAAAATCATATATAATAACTTTAAATCCATCCTTTACACGTCCCACATATGGCATTAACGAATCACATCACTTTGAGGGGGCGGTAGTCCGCACTTCCTTAAATGAAGATATCATGTTTACCCACAATGGAAACCATGAAGGTATGCCAAAAATGAAAAATACCGAAGCTTAAAGAAAACATAAACATATTATATATCATATATAAAAATAGTGACATCATAATGGCCACCTTTGAAGGTGTTAAATGAGTATTGAACAATCATCATTTCGGGAGGCAGAATTTCTCCATCCACGGAAACCGTATGTTCTTTAACCATTTGATGTAGTTTTGTGAGAGTGTAGCATGAATAAATCTTATAACAACATCCTATTATATTGAAGATACTGGTGTTGTTACAAAAGAAGTAAATAAAAAGAGATTAGAGGGTTGGAGAAGCAAAATAAAACAAATGAACAAGAGAGAATGAATTACCTTTAAAAGTGTAACTCCTTTTGATTTGAGCCTAAAGGCTTCCTTTGAAAGGATTCTGCCCAAAGGGAAATCTCTAGGATTAGGATAGGGATGTGGAGAGAGTAAAGGGGCAGGGGTTGGCCGAGCCAAAGGCTTGAGGAGTGTGTGAAATGAGGTAGAGGTGGGGGCCTTTTATAAGAGGAGAGGAGGGGCACTTTTGGAAAGTAAGGAAATATTACTTTATTTGAAAATGTGTTTCGGTTTTAAAAGGTCCCACATTGATACAATTCGTGGATAAGGTGATAAGGGTTCGAACTACACTCATCCAATTGTTTTTGGACATGTGTAGTTCATAGATTTTACATTATCTTTCCATTTTATTTAAATCGTCAAATAATGATGTCATCGCTGCATCATTATTATGTCATAAATAATTTAATTTATTTAATGTCCAAAAATATAAAAAAAATACTATTATGTAGGAAATATATTTAGATTTCCAATTACTATTTATAATAAAAAATCTGACCTTTATAACCCCATGTAAAAATTGTTTTCGTAAAGCATATTATGTTTGTGTCATTTTTACTTTTACATTAAATAAAAAGTTCTTTATGTCATTTCCCAACCAAAATGTCTCCATGGGGTCCCCAAGTTGACCCATGGCTTTTCTTGGTCGTCAATGACACAAACAATATGGTTGGGACATGTGTCTAGGTAATTTCATATTATTAAAGAATTATTTATACCTTAAACTACACTAATTACCACTAATTGCGATTAAAAACTTAATAAGTTACTATTCACCAAAAAATTATTTTAATCTCATTGAACCACATTTTACTTCTTAATGATAACCATGTATGTCGGATTTTCAAAATTCAATACACAATGATGGAAAAATTTCATTTAAACGGAAAATCAGTCTTTATAAGTACCACTTAGTGGTTTCACTATTCATCAAAAATTGAAGTTTTTCAGAAAATTACCAAAAATTCACCCTAAGCTATATTTGATATTACGAATTCAAAAATGAAGTCTATTTTAAAAAATTCAAAACATATAAGTCACATTAATTAATTTAATAATTAATTCCCCCTGTCATGACAAATAGCGTGTTTTTATGAAACAATAAGTATCAAAAGATTGACAGTAGTTTAAGTCCGATTTCAAAGTGAAATTAATTCCAACGACCACTATTGGATTTAATGGTAAAAATATTTTCTAATTTCACTTTAAAACCAATTCAAAATATAACCTAATAATATAAATAAATTAGATTAAAAAGTGGTTTTGAATTAAAATACAACATTTTACACTATTCATTAAAAAAAATGATCTTTATCAGAAAGATACCAAAAATTTACACGAAGTAAATTTTGATGTCCTGATTCTTAATAAGAGTTTTATTTGGTCCAAAAGAATGTTTAAGAATGAAAAAAAATATATTTAATGACGGTTCGCCATCAAAAGGTGATAAGTGAACCTTTAGTGAAAACTATGGCATATACGCCTAAAATTGAATTCTTTCCGTATTTTAAGCCTTTATCTTTTATTGTATAAATGTAAAAACATTTAAGAACATATATAATCATATTTTAGTTATTTCTATCCATTCCCGCCATTACAACGGCTAAATGTTAACTACCATTTAAAATAATATTATTTTATTATTAGAGTGCAACATAAGCTTCCCAAGAAACTCGTTGTTGAGTGTTGGGTACGCCATCGAGCATAGCATCCCCTTTAAAGTAATATTAATATTTGATTCACAAATATGGATAAATATAAAGATGACATATTCCTTATTTACCTGGGGTGTTACAGAATGTATGGATACAATTAAACATATTATGAAATACATATATAGTTCATAATAAATATAATTATAATTATTAGTTCATTGGAAATATCAACTCATTTTATATTATAGTCATTTAATTCTAAATAAATATGTTTTCTTCTAATATGGGTTTTGTTTCATTTTTTTAGTTAATATTATAAATATTTTTTTGATATTATTGAAAATTAATTTGATTAAATGAACATAATATTTCAATTCAGTATATGAAAATTATCTGAAGGTGATATTTTGGTATTTTTATGGAAGTATTGACTTTTCAATGAATAGTTAAAATATTGATTTTTATTGAATACTGTATTTTATTTTCATGTATTTACTAGGTCAAATTATATTTGGATTATTTTTAAATTTTAATAAGTTCCCTTTGATTAACAATAATCAGATTATAGTCTATGGAACTAATTTCATACATGAATTGGGTATAAAATAATTTTTATACATAAAATGGAATTTTGATGAAAAAACATTTCATCGCATTTTGAGGTTTAATTTAAAATTAATTATACCACTTATGTGAATGTAATTACAAAAATAGGATTCCATATTTGATATCTGGAGGTACATGTTTTTTTAATTGGACCCTTTTATTTATTTTCATTTTGAATAGTAAAATTAGTAAATGATTTTCACCTCAATGTGGGTAAATCAGGTAACTTTGTTCAAAAATTATATTATAAGGACAAAAAATTACCCTAAAAGATTCTTTTATTTTAATGGACGATTCTAATTACTATATAATAGTATAAATTTCAATAATATGTCCTTTTTTCAATTTATCTTTGATTTATACATTTATAATACTTAATTAATGGATGTGATAAAAATGTCACTCTCATCGTTTTAATATTTTTTAATATTTTATGATAGGGATTAAAACCAATTATGTTATGTTATGAATATTTATTTTAATTATATAACATTTTTGATATTAGTAATTAATTTATTAATTTTTTTGTTTAATTTTTACCTCTCATGACTAATCAATGTCGATACAACATTTTTATTAAAGAATAGTGTATGATATACAATTCATGAAAAATATATTTTGAATAATACCATAATTAGAATCTAAGAATGGTATCACATGAATGGAAATTTATTGATTAAATTTACTAAATTTATTAACCCCCCTTTTATTCAATATCCAGTTATCCCATGTATACATAGATTTTTCAATGTTCTATTTTTTTAGAACACTTTTTGGTATCAACCTTTTCTATATAAGTAAATCATGATGAAATTTGTACAAAAATAATATACCGAAACTATTATGGGGAAACCTTATCTAAAGGAGGATAAGGAGTAAACTATTTTGGTTCAGTTGATACATTACCATTGAATTTATTACTAATAGGGGAGATTTAAAAATCATGCATTTTAAAATAAAAGTAGTTTTATGGTATTAAAAACTAATCCAATGTAAAATATTTAAGGGAAAAAAAGATAAATTGTATTTTTTTTCAACATGTGTGGATTCTATGAATAATGAGAATCTATCAATATATTTTTATGAGAAGATATGAAAATAATAAGAGGTTATTCTATCAGAATCCAAAATCTAAAGTTAAATCCTCGTGGAATATTTATTTGGTGAGGTTTAAAGAGAAACCCTAGAATGTGATGATTAATGTACTGATGTTAAAGGGTGTAACATTTCAACCCAAATCATTGTCTTGGTAATTGATTAATTTACACTAACCATGGATATTAACCCCTAGATATAAAAGTAAAAAAATTATTTTCATGGGATTTGGAATAATTTTTTGGATCATTTTCTCTTTTAAATTCGATAACCTGACAATATACAAAACACAATTAAAATGAATAAATGATCCATGAATAAAACAATACATCATAAACATATAACCACCATAATAAAAAAACTACAGTGATATAAAAAACTAGTATGAAATTGAACATGAAAACATGACTCAAGAAATCTAATGTAACATTATCCTAGTTACCACATGAACCATTTCAAATCCCTAACACAACCTTTCAGGCCTGAGATATTAAGATTTTTTACCAGAGAGATAAGATAAAGTTCACTTCCCTATGTAAGAACCAATTAAATATAGAAAATACCTAATTCTTTCAATAATTGTATGTGTATAAGCTTTGTAGAAATTTCCTAGAGGCATTAGAGCAAATGCCACTATAAAAATAACTGGTTAACACATTTTATATAAAACAATTAAAAATAATAATACAATTAATAAAAAACCATCAAGAAACCAATGTTAGAAACTATAATCATGTTTATTTACATACATTCACATTTTTTATATTATTTTTCATGTCCAAAAACACACCAATCCATATACACGTCACTATACTCACAATCATGGTGACACCATTAGTGGTGGTACCCCATGAACATAATCTTCCCAACCTTGATGTTGAAACTCATGACTATACCTATCCCCTTGAACACACGACAACCCAATTATTACAAATTCACTATCTGATAATTTATGTAATGTTATTATTCATTAAAAAAATTTCATCTATCATTTTTTCATTCATCAAAACCACTCCATAATTTCAAAGAATACATTTAGAAATTATAATAAAATGTGGTTTTTCCTAAAGCCAAACAATTTTAAAAATTTGAAAAACACTATAAAAAACTTATTTAAAAAATAATATGCCACTTATATATACAATATAAGAAAAAAATTAATATAACCCATCATGATTTAGAATAGTGGTGATGAGAGAGAATACACCTAACTCTCAAAGAAAGACAAAAAAATGTTACTAAAATCATTCATATCATAGTTCGCAACACCATCCCTCTAATAGATAAAATAATTCATTATCATTTTACACAACATAGAATATATATATATATATATATATCTGTGTGTGTGTGTGTGTGTTTGTGTGTGTGTGTGATATAAATGATTAATGGGTCAAACAAAGTTGCTAATATTAGATCTATAAAGAACTAGGAAGGATAAAGACTTACTGAATGTTCTAAATCACCAAAACACGTTTACTTTCCTAAAACTTACTTATAGATCAAAGGGAATATCCACATGTCACTAGGAGGGGAGTTGAAGTCAACAACCTAGAATAATAGAAAAATGTATTTTTTTAATCATAATTGAATTATAAAATGGATTAGTCTAAGAAACAACGCACCATGGAATAACTAATGTCACCGTGAAATTGTCCCCCTAGACCATGAAATAGTCCCAAAAGAAAACCTTAGACCCTTCCCGGTGAAGTGTACAAGAAACCCAAGAAAAGGGATAAATTTTGGATCCTATGTTTTGAAAAAATGGACAATGGTGAAACCCACTAATCCATGATGTATCCAATAAAGATATTTTATCACAACCAACCAATTACACTATAGGGTTTAAGAAATTAGAATAGGAAAAAGTAATCTAAACTAACCCCCTACACCATAGCCTACAGTATCCACATCATATCCACTAATAGCGATACTAAAACCCATACTCCACAATGTAGGCATATTAAAAATGACAGAACTCTCTCAAAAACACATTTGAAACCTACAATAACTCCCAAATATAAACCCAAAAATTATATAAGCTCAAAATCTAAAAAAATAAAAATACACCAAAAAACCAGATATGTAACATTATCTCCACTATTGATCTCTCCATACTAAAAAATTTGAAAAATGGTGTTTTCTTGGAAGTGTTTATGGAATTATTTTAACATATCCCATTCATCATCATAAGTATCTTCTTGAACCTGACCATGTCTCAATAAAACCCATAATAATCTGGGGATTTTACCACAAAATAAATATTCATTCTAATAAAAAATCTATAATAGAACATGAATCAACATATAATGTAGTTCAATATCAACATGGTTTCATCAAATCATGTGGTCAATATCTGGTTGGATCTTCTTAAATTGTTACACAGAAATCAAATATTACATTGAACCAAACATTGGTGGAAACGACAACTGATAATCAATAATATACACTCATCTATGTATCTAAAAAGGGAAAATGTAACATGAATAAAACATCCTCTACTTACTAAAATGTTGATTCCCAATACTTTCATATATTCTCAAAAAATATGATCTTCATTCTAAAACAATAATGGATATTAGTGTTTATCACCATAGGATTTTGGATGAATCCAAACTATCTCGTTTATTTTCCTTATCATTTGAGTATTAAAAATTTTATCATGTACTTTGATAGGTCCAATAAGTGATATATCACTTGTTTTAACCTAATAAAGTGGGAAATGATAAAGAAAAACTTACAATTCATAAAATGGTGGAATATATATCAATTCCTCATATTTTTTATTCTATGATATCTCAATTAATGGTATGTTCTCCTCCCATGAGTCTTCAAAATATATATCATAGTATCTAAATATTCCTTCTAACATTTAGATCATAAAATCATATTTCCCATTAATTTAAGGAATATATGAATTTCTCATGGCTAATTTCATTCTAAGGGTATTATTATAGGACTTCCAAACCAATGATGTGAACATGGGGGCATTGAGAAACATGGTTGAAATTAGACATCCAAGCATGTTTACAATTTACCCAAAAATACATTTTGGAAAAATTATCCACCATATTGGATTCGTATTTAGGGATGAATTGAGCCAAATTCATGAGACAAACCTAAATCACCCATTTAGAGTCATGTTTTTGATCCATTATTTGTATACCTATCACAAAATGAATATCTATATATTCTTATTTCTATACTAAAATAAGTAAAAATTACAATATAACAGATCATCCTTGGGTATCTTACTTGATCCACTGACAGGTTTGGCATCTTGGGAAAAACGATTCCACTATTATTTTCATTCCATCCCCCAAAAAACTGTGCTCTAAGTTTTGTATACATATTTTATATTCTAGTATGAATAGACAATATCAAATGGTGGTATGAAATAAGAGGTTTTTCTTAATAGGGTTAAGGAACCACAATCTAATCTATAATTCATAGAAAATGTTTCCCATCAAGATTCATCCCTAAAAGATCTCCCCACTATTTTGTTTTGATCTTATGGTTAAACATAAAAGATCAGATTTATTAGAATCACTAACACGCTTAACAGAATTATGAATAATAGGAAAATTATAGAAAAATATTACATCACCTTATTTGTACAATACTGATGCATATTACGTATGACTAAAATTAGATTCCATTGATCAGAAGCCTGATTTGAAAACTAATTATATGGATTCCTACGCAACAACATTTCTATATAATTATCTTAACCCCTTGAATAAATCATGTTTATGAAAAAAATTTCCATATATTCTATCTATTTATGTTTCCTTATATTCAAGTCCCTTGATTAAATATGCATTTCTTGATTTCATTATCCATGAAACCCATATTATTTTCACAAAAATGATATTGATCCCATTTATGTTTTGAATTAACTACATCATATAACTGAAAATGTTGTGTTGTGTAATTATTATTATTCAAAAATAACTATCATGATCCATATAAAACAACAAGATCTCCCAAAATGATAACACAAACCATCCTAGATCCTGATAAATCACAATAGAAAACATACCCTTCTCCTCACTATATAAATGTAATTATAGGTAATAATTTAAGACAAGACATAAACATTTGGAATAGTTTTTTGAACTTATCATCCCATTTGAAAGGTATTATTTTCCACATTAGATCTTTCATTGGTGTGGATAGAAAAGAAAAATCACAAACAACACTACGATAGTATCCTGTTCTGCCAATAAAACTAAATATTTCAACAATTTTATTTTGTGATTTCCAGGAGGAAATAATTAATATATTATTAGGATATAAAAAAAATCCTTTTATATAAATATTATGACCAAAGAAACATATAGAGTTAATCTAAAATCCCACATTAAAAACTATATATAAAGTTAATGTTAATGAAAGATAGAAAACACCATAGATTTTCTTAATTATCCATCATTATCCTATAATACCCCCGAAGATCATCAATAAGCACTACCAAAAAGGAATCATGATACATTTGAATGATCTAACCATTCATTCTATAAATATGGATAGTGAACTCATAAAAAAATAGAATTACCAAATATTCAAAATGCCCAAAGACACTCTAGAAAGCTGTATTCAAAATATCCTCCTTCAAAACATGTAGATGGTGATACTCTGATAGTAAATAAATTTTAGAGAACAATGAGTTTTACCTTAATAGATTAAAAAAATCATAAATCCATGGAAGATCATACCAATTATTAATTTTAAATTTATTTCACTTATGATAATCCACACGAAGCCTAAGAGTTATTTCTATATTATTTCCATAAATATCTAATTCCTCTCCTTGGAGATGCACTCGATCTAATGAACCATTTTTCTAACACTTTATATGGGAATTTAAATTCTATAAATTATATTTTTTATATACTATATAAATGAAATGATATAGGACTGATTTCCAATTGGAGAAAATTCATAAACTCCACTTCTCGTTAATGTGTAATCCAAAAGAATGTTTCAATGAAAAAATCTAGAAACTACTCCACAGTGGTTAAAAAATATCTCTCTCTATTCTCATCTAGAAATACCAAAGTTACTACTACTATCTGATAATATATCATCCTAAAAAATATTACCAAAGTTACTTCTATTTGTTCATTTATTGCCCAATCCTCTTTAAAAAGATGTTTATAGCCATCATAAGTCCTAAAACTCACTTTCATAGAAAAAGAATAGATGTGGGATTTGAACCATTTTAACCAATACAATTCAAAAATTAGATCATATATATTTATCTCAACAACAATGAAATCCCAAACAACTTCGTCCCCATACTTTTTTAACGAATATACTATGAACTTAAAGTCTGAAGACTCATATTGTCCTAGAGGTGTTTAAGTTTAAAAACATTAGACATCCTCTAAACATAAAAACCTATAACATTTATGACATGAAAAGAAATAAAAGAGTAGGATGCACCTATATCAAACAAATCTTGAATAAGGGTAGAATTAAAAATAATCATACCTTTCACTATCAATGGAAAATATTTATCATCTATGTTCATCTACTTAGTACAACAATGTTTCTTAGTTCTCCTCCCCTTTCCCTGTTTCCCTACTATGGTTGCACTACCAAAGGGGTCATAGTGTTCCTAAAATAACTGTGACATAATTAGTTATGACAGTGATAATTATTATGGTGATATCACTCCATAGAAGAAAATGATGTCTTCAAAACATGATACACACCTCCAAATTAAGACTATGGAGTTCTATGAAAATAACTATGAAGTTGTCCAATATAATTAATGTTTTGACATGGCCTTGGTGGTTTTATAGTATCTTTCTACTTCTTTGAGGTAAATCGAATTTTGAAACATCACGAATTTATATTGTATTGAGGTTTGAAATTTACTGTTTCCATGATATCATTTTGATATCTTCCACTACCTTGGTTGTAGGCTTCCCTCTACCACTTATTCATAGCCTTTGAGTTCCCAAATATTTTTATTGTTATAAATATACTCCCTCCAACTGGATTTATATAAATGTGTTATTCCATCTCCATTTATCCATTTAATATTTACATATAGTCCACAATACAAAGAAAACATATATTTGTGAACATTTATAGTAGTATTTTATACTCAAAGATTAATTAATTCAAGGATAGAGTAGCATAAACCTCTTAGAAAAAGCGGTCTGAATTCATAAAATCTACCATGTACTATGTGATTGATATATTATCTCGTTTCTAATTAACTAAATTAGTTATTATTATAGTTTTAATTGTTAGAGGATGGAAATTTTTTAAACAATTCATCAATTCCTCTAACATAATGCCTTGGTAAACCATATGTTATGTTGTTAAATCCCACAATTGGAATGAATTATCTTCAATTATATAAACTTCCAACTTTACTTTTAGCTTGGATGGTGTGCCCAAGAATTTTAAAATTCAGTCCATCCAAATCAATCACACCTATGTTAATACTGTCATATAATCACCCTTGAAAGATGTTTAGATTATGTTTCTAAAATAGAACTTTGTGCTCCAATTTTTTAGATTCATTATTCCTATTTCCATTTTTTTTGCAACATGAAAATATCTAATGATGATTTATATGGGATACTAGTACTCTTATGGATTTGTTGAAAAACTATTTTCTAAAAATTCATCATAATGATTCTTATGATATCTACCTTATTCCATTTTCCATACTAAGAAAAAATTCATTTTATTCCTTACTAAAATAGAAATTGAATAATTATAAAAATTAATAAAATTTTGACAATAAAAATGTAATATATAATAATTTAAAAAATTAAAATATTTTATCATTTGAATAAATCATTACACTCAAAATGAATAATGAAATCCTAGTGATATGTATCACTAAAAAAGAATGATATGAAACCCTCATCATCTAAACCAATGATGATGAGATGAAAAAATTATATAATGTTTATTAGAACAATTTTTTCCCAATAATGCAGGTAACATGAAGTTCAACATTGAATATATATATATATATATATATATCTTTTAAATATATAAAATTCATGTCTTTAAGTTCTTTAATTTTTTGCTACAATCCCATGTAATAAATGGATTGACCATGAATAATACTTTTTACAGTATCCCACCCCAATTCATTAGCTTGAGTAGAGATGAAGTGCCACTAACATTAGCTAAAATCCACAATACTCCAATGGTTGGGAAAAAATCCAATGGATTTGGAAAGATTTGTGGGATTATTTTCCCTTTAAAAAAGAACAAGGTGACAACATAGACATAAATATTAAATCCATGAAATGATGCATCCAAAAAACAACACATCTCAATCATATTACCCACAAAGTAAAAATATTAGATGGAAAATAAAAATAAGAGCGCACAATACCAAAGGACAACCTGAATTATGTATGCTAATTTGGAAACCCCTAGGAACCACTTGAATCATATTAAACCACTAACCCCATATGTTGTTCCCATAGTATCTAGATATGACACTAGAGAAAAAATATACATTTATGTTCCCTATTTATCATTATGTGATATATACAAATGCAACAAATTTTTCACGAATGGGGCGAGTATAAACTCAGGAGGAATTCCTTTGGTATTTCTGAAGGCATGCCACTAGGACACGAACTAGTTAAATTTTTTTATATAATATAGCTATAAAACAAGAACATAATATATATAAAACTATCAGGATACCCATATAAGAAACCATAATCTGGCTTATTTACATCCCATCACATATGGAAAAACCATTCCTATGATCACAAAAAAAAACATATACATACAAAAAACCTGTAGAGACCCAAAGCTTGACGTACATGAATATTACATTACTTTGGCAGAATACTTGGTACATAACAAAAACACACACACAAGGACCGTAATAGTTTAGTGTCTTTGGAAACTCGGAATATAATCTTCTAATCGTTGTGAAAGATCTTCAAAATCTCCCATAAAGATCTTCTTTTTTTAAACCTAAATCCTTTCATTATGTCCTGGGGAAAAGAAAACATAAAAGGGTGAGCTCAAATGCTCAGTAAGGGTAAAAAAAAAAGAATTATCAATCACATCATATTCATAAGAACATATCTTTTGGAAATCTTAACCTACAAAAGAGATCATAATTTCATAACATGGGATAAATCATAGTAGTGAAATGTAATCCCAATAATCATAACTTAAAACATGAAACTTTTTTTCATACACACATAATCATATAAAATCATTTCTTATTAGTCAAGACTCATTTCCAAGACTATCTTAGTGGACAAAGTCCGTTTCTGAACTGAGTTCACTCCTCGTTTTAGTCCTGTTTCACTGAACTGGTATAACCTACCGTTCCAGCCATGTCTATCTCATGAGATATAAAATCTTTACCCAATGCATTGGAGGGAGATATAGGTCCCACCCATCTCTTAATGATACAATTATTATGCGTGCCATAAAATAATAAACCATACATCATGGAATAACCCATGTAATAAAAATGGGAATCTTAAACATCGTGACATCATAAAAAAATTCATATAAGACAAAAGAATTCATAAAAATAATTTCATCACAACATAATCAAATCAATGTAATAATAAGGGTAGAAACAGAACCCTATTTTATGTTAGATGGAAAATAATTTTGATAAAACACTTGAACTCCATTCTTGAGGAAAATATCCTTTCAACTTCAAAAACACTTTTCCTTTCTTAACATGTCATAAAATTATAACTAAAAGAAGTTGATTAAAAATAAACTTGAAAACTTGTAAAGTAAGCTTCTTGGAAATAATTTTTTTTTTAAATCCATTAATTTCGTATAAGTAGGAAAAACATTCTTCCCATACTTTTTTCAGAAAATTCAAAAAAGTACCTCATACGAAAATCGACAAAAGATTCCTTTCATATCTTTTACCAAAAACTCACAGAAGGGTAAAATAGGATTTAAAACATTGTAGGTGAATGGAAATAATATTACATATTGAGGTAACATGGATGTGGATGATAATATACACCCCAGTAAATTTCAAAGTATAAGCAATCTTAGATAAAAATGAGATTGTGATATTTTCCCTTACCTTTGGTCCGATATGCTTTGTACGTGTCCGAACCTCCTCTTCTTTGAAGCGCCTCTTTGAGATCTCCCTTTAGGGCACTAAAATTGGTCTTTGAGGAAGACCAGAACCTCTAGGATATTTCTAGGGAAATGGAGAAGAGAATTTGGCAGGGGTTGGCCGAGCTTGAAGGCTCAATGTTGTGTGAGGAAGAGAGGGAGGAGGTTCCCTTTTATAAGGGGGGAGAGGGGTACCTTTGGAATAACTAAAACTATTATTTTATTATAAAGTCAAACTCTGTTTTAAATAGCTCCAAATTGATTTATTTCAAAGATAAGGTGGGGATGGGTCAAAATCCACTCATACAATAGAATTTAGACAAGTTTAGGTTCCTATATTAACCTTATCTTTTAGTTTTTACTCTTAGTTAATTAGATTGACATTTACCATGTCACTTTGTATTTTTATATTATATAGTTAATAATCTTACCATATACATCCAAGAGACCCCCGAAGTTGTGTTTTATTAATCTATATAACCTTATCTAAGTCATTTGGATGAACCTTAGATTTTTAGTAATAATATAACAATTAATAATATAATATTTGTTTTAAAAACTATTTTATGTCAATTTTGACACTATTCCATAGTTGATTTTTTTGAAACTCATAACAGAATGATTACTTCGACCAATGTTAATTAACATAATCCTAACATGTCATATTAACCTTGAAAATTAGTTTAATTCATAAAAAGTCTCAAATTATACTTATTTAGGTATTTATAATATCAATTATGTCAGTATTTCATTAATAAGATAATTACTGCATCATCTTTGTGTTATAAATAAATTAAATTATATAATGTCTAAAAATTACAAATAAAATACCATTATGTAGGAAATATTTTTATCTTTATAATGAATATTTATGGTCTAATTTATCTTATTCATAACCCCATATTAAAAATGATTTACTTATTAAACTTTGATTTTAACTATTTTAACCCTTCTTTAAATAAATTAATAATAAATGTCCTAATCTAACACAAGTGGGCCTAAATGGTCATATTTTATTCCTAAGGTTGTTTTTGGTCGAATTACACTTGTCCAATAGAATTAGGACACGTGTTAGGGTAATAATAATATCATTTTTACCCTTAATTACCCTATTTACTTTTAACCGTGGGAAAAAAAATAAAAAGGTACTATTCACCAAAAATTATTTTCATCTCATTGAACCAAATTTTAGTCCTTGATATTAACCGTGTCTCTCGGATTTTTTAAATTCCACTCACAGAAGTGGTAAAATTATGTTTTATGAAAAATTCAGTTTTTTTAACTACCACTTAGTGCTTTCACTATTCATCAAAAATTGAAAGTTTTCAGAAAAATACAAAAAATTAGGCCTAAGAAATTTTTGATATTATGAATTCAAAAATGATGTCTATTTTACCAAATTCAGAATATACCAGTTGCATTAATTAATTTAAAAATTAATTCCCATCGTCAAAACAAATTGCGTGTTCTTAAGAGATAAGTATCAAAAGATTGACAGTTGTTTATTTCTGGTTTAAAAGTGAAATTACATCCAATAACCAAAATTTTATTAAATTGTAAAAATATATTCTAAATATACTTTAAAACCAATCAAATTAATAATTTATCAATATTAATTATTTCTATTAAAAAGGTTGTTTTTAATTAAAATTTAGTAATTTTCATTATTCATCAGAAAATGAAAGTTATCCGAAAAGTACCAAAATTTCACCCCAAGTTAATTTCGATATTCTGAATCCATAAAAATTACAAAATTTCAAAAAGTGGTCATTACTATTCATAATGGCTAGTTTTAATAATATTTTAATAGCATATCGTTGTTTAGTGAAACTCGGTATTGCATACTACACACGCTATCGAGGAAGGTCGCGATTGCATGTAATGAAAGGCAAGTAAAGGATGCGTGTTGTGAAAGATCCTTTTGGTGTAGCGTACAACAAAAGACATTAATGAAATTAAAAAGAATATTTTTCATAAAATCTCGGGGTGTTACATTCTACCCCCCTTAAAATGAATTTCACCCTCGAAATTCGTCGGGGTTATAAATGGTTTACTATTCGAAAGTATCTTTAATAGAAACCCACATCGTAAAAAGGAATACCAAAACCAATCTTTAAAAACAAAAGTATGAAACGTAATGGTTACCCAAACAAACTAATCACTCGGTTTCTACATAGGAGAAAATATGGATACGGATGAGAAATCTAACCATCTTGTTCTGATGGAGAGCGGTAGAGAACATGGATTTGGAAAAGCCAGCAATCACAAATCCATAAATTTGTGACGATCTAAGGTACCATCTGATTCATCAGATATAAGAACCCTAGGACCACATTTTTGGTTTTCAAGATCATTTCCCTAAAGTTGATGAAATTGGAATTAGAAGAAATACTTTCGTGATTTTGGTATAGTCTCACCGTTTGTCATTCTTTAGACAATTTGCACTTCATCTCTTAAAGAAATGAAGTTGAATTTGTCATTCGTGATGTGTTAGCAGATCATGTGATAAAATGATGGGTCATTCTATCTGTCTCAAACAAAAGTTTAGAAAAGTTATCAAAAAAAATAAATAAGTCCATCTATAGTGAGATTAATCATATATAGTTTCTAAAATGAACTTATACTTCATATATCATACTGCTTAATATAATAAAACTAGTCTCTACTAAACAGGGACTTCCTGTAGGCCAGTGGTATGTGATAAAGGCCAGTCGCACTTCGGTTGTGGGTTCGATTCCCACAACCTTGTCCGATGCGATGGGCTGTCGCCCGTCCTGCAGGTTGTCCTTTTTCTAAATTTATATTACTATAACATCTCATCAACAATATCAAAAAAGTTTTATCCTTAAACAATACTAACTTATGTCCAACATAATCCATTCCAATCTTTAGGCTTATCTAAAATACTTCGGTCCAAGATCATAGTATAAAGAAAACGATTACTTTAAATGTCATCATCCAAGCATGTGAATACCATCATTTATCCCCCATATATCTTGTTGGTCACATTCCAATCATGTGAATACCTTAATCATGTATTCTCTTAAAAAATGAACTCCCATTAAACCGTAGTGAAAACATGAATTCTATAAAAAGATAACTCTTTCCACATGCCAAAATACAAAAATTCTATATACTCAAACCATGATATAACCTTCTCCTTATATCAGTCGTGAGATCATGAATACTATCAAACATTTAATTTTCACCTTATCCCTTCATTATGCGCATATCATCTATATTCCAAAAATATCTGAATAACCTTTCATGGATACTGGTAAAATTAATCATACACTTTTAAAACTCAAGGAAAGACAATAGTGTAACAATACTTAGATGTCTCTTTATTCCATAGTACCATGAGAATACTTATACAACATTACACATGATAAACATGTAATCATTACACGACATTCTTAAACCATTGACCGAGCTTCAACAATTCTTTCATCTCACATATCATTTGTAGTCTCTTCATCATCATCAACACAAATACTACCCATACGACCATACTGATTCTCTTCATGAGAATTTCCCTTAGGGCATTGGTTTGCATAATTCCCATACATTCCACATTTATAACTTTTAACCATTGTGGATGTCATTGAAATACCATTATCCTCATCCCTGGTGTTAACTGAACCTTTTCCTTTGCACTTACTAGCTTTGTGTCCTTCTTTTCCACACCCAAAGCATCTTCTAGTTCCTTTGAAACATTCTCCTTGATGCCTCTTCCCACATTATTTACATAGGGGAAATTGAACTTTCTTTCCTCTATGAAACTCCATCTTTCTCTTATTAGCCGAGTCAGGAAACGTAAATTTTTTTACCTTATTGATCATATTATGAGATTGCTGATTCAGCATAATAATGATGTTTGGACTTCGAAATCCCATTTCATTTGGTTCCTCATGAAGAATATCATTCTATTGTCCATCATATCCTCCATTATCGTGAATCATCTTGTTTCCAGCCATTTTCTAAAACCCAAAAATAATACTGTGAGAGGAAAAAATCATAATAAAGGGGGAGTAACATCAATATCTAACATATTAGGTTTAATCTAATATCGTTACCATAATTCTAGGACTATAACCTATACTTATACTTAATCTTAGGGACATCCCTAAACATACCTTAGAAATATCTCTAGGGATCTCACTAACGTTTTCGCATCCTAGTTTCCAAAGGTTGACTAAACTTTTCCTCTGATACCAACTATAGAGACCCAAAGCTTGACGTACATGAATATTACATTACTTTTGCGGAATACTTGGTACATAACAAAAAACACACACAAGGACCTTAATAGTTTAGTGTCTTTGGAAACTCGGAATATAATCTTCTAATCGTGGTGAAAGATCTACAACATCTCCCATAAAGATCTTCTTTTTCTTAAAACTAAATCCTTTCTTTATGTCATGGGGAAAAGAAAACATAAAAGGGTGAGGTCAAATGCTCAGTAAGGGTAAACAAAAGAAATATAAATCACATCATATTCATAAGAACATATCTTTTGGAAATCTTAACCCGCAAAAGAGATCATAATTTCATAACATGGGATAAATCATAGTAGTGAAATGTAATCCCAATAATCATAACATAAAACACGAAACTTTGTGGAATACACACATAATCATAGAGAATCATTTCTTATTAGTCAAGACTCATTTCCAAGACTATATTAGTGGACAAAGTCCCTTTCTGAACCGAGTTCACTCCACGTTTCAGTCCCGTTTCACTGAACCGGTATAACCTACCGTTCCAGCCATGTCTATCTCATGAGATATAAAATCTTTACCCAATGCATTGGAGGGAGATATAGGTCCCACCCATCTATTAATGATACCATTATTATGTGTGCCAGAAAATCATAAACCATACATCATGGCATAACCCATGTAATAAAAATGGGAATCATAAACATCGTGACATCATAAAAAAATTCATATAAGACAAAAGAATTCATAAAAATAATTTCATCATAACATAATCAAATCAATGTAATAATAGGGGTAGAAACAGAACCCTATTTTATCTTAGATGAAAAATAATTTTTATAAAACACTTAAACTCCATTATTGAGGAAAATATCCTTTCAACTTCAAAAACACTTTTCCTTTCTTAACATTTCATAAAATTCTAACTAAAAGAAGTTGATTAAAAATAAACCTGAAAACTTGTAAAGTAAGCTTCTTGGAATTTTTTTTTAAAAAAAATCCATTCATGTCGTATAAGTAAAAAAACATTCTTCTCGTACTTTTGTCAGAAAAGTCAAAAAAGTACCTCGTACGAAAAACGACAAAATATTCCTTTCATATCTTTTACTAAAAACTCACCGAAGGGTAAAATAGGATTTAAATAATTATAGGTGAATGGAAATAATATTACATATTAAGGAAACATGGATGTGGATGATAAAATACACCCCAGTAAATTTCAAAGTATAAACAATCTCGGATAAAAATGAGATTGTGATATTTTCCCTTACCTTTGGTCCAATATGCTATGTACGTGTCCGAACCTCCTCTTCTTTGAAGCACCTCTTTGAGATCTCTCTTTAGGGCACTAAAATTGGTCTTTAAGGAAGACCAGAACCTCTAGGATATTTCTAGGGAAGTGGAGAAGAGAATTTTCCAGGGTTTGGCCAAGCATGAAGGCTCAAAGTTGTGTGAGGAAGAGAGGAAGGAGGTTTCCTTTTATAAGGAAGGAGAGTGGTACCTTTGGAATAACTAAAACTATTAATTTATTATAAAGTCAAATTCGGCTTTAAATAGCTCCAAATTTATTTATTTCTAAGCTAAGGTGGGTATGGGTCGAAGGCCTATCATCCAATAGAATTTAGACAAGTTTAGGTTCATATATTAACCTTATCTTTTAGTTTTAACTCTTAGTTAATTAGATTGACATTTACAATGTCACTTTCTATTTTTATATTATATATTTAATAATCTTACCATATACATCCAATATACCCCCAAGTTGTGTTTTATTAATCTATATAACCTTATCTAAGTCATTTGGCCGAACCTTAGATTTTTAGGAATAAAATAACAATTAATAATATAATATTTGTTTTAAAAACTATTTTATGTCAATTTTGACACTATTCAATAGTTGATTTTTTTGAAACTCATAAAATAATTATTACTTCGACCGAAGTTAATTAAATTAATCCTAAAATGTCATATTAACCTATAAAATTAGTTTAATTCATAAAAAGTCTCAAATTATACTTATTTAGGTATTTATAGTATCAATTATGTCAGTATTTGATTAATAAGATAATTACTGCATCATCATTGTGTTATAAATAAATTAAATTATCTAATGTCTAAAAATTACAAATAAAATACCATTATGTAGGAAATTTTCTTAGCTTTCTAATGAATATTTATAGTCTAATTTATCTCATGTATAACCCCATATTAAAAATTATTTACTTATTAAACATTGATTTTAACTATTTTAACCCTTCTTTAAATAAATTAATAATAAATGTCCTAATCTAATCCAAGTGGGCCTAAATGGTCATATTTTATTCCCAAGGTTTTTTTTGTTCTAATTACACTTGTACAATATAATTAGGACACTTGTTAGGGTAATAATAATATCATCTTTACCCTTAATTACCCTATTTACTTTTAACCATGGTAAAAAAAGTAAAAAGTTACTATTCACCAAAAATTATTTTCATCTCATTGAACCACATTTTAGTGCTTGATATTAACCGTGTCTCTCAGATTTTCGAAATTCCACTCACAGAAGCGGTAAAATTATGTTTTATGAAAAATTCAGTTTTTTTAACTACCACTTAGTGGTTTCACTATTCATAAAAAATTGAAAGTTTTCAGAAAAATAACAAAAATTAGGCCTAAGATATATTTGATATTATGAATTCAAAATTGATGTCTATTTTAGAAAATTCAAAATATATCAGTTTCATTAATTAATTTAAAAATTAATTCCCGTCGTCAAAACAAATAGCGTGTTCTTAAGAGATAACTATCAAAAGATTGACAGTTGTTTATGTCTTGTTTAAATGTGAAATTACATCCAATAACCTACATTGTATTAAATTGTAAAAATATATTCTAAATATACTTTAAAACCAATCAAATTAATAATTTATCACTATTAATTATTTCTATTAAAAAGGTTGTTTTTAATTAAAATTTAGTAATTTTCATTATTCATCAGAAATTGAATGTTATCTGAAAAGTACCAAAATTTCACCCTAAGCTAATTTCAATATTCTGAATCCATAAAAATTACAAAATTTCAAAAAGTGGTTATTACTATTCATAACGGCTATTATTAATAATATTTTAATAGCATATCATTGTTTAGTGAAACTCGGTATTGCGTACTACACACGCTATCGAGGAAGGTCGCGATTGCGTGTAATGCAAGTCAAGTCAAGGATGCATGTTGTGCAAGATCCTTTTGGTGTAGCGTACAACACAAGACATTAATGAAATTAAAAAGAATATTTTTCATAAAATATCGGGGTGTTACACAACCAAATGAACAATATTGGTGTTACCATTAATCGTGAAACTCTATGACCATAATTCAAGCAACTTTGACAGAGGAATTTACTTCCATACCTATCCCCTTAAACACATTCCATCCTAATTATTAAAAATTCCATGCGAATTTTTTTTGAAAATGATTATTCAATTAAATTAATTTCATAAAACATTTTTCATGTATCAAAACCATTCCATCATTTTAAATTCACAATTTTAAAGTTATAAGAAAACAGGGTTTTCTCTATAGACAACCAATTTAACAAATTTATAAAACATAAACAAAAATGAATTCCCTCAAGATAACATATGAAGTTTCAATAGAAAATCATAGAAATTCCTTTTAAAAAATAAACCATTATGTTCAAGGAATAAGGAGAGGAGAGAGAATCGATATACCTCTCAATGGATGATTGATACAAAGAATGTACTTAATGCTTCTAGATCTGGGTGCACAATACCCTTAATTCAATCAATCCAAAATGATTTCATTGGGATCCACAACCTTAAATATATATATATATATATATATATCTATAATAAAATAGATCTATGGATTTGAGAGATAGGAGAAGAGTATATCTAAGAAAAAGAAAAGAAAAGATAAGGACTTACTAATGATTCCAGATCTCCACTGCACATTTTTATCACAAAATATGGTTTTGGACCATAGGGATAAATCTATGGAGCCTTGAATGGGATTGAAACTCAATAACTAATAAAAATAGGGATCAAAGTAGAGTTTCACGGACTTAAAAAATTTATGTATAACATATTCCTAGATAAGAAACACCATACAATGGCATGATATACATCCCTATGACATAGTCACCCTAGACCACAACCTATTCTCTAAGACCAAGATGAAACATTCCTGGCGAGGCATACATGAAAATCATGGCTTAAGAAATTTATTTGATATATTATTCAAGAAAAGGTACTGTGTGTAATCCCCCTACACTAGAGTGTATCCAAAATAACTTTACACTACATCCCACCCCTTACGCTATAGGTGTGCGGAAATTGGAAGATACACATGAAATCCACATTGATCCACTAACACCATCACTAATGGACTCAATTACACAACAACCAAAGGCTAATGTCACATCCCATGATCTATGGTGTATCTTATAAAAAAATGGAAAAACTCCATAAAAAATCCCATTAAAATCCACTAAAACACCCAAAACTAAACCCAAAAGTTTATATTATCAGAATAAAAAAATGTTAAATTCCTTGAAAACCATGGATTTATAAAAGGAATAATTTATATGTGTTATGGGATGTAAATTCCTTTTTTAAAATATTTTTTTTTAATTTTGGGAAACTGTCGCATGAGGAGATTGAAATATTTTTAGACTATTTGAGTCAACTATGCACTTTTTATATGAAGGTGGAAAATAGAAATATGTAGAACTCTATACACATTTTTGGGTATAATTGAATTATTTATATCGTGTAAACATAATACTTCATGAGGTACATGTTGAATATAAAAAATTAATAGTTAAAAAATCACAAAGACTATGATGGTCATTGTAGGGTAAAAGAAACATAATATAGTATATCACATTACCTTCATAGGGTACAACCCAATAACATAGTGTATAACCATTTATAAAATTTTAGGACATAACATTATAATAGGGTAAATTAATCAAACTTTAATACTTAGTAGGATACAAAGAACATCATATGTAATAAATAATTTTATAGGCTACAAATATTTTTAAGGTATAAGTGAACCCATCAATGAATTTGAACACTCATTTTACTCTATGAGAACGGTGAGATTAGGCTCTGAGGACATTATAAGGTTCTTAATAGGACCTCATAGTGTATATTCCTGATTATTATTATGAAAGAAAAATATTATAAGGAGAAATAATAATCATTTGTCTATGATAATGTAGAAAAATTAGAATCAATTCAAAATGAAAATTATGATTTTCGATGAATAAATCAAATAATAAAAAAACTAATTATTATAGATTCAAATAAAATAATCATATTAAAATGATAATGATTCAAGAAGATATTGATAGAGAACCTGAAAAGTAAGAATTTGGAGTTTTATGAATAGTTCAACACCACAAGATAATAATTCTATTTATCTATATGTGTAAATTTACATGTGGGTGTAGATTTTAAATGATTTAAATAAAGGGAGTTTTGGAGATATTCGATGAATAAAATTATCCTATGATCATTTTGATATTCAAACAATAAATTTAACGTGAATTAAATTTGAGGAAAATTTTAAATTTTTTAGAAAGTATTGATCTCTTGTACTAAAATATTGAGGAGTTTTTATATAACATTTTGAAAACAATATTTCATGATTATTTGGTTTTAAAATAGAAAACTAATGGAATAATATTTTATACTTCAACATTGTAATATTCTAAATAAAAACTGTATTTTTAATTATGTAGATCCTAATACCATAACAAAAAAAAGATTCACCTATATGTATCAAAAACAAAGGACAATAAAAAGATGAAGGTGTTTTATGATTCAGAAGTATCATAGAAAGTGTTGAATTGGGGACTATTCAATCAGACAAAGAAGAGGAGAAATCATAAGGCCCCATCCTTAAACCTTACTTAATCTAGAGTTATTACAAGATTACACATTGAGGGTCTTTTTGGGTTTAGTGTTTTAGAGAACTAGATCATAAAACTTTCATTACATTCCACATATAAACAAAGTGGTTACATAAAGATAGTATTAATTTTCCCCATCAATGGAAACATATTTAAAATAAAACATGGATTCATTCTTGACACTTCCTTGACACTATCATCATAACATGTACCATTCCCTTGACCTGTGAAAAATATTTCAAAAAAACATGGGATGAGCATAAAAAGCTCGGTATGGGTTATAAAATATGGAAAGGAAAAATCAGTTCATATATACAAAAGAATGAAATCATACTTTACCCATAAAACATAAGCACTTTAACATACCTCATCAAATCATGAATAAATCAGAGAAATCATAAGACAGAAAGGTAACTTGAGGCATTCATAACATTCTTACGTAGGGAGTAACCCTCTTGGTTACGTTTGGAATACCCATCATAGTATATTCCCTAAATCTATTCGGAGAAACCTTAATGTTTCACTCCTTCACGTTACCCAATGCATTGGAGAGCTATATCGGGCTCACCCGCCTTTAGTTTATCACGGAACCACCCGTCTTCATAATAATGCCCAAGAACCTCAACATAATCGTATCACATAAAACATGCATAAAGGAAACATAACATTTCCATCTTTCAATCACAAGATATCTATACAACACATTGATATAGAAACATTATGAAAACCATTTTCAATAACAAAATAAAAGAAAAGTAAAACATGGTATTTATTTTTCTTTTAAAAAGAAGGTATGGCTTGTAGAGGAAGCCGAAAGTCAAATAATGGTCACGGCGGCGGAGAAGTCATTGTCGCCGCATACGTATGACAAAAAATTCCCTTTTTTCATTTAGTAAATGCTTTGTATAAAATATATTCCTTTTGGATAAATGTAAAAGTCAAATGGGTTTATACATCGTATAAATGAAAGTTGTGTATAAAATAAAATATGCCTCAATGAAAGGAGATTGAGATTAAGTCCCATACCTCACGTCCGACTTGACTCGATCATTCTTTAATGTCCTGAATAATAAACATGAGTTAATTTATAATTTCTTAAGAACCTTTTTTCAAGTTCATTATTCCTTTTATATCACTTATTGCCATGCCATGAACACTATGTAATTATTTAAGTTAATAACAATAGTTTTAACGATCATTGGTACTTGAGTCAAAATAAACCCTTTATAATTACAAGTTGTTCATGTATCCATTACATCCAGAATTATAATCATGATTTATATATCATATATATCATATATATCCAGTATATACGTGCATTTATAATATTACATAATCATTTAGAGGTAAGAAATGAAATGCACCGTTCATGGAGATGGTAAGCCGTACGTACGCATGAAAGCTACTTTCATTCCTATTTCATATTTTTTTATGGAATGGAATCATAATTATATAAAGATATATTATAATTACAGTATAATATCATATATAATACCATTATTTAAATCATTTATACGTCCCACATATGGAATTAACAAAATCAAATCACTTTGAGGGGACGGTAGTCTGCACTTCCTTAAATGAAGATATCGCGTTTACCCTTAATGGAAACCATAAAGGAATGCCCAAAATGAAAAATAAATAAGTTTAAGGAAAACATAAAAATATTATATATCATATATAATTATAGTGACATCTTAATGGCCGCCTTTGAAGGTGTTAAAGGAATGTTGAACAATCATCGTTTCAGGAGGCATAAATTCACCATCCACGGATATAGTATGTTCTTTAACCATTAGATGTATGCGTGTGTAAGTGTATCTTGAATCCTTATTATAAAAAAAATACTAGTATATTTATGATACTAGATTTGTTACAAAAGAAATGAATAAAAAGAGTTTAGGGGGTTGGAGAAGCAAAATAAAACAAAAGGACTCAAGTGAAGACATTACCTAAATATCGGGTAACTCCGTTTGGTTTGAGCTCAAAGGCATCATTGGGAAGACTTCTGCCCAAAGTGAGGCTTCCAGGAGTAAGAGAGGGAAGTGGAGAGACAATATGGGCAGGGGTTGTCCGAGCCAAAGGCTTTGGGAGTGTGGGTAAGGAGGTAGAGGTGGGGGCCTTTTATAAGAGGAGAGGAGGGGCACTCTTGGAAAGTAAAGAAATATTACTTTATTTGAAAAATGAGTTTCGGATTCAAAATGTCCTGAATTGATATAATTAGAGGGTAAGGTGATAAGGGTTCGAAATAAACTCATCAAATAGGTTTCGGACATTTGTAGGCCATAGATTTTACATTATCATTTCATTTTATTTAAATCCTTTATTAATGAGGTTATCACTGCATCATCATGATGTCATAAATAATTTACTTTATTTAAAGTCTAAAAATTATAAAAAAAATACTATGATTTAGGAAATCGTTTTACCTTTCAAATGACTATTTATAATAAAAAATATGACTTGTATAACCCCATGTAAAAATTTCTTTAGTAAAACATCTCTTGTTTGTGTCATTTTTACTTTAACATTTAATAAAAAGTTATTTATGTCATTTCCCAACCAAAGTGGCTCCATGGGGTCCCCAAGTTGACCCATGGATTTTCATGGTCAGCCATGAAACACACAATGAGTGTAGGACATGTGTCAAGCTCATCTCATATTATTAAAACATTATTTTTACCTTAAACTGCACTAATTACCTCTAATCGCGATTAAGAACTTAAAAGTTACTATTCACCCAAAAATTATTTTAATCCCATTGAACCAGATTTTACTTCTTAATGACAACAATGTATGTTGGATTTTTGAAATTCAAAACACAGAGATGAAAAAATTTCATTTAAACAGAAAATCAGTTTTTATAAGTACCACTTAGTGGTTTCACTATTCATCAAAAATTGAAGTTTTTCAGAAAAATACCAAAAATTCACCCTAATCTATATTTGATATTCTGAATTCAAAAATGAATTCTATTTTAATAAATTAAAAACATATAATTCACATTAATTAATTTAATAATTAATTCCTACTGTCATGACAAATAGCGTGTTTTTATGAAACAATATCTTTGAGAAGTTTGGCATTAGTTTATGGCCAATTTCAATGTGAAATTAATCCTAATTACCGCCATTGGATTAAATGGTAAAAATATATTCAGATTACACTTTAAGACCAATTAAAAATATAATCTATCCATATAATTAAATTAAATGAAAAATTAGTTTTGATGTAAAATGCAGTATTTTTCACTATTCATTAAAAAATGAACATTGTCAGAAAAATACAAAAAATTCACACAAAGTAAATTTTGATGTCCCAATCATAAATAATAAGTTTATTTTGACAAACATAGCTTATAAAATTTTCAAAATATAGATTTAAAAATGGTTTGCCATCAAAAGGCAGTAAAAGAATCTTTTAAAAATATTAGTGTATTCCATGCGTAAGATTAGATTTATTTTCATTTTAAGCCTCTAAAACACTAAATAATTCATTAATAGACATAGATAAAAATATATATTATTCATTACTTACTTGGGATCTTACAACCTTCCCCCCTTTAGAAAATTGCGTCCCGGCAATTTATTTACTTATCAAATAAATGGGGGCACTTTTCCCTCATTGCATTTTCAGATTCACATGTTGCCTCTTACATCATGTGGTTTTTCCACAAAACCTTTACCTGATTAATAAACTTATTACGTAACACTTGCTCCCTCTGGTCAATAATCTGGACTAGTTGTTGCTCATAAGTTAGGTTCTCTTCGAGCTGAACTACCTCTGGACTCAAAACATGAGATGGATCTGGCATGTACTTCCTTAACATTGAAACATGAAAAACATTGTGTAACTGAGATAAACTAGGAGGTAAAGCCACTCGGTATGCAAATGATCCAACTCTCTCCAGAATTTCATATGGTCCAATGAACCTTGGAAACAACTTTCCTTTCTTACCAAATCTAATCACACTTTTCCATGGTGATACTTTGAGAAAAACATGATCACCTACCTCAAAAGATAGATCCTTCCTCCTATTGTCTGCATAACTATTCTGCCTACTCTGAGCTTTTCTCATGTGTTTCTAAATCAGCTGAACGTTTTCTGCCATCTCTTCTACCAATTCTAGATCCATCAACTTCCTTTCACCCACTTCATCCTCGAAAGCTGGAGTTCGACACCGCTTCCCATATAACGCCTCAAATGGTGCCATCTGTATACTGGAATGAAAACTGTTATTATATGAAAACTCAACCAATGAAAGATGTTGGTCCCAACTTCCATTATAATCCATCGAACAAGCTCATAGCATATCCTCCAAGGTCTGAATTGTTCGTTCTGACTGCCAGTCTGATTGAGGATGAAAAGCTGTACTAATATTTAATTTAGTACCCAACAAAATCTAAAGGCCTTTCCAAAAGATAGAAGTGAACTTGGGATCACGATCAGATACAATGCAGAGAGGAACTACATGCAACCTGAATATCTCTTTAAGATATAAACGGGAAAGTTGATCTAGGGAAAAAGTATCTCGTATAGCAAGGAAATGAGCAGATTTGGTCAAGCGATCAACAATAACCCAGATTGCATTATTACCTCGAGATGTCTTCGGTAATCCCACAACAAAGTCCATGGATAAATTCTCCCATTTCCACTATGGCACTAGTAAAGGCTAAATCATCCCTTTCGGTAACTACCACTCTTCTTTAAACTACTAACAAGTCAAACACTTCACAGTAAAATCAGCAATATCTCTTTTAATTCCATTCCACCAGTAATACTCACGCAGATCTCTGTACATCTTAGTACTTCCAGGATGAACTAAAAATGGAGAACTATGAGCTTCACATAACAACTCTATCTTCAACTGTGAATCACAAGGTACACACAATCTTTTCCCAAATCTAAAAATTCAATCATTATCACTGTTGAATTCAGGCAACTTACCTTTCTGAACCAGCTCTACCATTTTCTGCAACTCACTATCTTGCTTCTGTGCTTGCTTGATTCTGTCTGATAGAGAAGATTTCACTGATACCTAAAACAAAACAGAAGAAAATCTTGCACCAAAAACTTCTATGCCAAAGTTCATCAAATCCTTAACCAAAGGATCACGTTCCAAATGCAACATTGCAAATGAGGCATTACTTTTTTGACTCAATGCATTGGCCACTTTATTTGCTTTTCCCGGATGGTAATGAATTGTACAATTATAATCCTTGATTAATTCCACCCATTTCCTCTGTCTCATGTTTAAGTCTTTCTGAGTGAATATATACTTTAAACTTTTTTGATCAGTATATATTTCACACTTTACTCTATACAAATGATGCCTCCAAATTTTTAAAGCGAAAACAACAGAAACTAATTCCAAATCATGTGTAGGGTAATTTACCTCATGAGTTTTCAACTGACGTGAAGCATAAGAAATTACCTAATCATTCTGCATTAGGACACAACCAAGTCCTTTCAATGAAGCATCACTGTATATAACAAACTAACCATTCCTGGAAGGTAGTGCCAAAACTGGATCATTCACCAGTCTTCTTTTCAATTCTTGAAGACAATCATCATATTCTTTTGTCGAGATAAACTTAACACCCTTCCGAGTTAGCTTAGTCATTGGACTAGATAACCGTGAAATATTTCTAACAAACCCTCGGTAATAGCCTGCAAAACCAAGGAAACTAAGAATCTCTGTTACATTTGTGGGTCTTGGCCATTCTACAACAACCTTTGTTTTTGCAGGATCAATGGTTATCCCATCTTTAGAAATAATGTGACCAAGGAAAGAAATTTGTTGCAACCAAAACTCACACTTGCTGAATTTTCCATAAAGTTTCTTTTCTTTTAAGGTTTGCAAGATAACCCTTAAATGTCTTTCATGCTCCTATTTACTTTTAGAAAACACCAAAATATCATCAATGAAAACCACCACAAATTTATCCAAGAACTCAAGGAATATTCTATTCATTAAGTCCATGAATACAGAAGGTGAATTCGTTAGCCCAAAAGGCATTACTACAAATTCATAATGGTCATATCTTATACGGAACATGGTCTTCGGAATATCTGCCTCCTTTACCTTCAGCTGATGGTTCCCCGATCTCAGGTCAATATTTGAAAAAAACTGAGCTCGCTGGAGCTGATAAAACAAATCATCGTTATGAGGCAAAGGATATTTGTTCTTAACAGTGATATTATTCAAGGCCCTATAATCAATGCAATGTCTCAATGAGCCATCTTTCTTTTTAACAAACAAGACAGGAGCACCCCATGGTGATGTGCAAGGTCGAATGAAACCTTTCTCTAATAAATCTTACAATTGCTCCTTTAACTCTAAAAGTTCGATTTGAGCCATTTGATAACGGGGTTTTGAAATTGGCTTAGCATTAGGAACTAAGTCAACAGTAATCTCAACTTCCCAATTTGGTATTATTGCAGGAAAAGCATCAGGAAAAACATCAGGATACTCATTTACCACTGGAACATCATTAATCTGAACGGTTCCTTTATTTTCAACGATGTGTGCAATGTAACGCGCCGACCCCAACTACCCAGAGTCGGTGCATTACTTCGTAACATTGGCATGATCACAAAAGATCAAGCCTCGAAAGACCGATTAGTTTAGTAGCCTTGGAAACACTAGATACATTCATAAGTCTTTCATTACATCAAAAAGTAAACAAACTACAATAACATGGTCTTCATAGTCCACACTCATATCCTCACTGACTATTCATGAAATTCAGTCATAATACACTTCTTCACATCCTGGAAAATATTAAAACATTGAAAGGGGTGAGCTCAGATGCTCAGTAAGGATAACAATATTGCGGAAGCTTTTATAAGAAAACATAAGCATTTAAGGCAATGTATAACTAAAACAAAAGCCTTATTGAACATGAACTTCAGCATAATATGGCAAAAGTAAAATAAAACAATGCCATTACTTACTCACATGGATATTTTACTAGACGAATAATCACATGAAATATCAATAACCACTTTCATAATGAGGGAATGTATAATGCCAGACATTCTGAAACATTTTGTCAAGGCCTCGGCCAAGACGTCTAAAATGATTAAGGCCTCGGCCAAAACCATAAATCAAATTGGGAAAGGGCCTCGGCCAATTCCATGTCTAGTTGTCTCATGAGACCTACCGATGCATCAAGGAGCTATAGTGGGATCCACCCGTCACATATTAAGTCCAATACATTCCTCATATGAATAGGTTTAAACATAACATAAATATTCGTATTAAAACTAGCATACGAAATGTCAACAATTTCTCCATAAACTATGGATGGTATAAAATAACAAATCCACAGTCAAATATTTCACAAAATGTTCAATGGAAGTTTTGTATCATAAATCAATTTCAATTAAACTTAAAACCCATCAAAGGATGTTGACATGGATGAAATCAAAGCTATTTGAGAGAAATGTCTATCCTTTTTGAAATCATTTAAATGTCCCATAATTATAAAATAATACATTTACTTTGAAAATATTCTTATAAGCTTGTTAGGGAAGCTTCGACGAAGTTATAATGGCGGAAAATAGCCGCACCCGCCGTATAAGTAAAAAAAACATTCTTACCTTAAATTTGTCAAAAAGGGAAAAAAGTACATTGTTTGGAAAATGACGGTAAGATTCCTTTCAAAAACGTATAAGGGTATAAATGACTTTAACCCATTTTCCATTTAATAGTAAAAATGTTTTGAAAGACATTTTTAAGAAACATGGATGTGGATGATAACGAGGTCCCATTAGATAATTATGTATAAAGAACCTTGGATAATGAATAGGTTGTGAAGTAAACCCTTACCTGGTACTTTTCCTTGGTTGGGGTAGGTTAACCTCCTGTATAATGGTGAAATAATTGTTATTAAATTATACAATAATCATATAAATTCATATGATATCATATATGATCTTTTAACATTGCTTTGTTAACAATATCTTAGATTTATCGTTGTTTCGGGTGTTAACTTACTCGTTTTATTTTATATGTTTTGTTATGTAAGTCGTGTTTTTCATGGATAGGTTGTATCTTATTCATATCCATAATGATATCATGTCCTTAAACATTATTTTTAAATCATCAAATGATAATTATACTTGAATGGATACGACGGAGAATGAATCTCATCGCGTTCGTGGAGACGGTAGTCCGTACGTACGCACGAGCGACAATATCATTATTTTGATATTAAAATAATATATAATTGGATAGTATATCATATATACAGAATCATTATCATGTTATATTTATTATTTACATGAATTACATAACATTATTGTACCCATCTAAATAATAATATATTGAATAACAATTACACCACGACGTGGAGACGGTAAGCCGTACGTACGCACGTATGATGACATGTCATTCAAATGATGGGTAGAATACTGAATATGGTTGTTCCATATTTATAATAACATCACAGTATATAGAAGATACTGGAGTTATAATTTTAGAATTGAAAAAATAAACAAAGAGGGAGTGGAAGAAGAAAGAAACTTGAAAGAGGGTGATGAAAATGTTACCTCTTCTTCGGGTTCTTCCTTTTGATTTGATCAAAAGGACTCCTTAGGATGGCTTTCTGACTAAAGTAAAGCTTCTAGGATTAAGGGAGAGAAGTTGGGAGAGTATTTGGGCAGAGGTTGGCCGAACCAAAAGGCTTGGAAGTGTGAATAAGGTGGTAGTGGTGGGGGCCTTTTATAAGAGGAGAGGAGGGGCACTTTTGGAAAGATTGAAATGTTACATTATTACACAATGCTTTTCGGATTCTAAAGGTCCCACACTTATATACTTCGTGGATAGGGTGATAAGGGTTCTAAATATCCTCATCCAATAGGCTTTGGACAAGTGTAAGCCTTGGATTTTTCATTATCTTCTCATTTTATTTAAATCGTTAAATAATGAGGTCATCGGTGCATCATAATGATGTCATAAATAATTTAATTTATTTAATGTCAAAAAATTATAAAAAAATACTATGATGTAGGAAATCTTTGTATCTTTCTAATGAATATTTATAATCAAAATTTGGACTTTTGTAACCCCACTTAAAAACTGTTTTAGTAAAACAACTCATGTTTGTGTCAATTTAATTTTAACATTAAATAAATATATATTAATGTCATTTTCCAACTAAAGTGGCTCCATGGGGTCCCCAAGTTGACCCATGGGTTGTCTTGGTCGGCCATGACTCATCCAATAGGAGTAGGACAAGTTTCAAGCTCATCTCATATTATTAAAACATTATTTTTACCTTAAACTAGACTAATTACCTCTAATCGCGATTAAGAACTTAAAAGTTACTATTCACCAAAAAATTATTTTAATCTCATTGAACCACATTTTACTTCTTAATGAAAACCATGTATGTTGGATTTTTGAAAATCAAATCACAGAAGTGTTAATATTTCATTTTAACGAAAAATCAGTTTTTAACAACCACTTAGTGGTTTCACTATTCATCAAAAATTGAAGTTTTTCAGAATAAGGCCAAAATTTCACCCTAAGCTATAATTGATATTCCGAATTCAAAAATGATGTCAATTTTACAAAATTCCAAACATATAAGTTTCATTAATTAATTTTATAATTAATTCCCGCTGTTACAAAAAATGGCGTGTTTCTAAGAAACAATTTATATCAAAAGATTGGCAATTGTTTATGTTCGATTTCAATGTTAAATTAATTCCAATGACCACCATTGGATAAAATTGTAAAAATATATTCTAATTATACTTTAAAACCACTAAATAGTATAATTTTTCACTATAAATTATTTTGATTAAAAAAGTTTTTTTTAAGTATTTTTCACTATTCATAAAAATTTAGAAGTTCTCAGAAAAATACCAAAAATTCAACATAGGATAATTTCAATATTCCGTATCCAAAAATGAAGTCCATTTTGATAAATAAAATTTATAAAATTTCAAAAAGTTGGTATTACTATTCAGAACGTCAAGTTTAATTAGTTGTGGTGTGTGTTAGAGCTCGAGGTTGCGTACAACACACTCTATTGCATTATTTGAAGGGAAACGTACAGTGGAAGCTTGGGGTGTTACATTCTCCCCTCCTCCAAATAATTGCGTCCTCGCAATTTCTAGGGTATTACTGCATAAAAAGACTCGGGTCGTTTTTCATCAGAAATTCCTCAGGTTCCCACGTTGCCTCTTCCATTTTATGATTTCTCCACAAAACATTCACCAGACGAGTCGTCCGGTTTCTCAGCACCTGCTCCCTCACATCAAGAATCCTGACGGGCTCTTCACAATAAGAAAGATCGGGTTCCAGTTCTAATTCCTCATAGGTGAGTACATGCGTTGGGTCAGGCATGTATTTCCTCAACAGAGATTCGTGGAACACATCGTGAACTTTGGAGAGACTTGGCGGCATTGCCAATCGGTAAGCTACAGCCCCAATTCGTTCTAGAATTTCGAAAGGTCCGATGTACCTGGGACTCAATTTACCTTTCTTACCAAAACGCATGACTCCCTTCCATGGAGATACCTTCAGGAAAACATGATCACCGGCTTGAAATTCCAAATCCTTTCTTCGATTATCGGCATAGCTCTTCTGCCTACTTTGAGCTGCTTTGATGTGATTTTGGATTACATTCACCTTTTCCACCGTTTCTCCACCAGTTCTAGGCCTACAAGTTTTCTTTCACCAACGTCATCCCAACAGGTTGGTGTACGACATCTCTTTCCGTATAACGCTTCATATGGTGCCATCTGAATACTCGAATGGAAGCTATTGTTATAGGAAAATTCTACCAATGGTAAATATTGATCCCACATACCCTGAAAGTCAAGAGAGCATGATCTCAACATGTCTTCTAAGGTTTGAATAGTCCTTTCTGATTGTCCATCTGTTTGAGGGTGATAGGCAGTGCTCAAACGAAGTTCAGTATCCAAGGCCTCTTGAAGACTTTTCTAGAATCTTGAAGTAAAACGAGGATCACGATCAGAAACAATCGATAAGGGTACTCCATGAAGTCTTACAACTTCATTAATATATAGTCTTCCTAGACGTTCAAGTGGTAGATCCTCCCGTATAGCCAGAAAATGTGCTGACTTAGTAAGTCGATCAACAATGACCCATATTGCATCATTCCTTCTAGGAGTCTTTGGTAGTACCATGACAAAGTCCATCGTAATATTATCCCATTTCCACTCAGGTATGGGAAGAGGTTGCAATACTCCACCAGGATGTTGCCTTCCAGCTTTCACTTGTTGACAAACCATACACCTCGACACAAAATCAGAAGTCTCCCTCTTCATATTGTCCCACCAAAAATGTTCCTTCAAATCTCTATACATTTTGGTGCTCCCAGGGTGTATAGAGAAATTGGAACTATGAGCATCATCCAACAATTCCCTTTTTAGATCAGGTATATCGGGAACACAAAGTCTCTTCCCGAATTTCAAAATTCCATCCTTATACACAAAGTCCCTCAATCTTCCATCATTCACACCTTTAATCTTCTTCTGAAATTCTTCATCATTGGTCTGAGAACACTTAATCGTTTCTAGTAATGATGGTTTGGAAACCATTTGAAAAAGCATTGATGTTTCACCTTCCCTAGTTATTCCCATGTCCATCTTCACTAGATCCAAGAAAATTGGATCCCTTTCAATTCTCATCACATTCAAAACTCCATGGTCTTTTCTACTCAAAGCATCTGCCACCTTGTTTGCCTTCCCTGGGTGGTAATGTATCGTCCAATCATAATCCTTGAGTAGTTCAAGCCATCGCCTTTGCCTCATGTTGAGTTCTTTTTGTGTGAAAATATACTTCAAACTCTTGTGATCAGTATAAATCTCACATTTTTCACCATAGAGGTAATGTCTCCATATCTTTAAAGAAAAGATCACAGCTTCTAACTCAAGATCATGAGTAGGATAGTTTTTCTCATGAATTTTTAGATGTTGTGATGCATAGGCAATGACCTTATCATTCTGCATAAGGACACAACCGAGTCCTTTATTCGATGCATCACTATAAATAACAAACCCATCATTCCCCGATGGTAGAGTCAATATAGGGGCATTGACTAATCTTCTCTTTAGTTCTTCAAAAAATTCTTCACACTCTTTTGTCCAGACAAATTTAATCCCTTTACGTGTGAGCTTTGTCAATGGGTTAGCCAATCTGGCAAAATTCTGGACGAAATGTCGATAATAACCTTCTAAACCAATAAAACTGCGTACCTCAGTTATACTTTTCGGTGCTGGCCATTCTTGGATTGCCTTGGTTTTAGAAGGATCAACGGAAATTCCATCCTTAGAGACAATATGGCCAAGAAAAGAAATCTCATGAAGCCAGAATTCACACTTGCTAAATTTCCCATATAATTCATGTCTTCTAAGAGTCTTCGGGATAATGCGTAAGTGATTTTCATGATCTTCGTGGCTTTTGGAGTATACCAGGATATCATCAATAAATACCACTACAAAGACATCAAGATATTCCTTGAAAACTCTATTCATTAGATCCATGAAAACAGAGGGTGCATTAGTCAATCCAAAGGGCATTACTGTAAACTCGTAATGCCCGTACCTTGTTCGAAATGCTGTCTTTGGAACGTCTTCCTTCTTCACACACAACTGATGGCATCCAGACCGAAGGTCAATCTTTGAAAAGTATTGAGCTCCATGCAGTTGGTCAAACAAATCATCAATGCGCGGTAGGGGATACTTATTCTTTATTTTTATAGCATTGATCTCCCTATAATCAATGCACAACCTCATAGATCCATCTTTCTTCTTAACAAAAAGAACAGGGGATCCCCAAGGAGAAACACTAGGGCGAATAAATCCCTTATTACTCAATTCCTCTAGTTGTTTCTTTAGTTCAACTAATTCCACAGTGGCCATTCTATATGGCGTCTTCGATATGGGCCTTGATCCAGGAATTAAATCAATGGAAAACTCAACTTCTCGTTCTGGAGGATGTCCAGGTAAATCTTCCGGAAACACATAGAAATATTCTCTCACAATAGGTACATCCTCTATTTGAATATTCCTTTCCTCATCCTCAGTAATTTCCTTCTCTTCCTCCCCAATAATTGAATTTAGTTGAGCTACTGGGGGTGGATCTAGATAAGAATTATGTGGCAACGATTCTGCTCTAAAGATAAGGTGTTCCTTATCATCATCATCAAGAATCGTAACCTCTTTCCTCTTACAATAAATTTTTGCATCATGGTCCGAAAGCCAATCCATACCGAGGATTATATCAAATTCAATCATGGGTATGGCGATGAGATCAGCAGGTAAAGAACATTTAGGTGCTCTAATGGGAACTAATCGACAAAACTTTGTTGCAACAATACTTCCCTTAGGGGTTTTGACCAACAACTCCCTTGTTAAATCAAATTGGAAATATCTAATTTTCTTAGCAAACTGAGAAGATATGAAACAATGCGATGATCCAGAATCAAATAATGCATTTGCTAAACTTGAGGAAACCATTAAATTACCTGCCACCATGTCTTTCGGAGCTTTCACCTCAGCAGTAGTGATAGCATAAGCCTGGCCTTGATCCCTTGGCCTCTTATGAGGTAAGTTCCCCTGATGCTTAGGACATTCATTTGCATAATGTCCCCTCTCTCTACAATTATAACATTCCACGTTGATAGCCGCTTTCTTTCCTTTGCATTCATGAGCTTGGTGGCCTTTTTCACCACACTTGTAACATACTCCTTTTCCATTTAGACAGGCACCAGGGTGCTTCCTACCACAATTATCACAGGGTGGAAATTCATTTCTACCCTTCTTCCCTGTTTCCTTATTTCCTTTCCCAGAGTTTTCAGCGGATCTCTTCTTATCTTGATTTGATTTAATGTCATAAGACTTAGAGAATTCCTTTTCCGTCTTGATAGCACACGAGAAAATACCTTCATATGAAGAGAAGGTTTGTGATACTAAAGCTCAGCGGAGAAATGGTTTCAACCCATAAAAGAAACGATCAGTCTTACTTCTTGGGTTACGTATGTAATCTGCAGCATACCTTTCTAACCTTGTAAAGTTAGCATCATACTTTGAGACATTCTCATCCTCCTTCTGCCTCAGACTCAGAAATTGCCTTTCCATATCCGCTCGATGGTCTCGAGGAAAGTATTTTTCTAAGAACATCTCTTTGAACTCCTGCCATTCCATGTTTGTTAATTAATCATCTTCCTTTGTGTTTTGAATTAGTGACCACCATTGATCGGCATCTCCAGGGAGGCGGTAAACTTCCATGACAACATTCTCCCTTTCACTACTCCCCAAGGCATGGAATATTTTCTCTAAGGAATTTATCCATTGATCAGCTACTATAGGATTTGTACTCCCATTGAAGGTTGGCGGTTGTTGCCTCATGAAACGGTCTAGCATTGATCCTCCACATTGCGGATCAGGGTGCTCCATACGGGTAAGGTTGTTATTCATAACCTGCGTGAGTTGTCCCAGTACGGTGAGAAGCTGATCAGCACCAGTTGTATCACTAGCTCCACCATAATTATCCTGAGCATGAGGGCAATCCCTACACGGAGTGCGTGCATTGATACGGGTTCCATTCCTTCCACTAGGTGCCATTTCTAAATAATGGCATAAACTAGATTAGTTCATGAATCAAAATACATAATTCCATACTTGTAAAACACTTAACATAAATTGAACTAATTATGGATATAATCCATAATTATAAAAATGTTTTCTTTGAGGAAGTATATACTCGTAACCCTTCATAGTGGTTTGTAAAGAAAATGGGAATTATCCAAATCATATCCCCCGGAAGTGTCGTAACCAAGAGTGCAGCAAGGCCCGTTGTCGTGCACCAGTTCCCGTTCGAGTCTAGCTCAAAGAGGTGTTTTCGGGTTTTACCCCTAGGTACATCTGTGCTAGAGCCGCCTCTACCTGCTCATATCCAGATAGGGATGTATTGCTCGGAAAACTCACAACATCTCTACAATACCAAAATTCTAGGAAGTTCTTCTATACTAATCTTCAAAGTCTATCTTCGGGCTATGTGCTCTAATCAGAGTTTATCTAAATCTAGCTTCCAAGGTTAGTAATAAACTACCTCTGATACCAACTGTAACGCCCCGACCCCAGCTACCCAGAGTCGGTGCATTACTTCGTAACATTGACATGATCACAAAAGATCAAGTCTCGAAAGACCAATTAGTTTAGTAGCCTTGGAAACACTAGATACATTCATAAGTCTTTCATTACATCAAAAAGTAAACAAACTACAATAACATGGTCTTCATAGTCCACACTCATATCCTAACTGACTATTCTTGCAAGTCAGTCATAATACACTTATTCAAATCCTGGAAAATATTAAAACATTGAAAGGGGTGAGCTCAGATGCTCAGTAAGGATAACAATATTGCGGAAGCTTTTATAAGAAAACATAAGCATTTAAGGCAATGTATAACTAAAAAAAAAAGCCTTATTGAACTTGAACTTCAGCAAAATATGGAAAAAGTAAAATAAAACAATGCCAATACTTACTCACTTGGATATTCTACTAGACGAATAATCACATGAAATATCAATAACCACTTTCATAATGAGGGAATGTATAATACCAGACATTCTGAAACATTTTGTCAAGGCCTCGACCAAGACGTCTAAAATGATTAAGGCCTCGGCCAAAACCATAAATGAAATTGGGAAAGGGCCTCGGACAATTCCACGTCTAGTTGTCTCATGAGACCTACCGATGCATCGAGGAGCTATAGCGGGCTCCACCCGTCACATATTAAGTCCAATACATTCCTCATATGAATAGGTTTAAACATAAAATAAATATTCATATTAAAACTAGCATACGAAATGTAAACAATTTCTCCATAAACTATGGATGGTATAAAATAACACATCCACAGTCAAATATTTTACAGAATGTTCAATGGAAGTTTTGTATCATAAATCAATTTCAATTAAACTTAAAACCCATCAAAGGATGTTGACATGGATGAAATCAAAGCTATTTGAGAAAAATATCTCTCCTTTTTGAAATCATTTAAAAGTCCCATAATTATAAAATAATACATTTACTTTGAAAATATTCTTATAAGCTTGTTAGGGAAGCTTCGACGAAGTTATAATGGAGAAAAATAGCCGCACCTGCCGTATAAGTAAAAAAAACATTCTTACCTTAAATTTGTCAAAAAGGGCAAAAAGTACATTGTTTGGAAAATGACGGTAAGATTCCTTTCAAAAAAGTACAAGGGTATAAATGACTTTAACCCATTTTTCATTTAATAGTAAAAATGTTTTGAAAGACATTTTTAAGAAACATGGATGTGGATGATAACGAGGTCCCAGTAGATAATTATGTATAAACAACCTTGGATAATGAAGAGGTTGTGAAGTAAACCCTTAACTTGTACTTTTCCTTGGTTTGGGTAGGTTAACCTCCTGTATAATGGTGAAATAATTGATATTAAATTATACAAGAATCATATACATTCATATGATATCATATATGATCTTTTAACATTGCTTTGTTAACAATATCTTAGATTTATCGTTGTTTCGGGTGTTAACTTACTCGTTTTCTTTTATATGTTTTGTTACGTAAGTCGTGTTTTTCATGGATATGTTGTATATTATTCATATCCAGAATGATATCATGTCCTTAAAAATTATTTTTAAATCATCAAATGATAATTATACTTGAATGGATACGACGGAGAATGAATCTCAACGCGTTCGTGGAGACGGTAGTCCGTACGTACACACGAGCGACAATATCATTATTTTGATATTAAAATAATATATAATTGGATAGTATATCATATATACAGAATCATTATCATGTTATATTTATTATTTACATGAATTACATATCATTATTATACCCATCTAAATAATAATATATTGAATAACAATTACACCACGACGTGGAGACGGTAAGCCGTACGTACGCACGTATGGTGACATGTCATTCAAATGATGGGTAGAATACTGAATATGGTTGTTCCATATTTATAATAACATCACAGTATATAGAAGATACTGGAGTTATAATTTTATAATTGAAAAAATAAACAAAGAGGGAGTGGAAGAAGAAAGAAACTTGAAAGAGGGTGATGAAAATGTTACCTCTTCTTCGGGTTCTTCCTTTTGATTTGATCAAAAGGACTCCTTAGGATGTCTTTCTGACTAAGGTAAAGCTTCTAGAATGAAGGGAGAGAAGTTGGGAGAGTATTTGGGCAGAGGTTGTCCGAACCAAAAGGCTTGGAAGTGTGAATAAGGTGGTAGAGGTGGGGGCCTTTTATAAGAGGAGAGGAGGGGAACTTTTGGAAATATTGAAATGTTACATTATTACACAATGCTTTTCGGATTATAAAGGTCCCACACTTATATAATTCGTGGATAAGGTGATAAGGGTTCTAAATATACTCATCCAATAGGCTTTGGACAAGTGTAAGCCTTGGATTTTGCATTATCTTCTCATTTTATTTAAATCGTTAAATAATGAGGCCATCGGTGCATCATAATGATGTCATAAATAATTTAATTTATTTAATGTCTAAAAATTATAAAAAAACTACTATGATGTAGGAAATCTTTTTATATTTCTAATGAATATTTATAATCAAAATTTGGACTTGTGTAACCCCACTTAAAAACTGGTTTAGTAAAACAACTCATGTTTGTGTCAATTTAATTTTAACATTAAATAAATATATATTAATGTCATTTTCCAACTAAAGTGGCTCCTTGGGGTCCCCAAGTTGACCCATGGGTTTTATTGGTCTGCAATGACTCATCCAATAGGAGTAGGACAAGTGTCAAGCTCATATCATATTATTAAAACATTATTTTTACCTTAAACTACACTAATTACCTCTAATCGCGATTAAGAACACAAAAGTTACTATTCACCAAAAAATTATTTTAATCTCATTGAACCACATTTTACTTCTTAATGACAACCATGTATGTCGGATTTTTGAAAATCAAATCACAGAAGTGGTAATATTTCATTTTAACGAAAAATCAGTTTTTAACAACCACTTAGTGGTTTCACTATTCATCAAAAATTGAAGTTTTTCAGAATAAGGCCAAAATTTCACCCTAAGCTATAATTGATATTCCGAATTCAAAAATGATTTCTATTTTACAAAATTAAAAACATATAAGTTTCATTAATTAATTTTATAATTAATTCCCGCTGTTAAAAAAATGGCATGTTTCTAAGAAACAATTTATATCAAAAGATTGGCAATTGTTTATGTTCGATTTCAATGTTAAATTAATTCCAATGACCACCATTGGATAAAATGGTAAAAATATATTCTAATTATACTTTAAAACCCCTAAATAGTATAATTTTTCACTATAAATTATTTTGATTAAAAAAGTTGTTTTTAAGTATTTTTCACTATTCATAAAAATTTAGAAGTTCTCAGAAAAATACCAAAAATTCAACATAGGATAATTTCAATATTCCGAATCCAAAAATGAAGTCCATTTTGATAAAAAAAATTTATAAAATTTCAAAAAGTAGGTATTACTGTTCACAACGGCTAGTTTAATTAGTTGTTGTGTGTGTTAGAGCTCGAGGTTGCGTACAACACACGCTATTGCGTTATTCGAAGGGAAACGTACAGTGGAAGCTTGGGGTGTTACATGCAAGGTAACATTCATTTCCATATTTTACAAGTTTCTTGGCCTCTTGATATGTTATGAATAGTAAGGGTTCATTCTTGTAAACAAAAAGAAAGTCTTTCTGAAAAGAATCATCATTAGCTCTACAGTCAATCTTAGCATGGTAAATAGAGAGACAATCCATACAAAGGATAACATCAAACTCTACTAGAGGTAGAACAATATGGTTTTCAATTAGGTTCTTTCCACAGATAAGGATATAAAGATTCTTATAAATACTTTTTGCCTCAACATTTCCCCCAGGTGTTTTTACCAGAAGTTCATGAGTCATTTCTTGAGATGGTATTCCCATTTTACTAGAAAAGTTTTTAGAGATGAAAGAATGTGTAGACCCCGAATCAAACAACACACTGGAATAATCTAAAAAAACAAACAATGTACCTGATAAAACTTTATTTGATGACCCAACATCTGCTTAAGTAGTTGCAAAGGATTTCACAACCCCTTTCTTCTTGTAGTCTAACTGCTTCCCATCACTCAAGATCTTTGTCAGACAATCGTTTGCATAGTGACCCATCTCATTTCACTTATAACATTTCACTAACTGTAAATCAAAATTTGTCTTACCTTCACCTTGATCTTTTTCAGGGCAATCACGGGCCTTATGTCCCATCTTACCACATCAGTAGCACTTTCTCGAATTCAGAAGACATTCCCCAACATGCCTTTTTCCACATTTATCACAAACTGGAAACTTAGTTTTCTTACCATCAGACTTTTTTGAAGAATTCTTACCTTTTTCCTGCCACCTATGTCTCTTCTTCTGTTGGTTGTTATAGAACACTTGATCATCGGAAAACTCCATTTCCACCTTGTCAGCACATCGAACAAGATTTTTATAACATTTATACTAATGAGAAGCTAATGCCCTTCGATATTTTGGATTTAATCCTGGGTAAAAATGATTGATTTTACTATCAAGGTCTCAGATAAAATTTGGAGCATACCTTGCCAATAGATTGAACCTTCTTCATAGGCAGCCACTGAGTCTTCCTCTTGCCTCAATTCCAAGAATTTCTTTTCCATCCTAAGTCGAACAGCCTTAAGAAAATACTTCTCAAGAAACATTCCTTTGAATTCATCCCATTCAAGAGCATCAATCTCATCGGCGTCCATGATATTTTTAACCATAGACCACAACTGATATGCCTCACCCTCCAAACGGTAAATAGAAAGACTAACCTTTTGATTGTCTTAACACCCCATGACATCGAAAATATTCTCCAGTGCTTTAATCCACCCTTCAGCTAGAACAGGGTCAGATGATCCTCTGAATGATGGGGGATGTTTCCTCATGAAATGTTCCACCACTGACATGTTCCTCTACGGTTGATCTGGCTGATCTCATGCATGGATACCACCACCATTTATCGCTTGATTCAACTGCGCCATTACTGCAACAAACTGTTTAGTTCCAATTCCGACCATCTCAGGATGCTGATTCAGAAGGTTATTTCCTTCTGTATGCCTTCCTAGCACTGCTTCCCTGTTTCCTCTGCGGAAAACCATTCTGAACAAACATGTCTTAGATGAAGCAACATGGTAATCTTCAAATGCTATATCATTTCAAAAAAAAATATTTTTGGATAATAATTTAAGAGAATTATAACTCCTAAAGTTATCTAAACCGACCTCTGATACCAACTATAAGGCCCCAGCCTTAAACCTTACTTAATCTTTAGTTATTACAAGATTACACATGGAGGATATTTTCGGGTTCAGAGTTTTAGATAATTAGATCATAAAACTTGCATTACAATCCACATATAAACAAAGTGGTTACATAAAGATAGTATTCATTTTTCCCATCAATGGAAACATATTTAAAATAAAACATGGATTCATTCTTGACACTTCTTTGACACTATCATCATATCATGTACCTTTCCCTTGACCTATGAAAAACATTTAAAAAAACTTGGGATGAGCATAAAAAGCTCAGTATGGGTTATAAAATAAGGAAAGGAAATATAAGTTCATATATACATAATAATGAAATCATAATTTACCCATAAAACATAATCACTTTAACTTACCTCATAAAATCATGAATAAATCATAGAAATCATAAGACATAAAGGTAACATGAAGCATTCATAACATTCTTACGCAGGGAGTAACACTCTTGGTTACGTTTGGAATACCAATCACAGTATATTCCATAAATATCTTCGGAGAAACCTTAACGTTTCACTCCTTCACGTTACCCAATGCATTGGAGATCTATATCGGGCTCAGCCTCCCTTAGTTTATCACAGAACCACCCGTCTTCATAATAATGCCCAAGAACCTCAACAAAATCGTATGACATAAAACATGAATAAAGGAAACATAACATTTCCATCTTTCAATCACAAGATATCAATACAACACATTGATATAAAAACATTATGAAAACCATATTCAATACCAAAATAATAGAAAAGTAAAACATGGTATTTATTTTTCTTTTAAAAAGAATGTATGGCTTGTAGAGGAAGCCGAAACTCAAATAATGGTCACGGCGGCGGAGAAGTCATTGTCGCCGCATACGTAAGACAAAAACATTCCCTTTTGTCATTTAGTAAATGCTTCGTATAAAAAATATTCCTTTTGGATAAATGTAAAAGACAAAGGGGTTTATACACCGTATAAAAGAAAGTTGTGTATAAAATAAAATATGCCTCAATGAAAGGAGATTGAGAGGAAGTCCCATACCTCGTGTCCGATTTGACTCGATCATTCTTTAATGTCCGGAATAATAATCTTGAGTTAATTTATACTTTATTAAGAAACTTTTATAGGTTCATTATTCCTTTTATATCACTTATTTCCATGTCATGAACACTATGTAATTATTTATGTTAATAACGGTCGTTTTAACAATCATTGGTACTTGAGTCAAAATAAACCCTTTATAATTACAAGTTGTTCATGTATCCATTATATCCAGAATTATAATCATGGTGTATATATAATATATATCATATATATCCAGTATATACGTGCATTTATAATATTACATAATCATTTAGAGGTAAGAAATGAAATGCACCGTTCATGGAGACGGTGAGCCGTACGTACGCATGAACGCTACTTTCATTCCTATTTCGCACTTTTCATGGAATGGAATCAGAATTATATAAAGATATATTATAATTCCAGTATAATATCATATATAATACCATTAATTAAATCCTTTATACGTCCCACATATGGCATTAACGAAATCAAATCACTTTGAGGGGGCGGTAGTCCGCACTTCCTTAAATGAAGATATCACGTTTACCCTTAATGGAAACCATAAAGGTATGCCCAAAATAAAAAATACAGAATCTTAAGGAAAACATAAATATATTATATATCATATATAAATATAGTGAAATCTTAATGTCCACCATTGAAGGTGTTAAAGGAATGTTGAACAATCACCATTTCGGGAGGCATAAATTCACCATCCACGGAAACAGTATGTTCTTTAACCATTAGATGTAGGCCTGTTTAAGTGTAGATTGAATCCTTATTATAACAGAATCCTAGTATATTTATGATACTTGATTTGTTACAAAAGAAATGAATAAAAAGAGTTTAGGGGGTTGGAGAAGAAAAATAAAACAAAAGGACTCAAGTGAAGACATTACCTTAAAATCGGGTAACTCCCTTGGTTTGAGCTAAAAGGCTTTCTTGAGAAGACTTATGCCCAAAGTGAGGCTTCAAGGAGTAAGAGAGGGAAGTGGAGAGACAAAATGGGTAGGTTTTTGCAGAGCCAAAGGCTTTGGAATTGTGGGTAAAGAGGTAGAGGTGGGGGCCTTTTATAAGAGGAGAGGAGGGGCACTCTTGGAAAGTAAAGAAATATTACATTATTTGAAAAATGAGTTTCGAATTTAAAAGGTCCCACATTGATATAATTCGTGGGTAAGGTGATAAGGGTTATAAATCCACTCATCCTATAGGTTTTGGACATGTGTAGGTCATAGATTTTACATTATCATTTCATTTTATTTAAATCCTTTATTAATGAGGTAATCGCTGCATCATCATGATGTCATAAATAATTTAATTTATTTAATGTCTAAAAAGTATAAAAAAAATACTATGATGTAGGAAATTTTTTTAGCTTTCCAATGACAATTTATAATTAAAACTCTAACTTGTATAACCCCATGTAAAAATTGTTTTAGTAAAACATCTCATGTTTGTGTCATTTTTTACTTTAACATTTAATAAAATGTTATTTATGTCATTTCCCAACCAAAGTGGATCCATGGGGTCCCCAAGTTGACCCATGGATTTTCTCGGTCGGCCATAACACATCCAATGAGGTTAGGACATGTGTCAAGCTCATCTCATATTATTAAAACATTATTTTTACCTTAAACTACAATAATTACCTCTAATCGCGATTAAGAACTTAAAAGTTACTATTCACCAAAAAATTATTTTAATCCCATTGAACCACATTTTACTTCTTAATGACAACCATGTATGTCGGATTTTTTAAATTCAAAACATAGAGATGACAAAATTTCATTTAAACGGAAAATCAGTTTTTATAAGTACCACTTAGTGGTTTCACTATTCATCAAAAATTGATGTCTTTCAGAAAAATACAAAAAATTCACCCTAAGCTGTATTTGATATTAAGAATTAAAAAATGAAGTATATTTTAATAAATTCAAAACATATAATTCACATTAATTAATTTAATAATTAAATCCCGCTGTCATGACAAATAGCGTGTTTTTATGAAACAATATCTATGAAATGTTTGGTATTAGTTTATGCCCAATTCCAAAGTGAAATTAATCCTAATGACTTCCATTGGATTAAATGGTAAAAATATATTCAGATTAAACTTTAAGACCAATTAAAAATATAATCTAACCATATAATTAAATTAAATTAAAAAGCAGTTTTGATGTAAAATGCACTATTTTTCACTATTCATTAAAAATGAACATTGTCAGAAAAATACCAAAAATTAACACAAAGTAAATTTTGATATCCCAATCATAAAGAATAAGTTTATTTTGACAAACATAGGTTATAAAATTGTCAAAATATATATTTAAAAATGGTTTGCCATCAAAAGGCAGTAAAAAAATCTTTTAAAAATACTAGTGTATTCCATGCTTAAGATTGGATTTATTTTCATTTTAAGTCTCTAAAACATTATATAATTCATTAATAGACATAGATAAAAATATCTATTATTCATTACTTACTTGGGATGTCACATAAATACTTGAGGGTTACATGAGAAAAGTGGGTTTATTTAAATTCTAACAAGTTATTTTAGGAAAATACCCATTCAAGGATAGTATTAGGTAGTTATAATCTGGTTTTAGTTCTCTAGCTATGAGAGATTAGAAAGAATAAACAACATGAATCTAGTAACTAAACGATACAATATATTGACCATCTAAAGAGACGATGGAGCACATAGTTTGATGTTATGTTACCATGGTGGGGTACCATACTAGGTATTTAATCACATTAATAGATTTATAATCCATGGATGATGGGACTAAATAATAAAAATAAGAAGTTTTATTTCAATGTAGAACATTGTAACACCTTGTCTTATTATGTGGTTTTTACAATTTAATCTAAGTTATGATAAAAGGAACATGTATAATAGGTTTAAGATTTCAATAATTCTAAGAGATTGAATTAAAATTAATGAATTCATAAAAAGAGATAACTGATTCATGACCCCTCTCATTGATCTTTTAAATTTTGGCACTTCTACTTCACCAATGACCATTTAATAGAAGTATCTTTGTTTATAATTACTTGTATTTGAGACATAATAATTTCTAGAAAAACAATATTTCAAAGAATAAATATTTTATACATAACTACCCAATGAATTTTCTATATAATTTTTATAAGAAGTAATAACATAAAATAAATAAAAAGTAATTGAATTCAAATGTAATCATATAATATTATTGAATACTAATTGAATGAGTTTCAGAACTTTATATAAATACATGTTAGATAATGAAAATAAAATTTATCTAGATTTGAAAATTATATTAAAATATTTATTTAATTATATAAATATTATTTTAATCCTAAATCTTATCAAACTAACTAACTTCTTTTAGTTTTATTCCTCATATCTCAACAAATAGTTGACACCTAAATATTAACAAGAATAAAAAAATATGTCATCCTATATTCTTGTATTTTTTAAAGAATAGAAAAATAATATTTAAAAGAAATAATTCTCAAAATATATTTTTGAATAATAACTCTTAATTTCCATTCCATAAATCATGAATTAAATTATATAAAAACTATAAAATACTAGATTCTCACGTTCATGAAAATATCTTATATAACATTATTAAGATTTATTTAAAATTGTTTTATAATATAAATGATTAATCATGTATTTTAAAGAAAATTAAATAAAAAAAATCTATAAATACAAATATTTATATTAAAATAAATGTAATTTAAATACTTATATATAATTTAATCAACAAATAATTAATTTTCCTTATATTTAAAATCCTATTTTTTTTATAAAATAACATATTTAATGTCAACCCATTTAGATATCATAAAATTAATAAAACATTAGGTCACATATTATTGAATCCTTTATGAATTTATATTTTTAAGATTTTTTGAATTATGTAAAATTTAAACTATACCACATTAGAATAAACAATGATAGTAATTGGTCACATTTGATTGAAAACATAGATCATTAGTTTTCTTATGACTTTTTAAATTATTATAAAAATATATTCTTTAATTAAAAATAACTTATATAAGAAAAAGTTTATTAAACCATGAATTATAAACATTTTTTAAGTCTTAAATATATTTTAAAATAACATATAATAGTAAATTTATAATAAAATTATACATTATGATGCGTTATTTATGATAATAGAAGCTAAGACATCCTAGGATAATATAGAGTGTTTTGTGAGTCCTTAAAAAACTTATTTTCTTTTGAAAATTAAAAATATTCTTATTATTGTTTAGTTTATGTGTTTATATTATTTTTGATATTATATTTTTGTTTCCTTTTTATTTAATTTCGTTGTATTATTTTATGTGTTTTTAGTTTTTTTATATACATTATTTAATTAGGTTAAATTTTATTACAATTACAATTACTAAAATTTCTTTTAATAAAAATAATGTATATATTTCACAAGGAGTTGTTCTATGTTAGTGACTTGTGTAGTGTTTTATAATAATAGGTACAGTGATAATGTCTACGTGTGAGAAATATATCATTTGAATGTAGTTGAATTACATATAATAGGATTAGAAAAAGTTTATCTATGACTTCACTATTACATACAAAATTTCAACTTTATTACATGAGAAGTATTTTTATATAGTAATAATGAATGTAGTGATATATAGAGAACACTCAATAAGATATAAGTGAATCATTAGTCATTCATCATCTTAATATTACAATATCAATATAAAATTAATGAAATATGTCTGCATTATGAGCTAAGAATAATTCATGTCGCTTCAAGTTCCCACATGCCATCATGTTACTAATAGAAGCTATAGATGAATATTTATGCAATGACAATGCTAGTGAGATTTCATGTGTCCAACACAAAATAAGTTTTCCCCAAAAAAGCATTGGTATGTAAATTTAATATATTTCATCACTCCAATTCCATATTAAGTAACTAAACATATTTAATTAAATCTATATAATATAATGACCACTCTGATTATTTACTCTTATATTATTATTGATCTCCAACATGATACTCTACAAATATGGAATTTCATATAGATTTATTTTCTTGATATTATTATCTACTCATTAAGAATACTACTCTAATATGTTCAAATTTATTTTACCCAAGATTAAACATGATAAATGATGTAATATGGTAAAGAAATTTTTCAATGTTTGAATCCTAATATTTTTTGTCTCTGGTTTTGAATAAAAAACTCCATGGTTCTTCAAAAATTATGGTTTTATCTATATAAATATGGACTTTATGATGAATCATGTGAATAAATTTTTATTATATCCATAAATTTATTTTGATATAAAGAGAAAAAAGTACCTCCATAAATGAGAACACCACATCAAGATGGAATGTATGCATATAAGACATTGTGTGGTGGAGTTGTTATGAGAACACATTCTAATGTATTGACATATTATGGAAAGTCTATGAAATATAAGGTAAAGATATAATTTGATAATATTTTGGATTAAAAATAAAAAATTTATGGGGGATGCGATATTTTTATTTTTAGTGATGTGTAGATATTCGAATAAATGTTTTCAAATATATACATATGTTGATTAACAAACATATTTATCATGTAAAAATCTATTGATAAGCATAGAAACCATTATTTTAAATTTAATTATGTGATCAAATTAATAAATCGTTAGAGAAAAATGATTTCTTAATTATAAGTTACATATTTTATTGGTAAATACTTTCAACAGTTTTAAGGTTGAATCAAAATGGACATAATTAACCATGTTACTAATCAATAAAACATTTTTGCAGTTATTTTTAGGGAATGAAGGATAAGTAATGGTTTCCAAAATGATTTATTATTCAATATATACTATGAGGGGATAATAAATCACTTTAATTCCAATATCCACATTGACATGAATTCAATGGTTTTAATTATCTTATATTATTATTGAGGTTTATTTTTTTGGTATTGTAAATTTCCCACTCAGGTTATCACAAAACTCATGTGTGTTTGTGCCTATAAAAGGTAGTGTTTATTTATGATTAATTGATAAGAAATAATGTCCCCAATTTTGTTCCTATGCATGATAACTAGTATACAGGATATGATTATACTGGGTGAATTTATTAGGTTGATCATCTCTAGTATAAAATACTAGATTTTAACTAAACAGATTTAAAGGTAACTATTGTATTGAGTTGTAACTCCAAAGATTTTATTGTCCTATAGTTGATATACACACTACCATGCATAAGGGTATTAATAGTAGTGGTAGGTTTTTCATTAAACAAATATTATATATTTTCTAGGATTTATTTTTCTTTACATTAGAACATACTATACATAAACCAACTCAATATTCACTACTTTATACTTGAATCATAATATTTAATTATCCATAAAATAACACATCATATATTTAATTACTCTTACTATTTGGCACATAGAAATCACCCCTCTTTTTTCTTTCCATCATAAATGTTGGACCTAACCATTAGTATCCAGGCTTACCCAATAATTTATTTATACTTAATTACTACCCTATTTTATATCAACATTATGATTAAAATAAGACTCATTTTTTTATATTTCTTTCTATTTACATATTTCTGTGTTTATACTTTTTTGTGATAACTTATATCATGTTCTTTAAAAATGATAAGGGAATAATATATTTTAAGTAATGAAAATTACGGATGTAATGATAATTCATACCCAATGAGAAATAAATGTTGAATGGTAAAAAATATGGTTATTAGAAGGAACCATACAATTTTTTTTAAAAATATTAATATTTGATATTAGACCATTAATCTTAGATGGTAGAAGTTTCATAAGATTTATTTTGACTCATTAGATGGAAATGATGTCTCTAAACACAATTTAAAGTACAAGGTTATCATTTATCTCAATTTTTTGATTATTTGAAGTGTATTTAGTCACATATCATCTTGTAATACTGCTTATAGAATTTAAATTAATTTAAAATTAACTCTTCAAGGTACTGAAAAATTATAAATAACTAAGATTTGAAAGAAAATAATAACATTTCTAGAGATTATAATAATGGTAATGAAAGTTTTAATGAGGTGTATAATAGTTTTATTATTATAGTGAACAACATGGATGAATTTGGGGATGTTTTAAAGAATTTGTTAATGATTCAAATTATTATTTGAGTAGTACCCAAGATGATTAGTTCTATGAAAATTACTCATAATTAATTCAAGTATTTCTAAATGTATACAATTAATGTGAATATTGGATCATAGTAATAGTATGAGCATAAATTGGACAAAATTGATAATGAAGTTCATGATAATAAGAAGTGTGTCACATAAAATGATGTTATTAATGCATATAGTTTTTTTTGTTAATATATATGGTTCAAAAATAATAGGGAAAATAAACTAACTCAGACATGAAAGGCATTCTAGAAGACATTAAGGAGAATAAATGAATATAAAATATTTCAAATAATGCATACTAAGAAAAGATAAATCAAGTTCAAATTTCAATTCAGATATTATATTTTCTAAATGAAATAAAAAATAGAAATCCCAATATGAATTTACTTGGTTAAAAAATAAACAAAATTATATGTTGTTTAAGGAAAATGATGAATAGTCTATGACTTCCACATATAGTTATATTATAAAATCAGATTCTAGTGGTCAAAATAAACTTTCATAAAATGATGGTCTGTATATTTGATGGCCAATTTTGATAAGGGTAGTGATTCTGGTTTTAATTTCGATTATAATTCTAATGTTAATAAATATCATAACCTGCCATTTTTAAGATACTCAAATGATATAGTTTTTAATTATATGAACCAAGATCTTCTTTTCAGGTATGGTTTTTGAAATTCATGCTTCCTTTGAGGAAAAATGGAAAAAAGGAAACCTTTTTAAGTACATTCCATGTACTTACATGTACACGTCGTGTACTCAAGTACCACATCCATACCATTTTTTTCCATTTCACGGCTGAATACATGACCATTTAACGACATGGAAGTGCTGCTTAAGTCAGGACCCGATAAAAGCTTATACACACCATGTATCTTTAAATAACACGCAACATATTTTTAATTTTAATTATTAAATATGACAGGGGTTGCGTCTAATCTCTATAAACACCTTCTTCTATCCCCATCTCGTCCAGGATAGACAAAAATTAACGAATCATATCTGATCCCCTGATCAGCTGTCTTTTTTCGAAATAATACATTGTCGATTGCATTGGAAGAACTATAGTGAGTTCTTTATTCTTCTAGATCCTCTCCTCTTTATTTCTCTTATTCCATGAGATATTCAAGGATGTGTTTTTATGATGTTTTTGTAGATCTATGAAATGCTTATTTGATTCAAAGGTTGATGTTTAACTATATCGACCATAAAACATCGAGGTCCATGGTTTGTTCCTTTCCGTAGTTGTCTTTGTATTATATATAAAAAAGTGTCAAATACCCTAGTTTAGGGTATTGCGTCTTTTGGATATTTAAGCGTCTTTTGGATATTTAACCCTATTGATTCATGCTATGATTTTCTTTCTTGCGTAAGTGTTATTTTTTTATAAATTAGGTTTGTTACCTAATGGATGTGTTTACCATGTTTGTTTAATATTGGAAGTTGGGTCTAGAACTACCTGTTAGGCTATTTTGTTTTCCATGCCTAGTGCTGTTAGGATGGAGTTGATATTATTTGAAATTCTTGTGATATGCATTGTAGTTGTTTAGCCCAGTAGTATTTATGATTTACATTGGATTCTGGATATCATTTGTGAACAATTGTATTACATATGGATGTGAATGCTTGGTCTAGTCAAAGCATAGGGGGAATTGACGTTGAGGGATTCCCCAGAGTGTGTGTTTTACTGTTCACATTATGAGAACATAGGGGGGATTGACATTGAGATCACCCTCAGAGTGTCTATTGTATACAATTACAAGACCACAGGGGGAATTTACGTTATGTTCTTCTTCATAGAGCTTGTAGTTTATCGTTAAAAGACCGTAGGAGGAATTAATAGTGATTACTTCCTCAGAGAGTCTTTGATTCCATGAGACTAAAGGGGTTAGACTGTGTGAGCTGTCCTAGGGGTTAGTTATAAATTTATTGTGAAATGATAATTTCAACCATAGAAGATAGGCTTTTAGAAAATTCCCAAAGGGTTTTTTTTGTGAATTATTGGTTTAATAATTTAGAAATGTAAATGCATTTAGTTGAACTATTGGACTTTTTACTTTTGTGTAATTCCTTGTTTATTACTTGATTTTGAATTTTGCCTTATATATATATTCACTGACAGTAATACAAAGATATTTGGGTGGATTCCTACTGGGATTCATCTCAAACCCTATTTGGGTCATGCTTTGGGGGCCAAACAGATTATATTGTTGTAGGTATAGATAATGGATATCTCTCTTCTACTTTAAGTACGTGATCATTGTGGAGTTAGAGAGCATGGGACCAAGCTGAGGCTTACGATGCTGCTGGAGTTTACTTGTTTTCTCTATACTTTCGTTTAGTATAGTATTTCTATCATTGTGGTATGTTTGGATTCTTTCTTAGACATATGTGACATGCATCATTTATATATGTGCTCCATTTTTTATTTACTTTCCATCTTCCACTATTTTCATATTGTATGGTATTACTACTTCTTCTGTTTTATATAATTGTTATTCTGTTGTGTTAATCGTCCAATGATGGCATAGTTTCCCTACTTTCTCACCCAAGGTCCTCACCGGAAGCCTCTAGCGTTCGAGGAAATACACTTGAGTCCATGTGTCCAATCAGGTACAAGGCACCTTTTGGCAGCACCTAGAACCGGGATGTTACAAATTGGTATCATATGTGGTGTTATTTCTTCCATGACTTATTGTTTGGGACCTATAGATAGGTATATGAAGGAATAGGTAGTTGGTAACAAGTTGTGCCCCATAGTAGCTTAACTGTGAATATGGAAAAGTCAAGTTACATAGAATATTTCAATTTTATGGTTTTTCAATTGTTACAGTTTATTTTAGTTCACCGTTGGGTGATTCACATGTTTTGGGTTGTTATAGTTGATATTATCTTGTTTCTATTTCAATTTTAACCTGATAAGATGAGGGTATTCAATATCATGCATCATATAGGCACTTCCTATAGATCACCTGTCATGCATTCTTATCATTCTATTTAGGGTGCATTCCCGATAGCATGTTTTTGGGATAGATGGTGTGCTAGATATGCATGTTGTTGTAATAGATGTCATGATAGAATACCTACAATTTTGGTATAGTATTTAATACATAAAGTTTATTTTGGATGGGCTACAATATTTTGTCCCTAAGGTGTTACGAGACCTCATGGATTTGAATTTAGTGGACTATGGGAGTGATTGCACTATTATTCTTTTTTATATACATGAAGATGACACCAAGATTTGATTCACGGTGAGTAAGGGACCCCACAGATCATAATTTGGCACTTTAATGTTTTTTTTCAGTTTTTACGGGGGTTTATAGTATATTTTGAGTATTACTATTCGGAAAAACCCAGAATACATGATGTGTAATGATGAATACATGCCATAAATCTTTATTTTAGAGAAGAAAAAAAATTCTTAAGTAAACTCCATGTACTGTATGTACACTCAGTGTAGTAATTAACTATGTGATTGGATGTGTTGGAAGAGACACGGGGTTAGGAACTCTTTGGTGGAACACACCGTGTACTTGGACTACAGGCCATTTTATAAGGAAAGTGTATCCAACCATGTGACTAACAATATGTGTGGTTAAAACATTAGTGGTAGACACCGTTTCTAGGGAAAAAGTGCCATGTTGTAGATACCATGTATCTAACTATTTGACTAAAGACACGACTCAATAAAATCTTTCTAGTACACTCCATGTCTGGAATAAACATGTCATGTAGTTTTGTTCTAAGAGAACCGTGTGTTTTAGCCATGTTGAGGAACTTGGGTTTGGGGAAAGATTCGAGTACACATCATGTCAAAGTAGGACACTGCGTGTGTATTGGGTGTTACACAACCAAGTTTGTAAGAATTACACGCCCATGTAATGGAATAAGGAAAACTGTTGTTTAGGGGTTACACACATCTTGTATCCATGTCTTGAAAAAACATGAATGCTTTCTTTCTCATTTTCCTTCCTTGAACTTATAAATTTCAGTCCTATAAAATTTTGATCTTAGTTGTGTACCTGACAATGAAAATTCATGCAATTGAGATGTCCTCCAGTTATATTCTAGATATAGGGCAGCGATCAGACACTAAACCTGACAGGTTAGGGTCTAGAAGCAGATCCTCCTGTCGTTCCTGTCTTGGCACCATACGTCATTCTGAATATAGTTTCCAATGCACAGTTCGAATAAGATTCATGAGGTTTATCCAGACCATTTAGGGAGCATGACACCCTACCCCTTCTATGGCAGAGTTGACACAGATTTTTCAGTAGAAACATCCTTCCACATTCTCATGGTATGGAGGACCTCAGGCTGTAGAGTCATGGTTACTGTCCACGTTGTCTATCTTCAAGCATCTCGAGACGCCTCTAGAGATGAGGGTGATGTTTGTTACTTGTATGCTTCGAGAATCCACCAAGATATGGTGAGATGTTATATCACAGGCACAATTCCATTGATTTATGGCCTGGGATGTGTTCTAGCAGACCTTCTATGACTACTTCTACCTGGTGACCTTCTGGGATGACCGAGCTTAAGATTTCATGAGTTTGGAGGAGGGTTCGCTCTCATTCATGGAGTATTTTTCTCTCTTCATAGAGATGAAGTGATTTGTACCTATTCTGGGGGGAGATGAGTTAATCCATGATAGGATGCTTGTGGATGGTCTCTGACAGTCTTGTTCCAAGAGCGGAACTGTTGTCCATTCCACTTTATATGATGGCTACACCAGAGTTACAGTAGATTAAGAAGCAGTTAGAGTATTTACAAGAAAAGGGTTTTATCAAACACATTACTTCTCCTTGGGGTTCTCCTATCCTATTTGATAAAAAGGAAGACGATACCCTCAGACTTTTTGTGGATTATTAAAAGATGAACCTGTTGATGGTCAAGAACCGATATACCTTAATGAGGATTGATGATGTCTTTTATCAGCTTCGACAAGTCTGAGTGTTCTCTAAGATTGAATTAAGATCTGGTTATCATCAGTTGCACATTATACCATCAGATATACCTCTTACAGTCTTTCAAAATAGGTATGGTCTATATAAGTATGTGGTTATACCGTTCGATCTCATGAACATGCCTACAATTTTTATGGAACTGATGAAACAAGTGTTCCATCAGTACTTGTACTCAATTGTGGTGGGTTTCATGGATGATATCTTGGTTTACACTCACACATTACATGACCATGATACCCATATTGAGATCATTTTTAGTACACTAAGAGAACATTAGTTATATTCTAAGATCTCAAATTTCTACTTTTTGATGGACCTTATTCACTTCTTAGGTCTTGTTATCTCATAGACAGGAGTATCAGTATACCTAGAGAAAGTGAAAACAGTAGTTTCCTAGGATTAGTCTAAGAACATATTTTAAGTATAGAGTTTTCTATGGATGGATGGTTAATACTAACGTTCTATACATGAATTTTCGTGCTTATAAGAAACACAGATGGACCTGATTAAGAAGGGTGTAAAGTACTTTTTGAAAGATTCTTGAGATTAATCCTTTCAAGAGATGAAAGGGTGGTTGACTTCATCACCGATTCTAGTTTTTCTAGATCCAGAAAAGAGTTTACTGTTTACTATTATGCACCAGGTATAAGGCTGGGAGTAGTTCTCATGTAGGGGGAAGGCATCATTGTGTACGGGTTTCGACAGTTGAGGCCATATGAGAAGAATTACCTGATACATGATCTTGAGTTGGCTGTACTTGTTCATACCTTGCGATGCTAGAGACATTTCATTATGGGAGAGCATTTTGTGGTGTACACTGACCACAAAAGTCTCAAGTACATCTTTACCTAGCGTGAACTGAATTAGAGAAAGAAAATGTGGGTTAATTACCTTCAGTCCTTTGACTTTGAGCTTTCCTACACACCTAGGAAGGGCACCACAGTGGCTGATATATTGATTAGGAGGACTCAAATACAAAAAATTAAGGAAACCATTAGTGATTGGAAGCTTATGGCTCTATTCTGTGAGATGCATTTGGTGGTGCATCATAGACTGGGGAAGACATTTCTTTCTTCTATAGATGTTACCTCTACTCTACTTTATCATGTGAGAACAACACCACTATCAGATTCTAATGGCCTAGTTCTATGGGAGATTGTTTTAGGTATTGAACCTATTCTTGGATAGAACATATGCGAGGATAATATATTTTATTTACATGCGATCATATGGATGTTAGAAAACATATGTGGGGAGTTGATGTGGGATTTTCATTCATCAGTTGGGGAAGTTCACCCTTCTGTCACCATGATGTATCAAGATCCACACTAACAGTATTGGTGGTCAGGTATGAAGAGAGATATTTCTGTCTTTGTTATGAGATGGTTCAAATGTCAGTAGGTGAAGGCGGAGCATCAGTGACCGACATGGATTTTACAATAGTTACCCATTCCAGAGTGGAAGTGGAATGATGTCGTTATAGATTTCATAAAAGTTTTACCAAGGTCACCTTGAGAAATTATGTATCATTGGTTGTCATTGACAAGATCCCAAAGGTTATACTGTTCATTCCAATCAAGAAGACCTTCTGTGTTGATATGATCAGAATTTTTTATATCTAAGATATTTTTTTGTTTTCATGGGGTTCTACATTCTATCGTTTTAGAAAATAATGAATGTTTTACTTATCGTGGCTCGCAGGGAAAATATTGGGATTTGGGTATACAAGTAATTCAAAGTACAGCTTACAATGTTTAGACATATGGCTAGTCCGAGAACACCATTCAGGTTTTGGGGGATATACTTTAGTAATGCGTCCTAGATTTCATGGGTTCATGGGAGAGACATATAACCCTAGTGAAGTTTTCCAACAATAACAGTTTTTATGTGATGATTCATATATAACCTTATGAGGATTTGTATGGTAGGCCATGCCGATCATCCCTATGTTGGATGGAGGCAAGATATGCAGCTATGCTGTGACCTATTCTTGTCCAAGATAACACGAAGAAGGTGGAGTTGATTCAGAAGAGGATGTTTAGTGCCGATAAATTCAATAAATCTTATGCTGATTGACAGAGAATAACTCTAGAGTTCGAGGTTGGAGATTAGGTTTTCTTACGTGTCACTCTGAGGCTGGGACATAGGATGATTAGGATTTAGGGAAATCATTCACTGAGATACGTTGGTCCGTTTGAGGTTTTGGAGAGATTCGAGCCGATTGCCTATCAGTTGCAGTAATCTTAGAGGTACCGATCTATGAACGACATATTCTATTTTTCCCAACTATGACGTTACTTTTCAAACCTATCTCACATTTTTTAACACATGCAGTTTGAGTTAGAGGTGGATGGATACTTCAAAGAGAATCCTATATGTATTATTGATCATAGTTTTATGGTTCTTCATGGATGGTTTGTTACTATGGTATGGGTGTTGTGGTAGCACAGGCTACTATAAGACGAGACATGGGAGAGGGAGACCGATGTGAGATCATAGTGGTCGACGATTTTAGAGGATTCTTCTATACAACCTTGTTAGGTAAATTAAGGGATGAATTTCTTTAAGGGGAGAAGTATTTATGAACCTGGATCTTCTTTTTAAGAATGGTTTTTTCAATTCAGGTTGATTTTGAGTAAAAAAATGAATAAAGAAATTTTTTTAAGTACATGACATGTACTTACATGTTCATGTCGGGTACTCAAGTACCACATCTAGTCTGTGTTTGGCTGTGTTATAGCCGTGTACACGACCATGTGATGACGTGGTAGGTCTGTTTAAGGAAGGACCCGATAAAGGCCTATACACACTGTGTATCTTTAAATATCACACTGTGTATTTTTACTTTTAAGTATTAAATTGGTCTAGGGCCACATCTAATCTCCAGAAACACCTTCTTCTAGCCTCATCTCATCTAGGAGTGATAGATATCACCAAATATCCTCTAATATTCTGATCATCCATCTGTCCTCTAAATAAAACACATTCGATTGCATTGGAATCACCTCAGTGAGTTCTTCCTTCTTCTAGAGCCTCTCCTCTTCATTTATCTTATTTCGTGAGATATTAAAGGTTGAAATTTTTTATGTTTTTATAGATCTATGACATTCTAGGATGATTAAAACTTTTAGGTTCAACTATATCGATCATACAATGTTTAGGTAGGTGGTTTGTTCCGTTCTATAGTTATCTTTGTATTATATGTGAAAAAAGTGCCAAATACGCTAGTTTATGGTATTGGGTCTTTTAGATATTTAAACATGTTTATGATTTAAATGGTCTTATTTTTTTATTATGGGTTTTTTTTATAAATTAGGTTTATTACCTTGATTATGGATGTTTTTCCCATTTTTTTTGATATTGTCTGTTGGGTCTAGAACTACCTGTTATGCTATTTTGTTTTCCACAAATAGTGATGTTATGATGGAGTTGATATTATATGACATGCTTCTAATATTTATTGTAGTTGTTTATGCAATTATTATTTGAAATTTACTTTGGCTTCTATATACCATTTTTTCATGATTGTATTACACAGGGCTGTGATAACCTTGTGTATTAAGACCATAAGGAGAATTGGTGTTGAGGGCTTCCCTAGAAACTTTGTTTTACTATTCACGTTGCGATACCATAGGGGGGATTGAATTAGAGTGCTCCATCATATTTTCTATAGTTTAATATTACAATACCACATGGGGAATTGATGATGTGTGCTTCCTCATAGAGTATCGTTAAAATACCACATGAGGAATTAACGGTGAGTGCTTCTTCAGAGAGTCTTTATTTTCTTGAGACCAAAGGGGTTAGAATGGTTGAGATATCCCAGGGGTTTTTATATCTTTTTTTCTAAATGATAAGTTGAACCAGAAGGTTTAGGATATGAGAACTTTCCCAGAGGGTTGCTTGTAAATGACTTGCTGAATAATTTATAAATGTAAATGAATATAGTTGAACTGTAGGATTGTTTACTTTTGAGTACTTCCTTGTTTATTACTTCAATTGTCATTTTTCCTACTATAAATATTCACTGATAGTTAGGCACAAATATTTGGGTGGTTGCCTTCTAGGATTCATCACACACCCTGTTTGGGTCATGCTTTTCAGTCCAAATTGATTAAATTTTTGTTGTCATATTTAAGGGAAATCCCACTTCTACATCACGTATTTGATTATTGTGGAGATGGAGATCATGAGACCAAGTTTATTCTTCCGATGTTATTGGTGTTTACTTATTTTCATTTTACATTAGTTCAACACTGTATTTCCAGCATTGTGACATGTTTTCCTACCTTCATAGACATAATTGAAATGCATAATTATATATAATCTTCAGTTGTTTATTTACTTTTTTCCTTCAAATATTTTCTTATTGTATGGTTTTACTGATTTCTCTATTGTATATTATTGTTATTCTACTATGTTACTCATTCAACGAGGGAATATTTTCCTCAACATCACACCCAATTCCATCACTACAAGTCTAAAACCTCTGAAATTTGGGTAAATACGCTTGAGGCCTTGTGATGAACCAGGTACAGGGCACCTTTGGGTGACACCTGAAACCAGGATGTTAAATTAATCATAGAAAAAACATTATTATGTTTTAAACATATATATAAATGTTATAAATACAAAAAAAAGATTTTTGAGGATAAGGAGAATCATATTTTTTAACATGATATGTAAATGTGTGTTTCTTTTTTTATGTTTCTAAAATAAAATAAGAGAACATAATGTTTAGAAAAATTACTTCTAGATCCAAGTATATGGTGTGTGATGATATATATGCTATAAAAACCATGAACATGAAGCTTAAAATCATGTGTGACCATTTGAAAGAAAGATTGATGATATTTTTTCCAGGAACCTAGAGTTATGAAAAAAAATGTTGTTCTAAATAAAGAAAAGAAAAGGAAATTGTGTTGGATATAATAAGTCATCAAATAATGTTTTCATAAACTATATTGTTAATTATAGAAAACAATGTATTTTTAATATCAATTATATCATGTGTGGTTTAGTTGGGAATTTTACTCTATAAGGTTACTTTAGTCTACATGTAACATGAATAAATTTCTATAAAAGTATTTTTTAAATTCTATATTTCTTATTCATTCTATAGAATGGGTTTATAAAAGGATGTTACTGAAATTTAATTGAAAATTATCTTATTTGTGTGGTATGGTAATATATTTTGTGATGGAAAACATTATTACTATTTATATTGATATTTAATAGTATGTTGGCATGAGTAATACAATGTTTTATTTTTTATTCATTGAATATCATTAATGTGTTCCATGAAAACATATAGTATATCATTTCATAGAGGTGGAGTTCATTATTTGGAACATCAACTGTGGATAGTTTTTAAGTAATGGTTACATAGATTAACAGGGAGAATAAAATACTATTTTTATTTTTGTTTATATTTTTTAATTCTGTATCCTTAATACGAATTTAAATTTATAAAGAATTTAAAAATTTAATATGATAATTTCGTTTAATGTTTAGTCTATTTATTTCATAATTGATATCATTTACTATGAAAGCATTATATTATTATATTTCATCTTAATCAAGATAAACTATTAATTAAAGAATGTGTATACTATTGTTTAATTTTTTTAATATATGATTTATTTTTATTTTTATTTCATATTCTCCTATTATATCAATTTTATATCAATTTTTCTATTTTTTTAGGTCTTATATCTTACAGTATTTTATTATTGTATCTTTACAAAAAAGGGGAGAGTATGTTTTGGGTTTTTAATTATTAAAAAGGTATAGAGGGTTGACTAAATCCCTATCATAATGATTATTTTCTGATAATTAAAATACACCACCATTTTTTCAGTTTATGTTTTTATATTAACTTGGATATTATATTATTATGATTATTTAGTCAAAATATTTTTTATGTAATTTTTTTTAGGTTTTATATATTTATTTATTTAGTTTAAATTGAATTATTGGTATTGTTGTTCATAGTGAGTAACTCAATAGAGGAGTGAATTAAGTTCCCAATAAAACATTTAGCTAAAAAATAAAAAGAAATCTTCCAAATTTAATAAAATCACCCAGTATTTAGAAAAGAAGATTTATATAAACTTGATCTTTCAAATAATTTCTTGAAGCAATATTAGAGCTTAGTTAAAATTATTTTTGAAATTACATTATGTTTCAAAAATATATTTTATTATAAAACACTATATATAATCACAGGTTAAGAATAACTATTAAAGTAATGATTTTTTTCTAATTATAATAAAAGACACAGTTTTAATGATGAAATATAAAAAAACAAAACCAAAAACCATAGTAAGATATAAACAAGGGGTTTAGTCTCATGTGGATATATAATAACTTCCACTTATAAATCATATGCTTTCAATATGTTTATTATAGAAATAACAGATTCAAATCCAGGATCAAATTTTACAATGAGTATCACATTGGTTTTCAATGATCAAATTATCTCCCATAGTTATACATCGGAATAAATACAATAAACACAACATACAAAACCCTTTCCAAAATTTTTTTGGGTATAAAGAAAGTGATATAACGGAGACTTTTTCCGGAACACTCTAGTTTGGTATATGAGATCTTGTGTACAGATAAAAAGAGTAATAGAACACAAAGGTAAAATTCAAAGCATAAATTGACAGACAAAAATATTAGGGAATGATGTGGTTCTTCATAGTATAAATAGCTTCTGATTTTCTAAGGTCTATATATTTGTCTTTATTAGGATCTAATATAGTATTTATAATTAGTGTAGGAAAATATACTATTGTAGAGTCTGGAAAAATCCAATTTTTCTATTTATAGGTGTTATAAAAATATTCCAAACATATTTTTTGGTATATTTTATATATAAAATGTATTTATTTTATTATTTTTCTATATATAACTCACATTCAAACCCACACATATGTATGTATATTTTAATTTCATGCACAAGGAAGATCTTTGGAATATATATCTCTCCAGGTCTACTTATATATATAATAATAATAATAAAATATCATTGATCCTCATACTGAGCACTAAATCTTGAAACTATGAATTTGTATTCAATGCATATATGGAGTGGTTTAGTAATAAAGATTTATCAATATGTGTGTATATGAATTACTATAATTTATTAAACTAGCTATTGGAGGAATTAAATATGAATAATATTCAGAGAACTAAAGATATCATACTGGTAGAACATCATCTCAAAAAGTATTCTAGAATAATTATATATTTGAATAATGGTATAATAATCCAATATTATATCTTGTAGGAGTAGATCATCTGAAATAGAGATAGATCTAAGAAGTAGTTGATTTTTCCTGGTGGTACATCTAGTCTAGTGGTAGATCTGGTCTCAAAGTTGATTTGTTGTAACAGTAGATCTAGTTTAGTTATAGATTAATTTCACTAGTAGATCGTGTATTAATTATCAAATGATCTATTAAACATATGGTCTTTCGTCATAACAAATGGTATATATGAACCTATAAAATATTTTTCACAAAAAAGGTGTACTATCATAAAATACTATTATTATTAGAAATATAACAAACATTATTTATAATCACTAAAATAAACTAGAAAGAACAACATACCCCATTCTGATGATCAGAAATTATGAAATTTTTATCCATCTATAAAAAGAAACTACAAACATACATAGGTGAATTTTAATATTAATGTTCTACTTTACTTTTTAAATTGCTAATGGGAGATACTATTTTTATATATTGAAATATAAATACAAACATAATTTATATACATCTAATTTCTCTCCATTTTATTATTCTCTTAATGTTAATAAAATAGTGATAGTAAATAGATAATGTGAAAAAATATATAAGCATCAATAGATTGAATAGTAATTAGATTACATCTCAAAAAGTACTGAATGGTAAAATAAAATCTCTACCAAATACTAATTCTAATTATAATCACTATATCTTCAATGGGATGTCTAATTAACTGGATAATTTCATTTGATAGAGAGAGGATACATATAGGTAGAGGATATGGTTGAAAAGAAAGGAAAGGAAGATACCTAATCCCTTCTTGACTAGGGTTGTAAAAATCTTCAACATGTGACATGATAAAATGATGAAAATGAGGGGGTGTAGTTTCTGAAGTTAATGTAGTTATGATAAAAACATATGAATGGTTTTTAGTGCCACCATTGTAGTCCCAGAAAAATATAAAAAAGGCTTCACCAATTTCAGGAAAATACATGTTGATATCTCAACCTCTCTTAATAATTGTATTGAAGTCCTTCTTCTTATCTATAAATATTTTGAGAAGATGGGATATAACATTAAGCTAGTCCACTTTATCTTTGATGTACCCAGTCACAAGGGTAATCTTGAAATTATAAATAAGATATTTTAAAGGATAAATGGGATCATTTTTGCTATAAATTCTAGAATGGTAGTATTTTATTTTTTTATTGTTAGTCTCTCTATCACAACAAGATTCTTTAAACATTACTTCAAAAATTTATATATATACTAACTATGTTGTCTGATCCATTGAATTTACTCCTAGATATTTGTTGTAAGATGATATAATCATCTTTATATTAACAGAATATGTAAGATGTGGACCTGTGGAAGTATAAAAAACAATTAGATATATGGTGTACGACCTCTCCCAAAGGGATACTAGACTTAAATCAAGGACGGTTATCATATCCTCCATGATATAATTTATTTATTTAATCTCATTATCTAGTCTTTAATTCTCAATATCAATTTCTTGACTCTTCAAAATCATCTTGGGATGAATGTGGAAGATAAAAAACTCAAGTATATTCTTTTTATCAAATTCAATAAGGTATTTCACTCTATCATATTGGTAAATAAGGATTCAATTTAAATTAGAAAGAATCCTCACTCTGAAAGATTAAAAATAAGACTTAGTAACATAGTATAAGTGAATATAAGGAGAATAAGATTTAGGTGAATAAATCATATCAATGTTAGGAAAGACTGAATCTACATGATCCAATCTAGGAGTAGGAGAATCAGAAAGAAAACATTTCAACTAACCAGCATCATCAATTTTTACAATCATATATCTCTTTATATCATTTTCATCAACTAGGATAAAAAATACACCATGTTTAGGTGGATTCCCATAGTCATCACGGCCACTATCATCTTCAAAATCACCATCTAAATCTATATAGGAAATTCCAAAAAACTTGGTAGTAGGAGATGGATCACCCTTAGATGGTGCATCATCCTCAGTTGTGGTTAATGCTTCACCTATATTAACTGGTGTCTAACTGGTAGAAACTGGGTAGTATTCCTCATAAATTGATAATCTGGACTTGTCTCAAATGAAATTAACAACAAGATCGCTCTATTACCAAAAAACTCTAACATCATCACTAATCAAACATTAAATAGAATGAACTAATGGTGGCTGTAATTTTTCACTTTCAATATAATCATCACAATCATTAATAAATTATGAGGTCTTAGGACCATCGAAATTCCCATATTGATGACAATCCAAAACGTCAAATATTTCATTTTATGTCATAGAATACTCTGAACCCATTCTTCTACTAATACATTATTCTCATCTCCTTCAAAATAACATAACAAGCTCTCTCTTTTTGGAATAAAAATAGAAGGGATATCTGCTCAATAGGAAACACAGGGGATCTTAGGAACATCTAGTAAAACTCCTTCCTAAACGAAAAACTACTTAGTCTCAAACATTATATTATTTTTCTTCCACTTATTCATCAAAGTAATACATTATCTCAACTTTCTCTAAGCTATGTTTGAATACATATTTAGGATAGGTAGGATGTTCCACATGAATAAAATCATCACATATTTTTTAATTTTCCACAATCCATTTCATCATCTAGGGAATATAGTTAACCATCATTATTTTTCATGTAAACTGAATCAAATAAAAACCAGCACATTTTACTTTTGATTCTTTATTCCCATTTACCAATCCATTAACTTCCAACAATGATGATATCGGTATATAATAAATCAATGAGTCTGGTCTAGTTGAGGTATTTATCTTCTATTTTATATGGATAGTTATATATATTCATTGGTATGTTATATCCCCTATTTTAATAATGAATAAAAGAAAAAACATCCTGGTACCTCATCATGATAAATTCCCCTTTTACAAGAAATAAAATGTGTTGGATGAATATAAACTAGATTCTATATTATATATCAATACCTTTGGTATAAATTATTTATACTATACCATTTATAGTAAACTATAAAGTTTATTCTCATAATCAAATTTTACTGTCACCTGTAATAGAACCTTGATAGTCATCTAAAATACCTCGGTGAGGTATATTCATGCATCTTTCCCATAGTTTTGAAGAAGTTCTGACCACTTCTCCATAAGCCACACTCAAAATCATATATTTATTCTCACCATATCTATACTCCACAAGTTAGTAGAACTAATGAATCATTCTAAGAAATAATGTTCTATCATTCCATGAAAAACATTCCATCTATCCATGGTATAGTATCACATTTATAGCTAAATACATTATTGACATAAATAGATCAACATATATCTCTTTCTATATAACAACTACATGAGTCACAAGATGTGGGTTCTTTAGTTTTACTAAAACACCATGAATATATTCTCTTTATGATATTTTTATAGGTTTTGACCCTTATAGAGATGAAACATACACGTGCTTAACTCCAACCGTTTCTCTAAATAAAAAGGTATTGAACTAGTGTGTGGAAGGGTGTAGGTCTAAAGATAAGAGAAGAATAAATGTTAGAAATGTAGGTGGGAGTGAGAGTATTTCAAAATCAAAATTAATTTTTGATTTTATATCTTAGGGGTTTGAAATTGAAAATAAGGTAAAATATATATATAAATTTAATAAAAATTTAAACATAGAAAATACAACTGGATGAAAATAAATCTGAGACTCGACCAGTAGATCACCCCATACTGGATCTCTTAATGGTGGATCATCGATGATGGATCACCAATAGTAGATCATATAGTAGTGGATCTTCCAATAGTGTATCACCAATGGTGGATCCCCAATGGTGGATCACTAATGGTGGATCCTCCATTGGTGCATCTAACTATGGCTGATCTTTCAATGGTAGATCTATAATAGTGGATCACCATAGTTAGAACACCCATGGTGGATCACCAATGGTGGATCGCCAAAGGTGGATCACTAATGGTGGGTCCCAAATGGTGGATCACTAACGTTGTATCCCCAATAGCGAATATTCCCATAGTGGATCATTATATGATGGAAATTGAAAGATAAAGGATTATCCAATTTATATCATTCCTAGTTCATGTATGATATAATTTAATCTCTAAAATTCAAATTATGTGTAAAAATGACAATAATAATTTTTTCAATTACCATGAAATCGAGAGTTATATCACATTTTTGAAAATGATCCCTCAAAATGTGATCTATTACATAATTATGTTTTTCCTAGAATGGGAAACATGATTATTACAAATATTTATCACACTTTTATTGTCACAATTTATAGGTTAATGTCTAAATTGATATCCTCAATCGTCAAGTATGTGTTTCATCTATAAAATTTGTGCACAGAAAAATCTTCTATAAATATAATCATCCTCATCAATAGATTGTGAAACCAAATGTTTCTCTTTACTACACCATGATACTATTGACTTTAATAAAAGGTCACATGTTAATGGTTTTCTTTTTCTACTTAACATACAACCACCAAAATAAGAATTTAAATAACTCAATAAGTCAAATTCTTATCATCTAGGATATAATAATACTAAATTGGTTTTATACATGAGGTAATAATTTTTTGTACAAGAATATAAATATAATTATTTTGTATTTTATTGAAAATGAGAACACATACACACATTCAACATATTACCAATTCAACTATAATTTATTTATTGAAGGATTCCAGTCATGCCTCTATAATTAGTTTGATCTACTGAATTTTTGGTTTCATCATGATCCAAATTATATGTTGTACTCAGTGGAGTATCACTACTTTTTATTCTACCCAAAAAAAAATCATTTTAGAAGGTGTTTTGTATATTTAATTTGATTTAAAATAATTCTATCTTTATTTTTGAAAATTTGAAACAAAGGTAAGAATATATGTTCTACCATTAAACTAATTTCAAATACACTATACATTATTTTATTAAATGAGTAGAAAATTAATTTGTAGAATATGAATAAATAATATCACCAATATAAATTTTCAATACTAAAACTTCCCTTCAAAATCTTTCTATAAATATGATAGGGTCTTATATACCTTTTTAAAAGAATTTCGAAATCATAATATGGTTGATATTATCATAAAAAGATATAATATCCTATTTTAAACCATTCAATGCTTTAGTTAATTTAAATACATGATTTAAAAAATACTGATTTTGAAATCTAGGGGTTTTTAAACAAAAACATCCCCAACTATAAACCCATTTATGAATGCACACTTGGAATCTATTTGATGTAGTTTAAAATAAAAATATGTTATATAAACAAGAAGTATTATAATGGATTCAAGTATAGTAACTGGTGTAGTGGGTTCCTTATAGTCAATACCATCATCATGAGACTATACCCATGTGCAACCAATCTAGCATAATTTCTAACTATAGTCTCTGACTCGTCAACATTTTTTCTAAACTCCAATGTTGTTCTAACGAATAGAGTGTCTTTAGGTCTACCTATGAGTTCCACAAATCTATTTCTTTCAAATTGATTATTTTATTTTTGAATTTTTATTACCCACAATTCTTCATTTATTTCATTAGTGATGTTCTTAGGTTCATGATATTATAATAAATAGTAATTTTCAACTTGTTTTCTAAGATAAGATCTAGTTTTTTATCATCTTTTTAGGTATCTAAATAAAAAATCTAAGAGTTGGTATCTATTACTCCCAGTTGTTCTATGAAAAAAGGGATAATTATCTCATTATCTTATATAGGTCTGGTCTAGGTTATTCCTCATAATTGGATTATTTTTCAATTTGTTTCATAGAACTTTTATAAGGTTTAGAATTTATATTTAGATTTGACATATCATTTTCAATAATTACTAAAAGGTTTAGGATCAAGTGAATCTATTTCATAAAATTTAACATGAATATATTCTTCTAAAATAATTGATATATTGTTAAATTTCATATACTATATACTAGATGTTAAATATCCAATTAAAATTATTTGATCACTATTGAAAAAAATATTTTCAAGATTATCTTTATATTATGAAAAAAATACATTACATAAAAAACTATATTGTAGTTATACATTGGTTTTTCACCATTCCAAAATGCATATGATGTATTTTATAAGAGAGGTATTATTAAAATTAAATTAATTGTGTAACATGTTTTATTCATAGATTCTATCCAAAAAAGGTGAATCAAACTCATTGAGTATAGTATATGCAATTTATTAATGGGTTTTATTACTTCTTTATCCTATACTATTTTTTTGTGAGGTCTTAAGAGAAAAAAGTATAAATTATTAAAAGTTTTGATAAAAATGATTCAAAATAATGATTTTAAAAATCACAACCATGATCAATTCTAAATGTATTAATTCTAGATCTACTCATATTTTATATAAATTTAGCTTACATGAAAAAATATGGACATTTCTTATAGTTTTAAACTATGTTAAATACACAATAATATCTAGAAAAGTAATCTACAAGAACATAAAAATATTTCTTCCCATTTAAACTAGAAAATCTTGAAAGACTATACATATTCATGTGAAATAATTATTTTGGTGTAGAAATTGAATCCCTATTTTTTATTGGAAACAGATTTGGGTTATTTCCATTTTTTAAATGGCTTACAGACTTTGTAATTTTGGAATTCTAGTTTTTGTAGATCCTTGACTAACCCTTCAATAGTTATCTATTCAGGTGAATGAAATTTTTAGTATCCTAGTATCTTATTCCATATCATCGATCATTGTTAAATTCACTTAGACTGAAAATATTTCGAGAAATCAATGAATCTAAATTAACAACATATCCATTCTCATTTCTTAAAGCAGTAAAAAATAAAGAATTTTTAGAGCTAAAAAAATTAAAAAAATTATTATAAATTTAACATGAAAACCATCATCACATAAATATGATATAAAAATCATATCATCCATTAATCCATCTAAAAATATGAATTTAGATATCATAATATTGTCAAAATTATTGATATGACCAAGTCAAATATTTTTTCCATTTCCATTATAACTAAAAGTGACATGTCCACCAAAAACCTTAATCAAGATATTGAAATCTAAATTGTCCAAAGTCATGTTTCTAGGACATCCACTTTCCAGATACCATAAATACTTATTTGATCATTTCAAGAAGGTTTCCATCAAAATAAAATTTTAACTGAAAATGGATTTGGTATAAAAATCATCTTGGGTATAGAAATGTTAGTAATAAATAACTTTTTAACAGTTTTCCTATAAAATGATTTTAGACTTTTAGAAATAAGAAATTTTTTCTGACTAAAATAATATAAACTAGTAATAGAATTTGAATAAATAGAACTTAGAATAAATTATTCTTAATAGTAATACTTTCTAAGGTGATTTCCTATCTAAGTACTATATTTTTGAGTATTATTCATTCCACGAATCTAAGAAATAATATTTATCCCATGGGTAAATCTTTCCAGATCATTTTTAAAATTTTTATTAGTTAATTTTAGCATATTTTCCTCTTTTAGCAACTAATATGCTTTGTCCATCTATATACTAAGATCAATATTATAACTATCAGTTAGAGCATGATCTTTTATTTTTTTTATATTTAACTATATTTCCATTCAAAATACCCTCAAACATATTACCCTATTCAAATATTTCATCAATCGACATATGTTAATCATTTTTTTTCATCTCGTTAAATGTCATAAATGAGAATAAGTGATGCATAAAAATATTAGATACCTCATATGGGTTTTTTATTAAACACATGTTGGATCTATCATGGTTGCCTTATCTTCTTGAATCCAATTCACTTGTCATAGCGTTCGAATCACTAGGGTTTTTTTATATCTCATATCATTTTTATGAAATTTATTTTAAAACATATCTTAGGAATTAAAATTTGATATTATCATTTGAATTGAATTCATAATAGACTATCTGATTCATAGTATAATAAAATTTTAATCATTTCTCAAATTAATACTATTTTTATACTTTACTTTATAATTGTGTTTCCAATAGAAATTATCCATTTGATACAATTTTTGAATATTTTAGAAAAGTTTTCCATTTCTTCATCACATTTATCATGTGACTCTTCATCTATTGAGATATTATCTTTGATCGTCTCTTTTTTGTTTTTATGTTGTGGTTTTGAAGGATATAGCTTACATATTTTCCTCATAATATTATTCTCTATTTTCTTTGATTTCCTCAATATACATCATAATATTTCCTATTATCTCTATAATAGTAAAAAATTTAATGTCACATGACTTTTGAATTGAAACTGATGTTCCAATCCATCTATTTGGAAAATACCTTAATAGGAACATCACTTGATCATTATTATAAATTGGTTTCCCCAATAAATGAATTGTGTTCATGATCTCAATAAACATTAGATACATATCATAAATAGGTTCATCATATTTAATTTTAAAAGTATAATATTAATAGTATAATTATTTAACTGCATTTATTTGACATTATATGTTCTATCATTAGAAATAGCTAAAGTCTAACACATCTCAAATACATTAGTACAAGAATGGATTCTATTAAATTCCTAATCACCTAGAGCACAATATAAGGCATTCATGTATTTATAGTCGTTCTTATAATATTATTTAAAACAATCACTCCAAGTATCTCTAGAAGTTTTGGTTCATTCATATATGTCTTCTATCATATTACAAATCTCAAAACCAATTCTCTCAAGAGGAATTTTTATTATAATTTTTCACTGAGCATGGTTTTTGTCATTAATGCAAGGATACTTTTTTATAGAAATTACATCTCATTATATAAAAAATTATATTTATAAAAAAAATAAATTTAGGACCATTAAATGAAAAATAAATAATTTTTTAAAATATATTTATAATTACTCTGATACCAAATGTTTTTCAGAGTGGGTAACTCAAGAGGGGGTGAATTGGGTTCCAAAAAAAATTATATTAAAAACAAATTAAATCACCACAAAAATTTAATAAAAACAACCTCTTAATAATAATAGTAAAATTATGTAAATATAAAATTTAAAATAATTTCTCAATGTATAATTAGGGCCCATTTATGTAATTTTTGATATTACATTAACTTTTAAAAATATATTAATTAATAACACATTTTATTTAAACACAGGTTAAGACTAACTATCAATGAAAATATTTTTATCATATTTTAATAACAGATATGATTTTGTCATTGATGTATAGAAAAAAAAACTAAAACACATAATAAATTAAAAGAAGGGTTTCAGCATCAAGATGAGAGTTAATCTCTCCACATGGAAATCACTGACTACAAAGTTGGTTATTATAACAATAGTTAAATCCATAATATAATCCTAGTTTGAAAACAAAATATAACTTAAGTTGTTTATGATAAAGTAATATTCTATATTTATAAGTGAAAAAATAGTTCACACATGACCTCTTCTATAGTTTCCATGAGTATAGAAATAGATAAAGGTGAGGGTTTGTGTCAAAAACCCTTCAGTTTGGAATATGGGAGTTTTTTTAATAGATAAACAAAGTAATGAAAACACATCCAAAATGTAAATGATAAATATATAAAAATAAATATTATAGAATAAAGAGGTATTTATTAGTATAAATATATTTATATGTTCAATTTTCCTCACATTTTATATTTTTAGGAGCTCAAATAGTTTCTTCAAAAAATTTATGAAAACAGAGTATCTTAGTGTTGGAAGAATCCTTTTATTTTGTATTTGTATATGTTTTAAAAAAACATCAACATAGTTTAACTTGGATTTATCCTATATTTGGTGCATCAAGGTTCTTATTTTTCTGTATATTCTACACTTTCACACCCATCGGTATATATATATAAATATATCATTATATAACAAATGTAGAAGATATTTTGGATATTTATCTCTCTAGGAATTATTATCCATTGAATAATAATAATAAAGATATCATATATCATCACACATATAACAAATTAAATAAACATTGTATTTTTCTTCAATGCATCCATGGAATGGTTTATGAAAAATTATTAATAAATCCTTATTTTTTTGAAAGAATTTAATTAGATAAACAATATATTAGAGGAATCAAATATAAAATAAATTCAAAATAAAAATAGTATCATACAAAAAATAGATAATATGTTATGGTAGAATATGACAATAATATATTATAATAATGGTATTGTGGTCCAGCAGTAGTTTTTTCAAAGGAAGATCATCTGAACTAGACGTATATGAAGTCAGTGACAAATCTGGTATATCATTATATCTATTTTGTTAGTAGATATTGTCTAGTACTAGATCTAGTTTGGTGGTAGATGATGTGAACTAGAAGACCTTGTTTGAAATAATGGTGGAACTATTGATCTAATGGTGGATATGTTAAAGAAATGTTGGATCTACTGAAGTAGAAATAGATCTTTATAAATATTTTTAGATCTATAATAATCGATGTTTCTTGAAAAAAATATTTACTTTTATAATACATTAGTAATTATATAAATAAAAAGAACATTATTTGTCACTATAAAATAATGATGTTTCAATAGGTATACCATATGAAATTTAATATATATTAATATATATATATATACTTTACATTGTATTTTCTATGAAAAAAGTGTTATGTAACAAAATTTTCAGCTTCATTATCAGTATGTAACAAATAGAGCAGGTGAAGATGTCTCAAGTGTATATTACTATATAAGAATAATTCTTATAGGTATTTCCACATGGCTTCATGATGATATTTTCAATATATTATTAACATCATCCATGTCCAATATAGAAGACACACTCTGATATAATCCAACCATTATTCATGATACATATTTATATTAAGTTATCAAGAGAGAATAAGCTATTACATATGATATAATTATGATTTAATAAAAATGTAGGTCATGTCATGTACTCACATGAGGTCATTTATGAAATATAATTTATGGAATAATAATAACGTTATGAAAGCAATTCTATGCTAAAATGTTCTTATATTGGTTTTAATATTGTATATAACTTATTTTAAAAGAAAGGTGGCATGTATTACTTTAACAATAATGTTTTCAGTTTCAAACTATTCCATAGAATGGGTCTTGGGCATATATATCATCATTTTTTGGGGGAATCATTTTATAATCTATGACTATATTAAGGATTTATGATATATTATTGAATCCATCCAAGTAATAATATTTCTCATGGATTCCAATCTTCTTGTAATTTTAAAAAACCTTTAATTAATATTACCATATATATATATATATATATATATTTCGTTTTTATATTTATTTTACATGGTGATTTTATTATCGATTAATGTCTTATTTCATGGTTATGTGGAATTTATCACTATATTGGAAGAAATTACATACTTTTGTGTTGGGATCTGAAAGGATAATTTTATGTATTCTTATCAATAGAATCAGAGCCCTTATAGTTTTGTTCTTTTAAAAAGTGAACAAATTACCTTTCTTATTCTAGTGAAAAGGACCAATTTAGTCCTTTTTAATGTAATTAAACCACGACCTTGTGAAGTACTTATTAAGATATTACATCTAGGACCTATTTAGTGTTGGGATTAAACCCATGATTTGTAGCGTACATATCCTTTCAAATACAAATCAAAATTGACATTGTAAATGTTTTAGAATTTAACGTAGGGTGATATGAACTATCTATATAGCTTCAGATAATGGGTTATGTGCATATAGTATATAGTTTAATATGACAAAACTACAATATATAGGTGACAAAATATAAAATGTGTCTTATGTGGGACTTTTATGTATCCCAAACTATATGGTTAAAAAAAATTTAGTAACAAAACCTACTAGGGTATAGTGAGGATCATAAAGAGAATATCCCATTAAAGATTGATATAATGATTATGTTTATAGTATATTCTTGATAGATTGGATGTGATAATCCTCTATAAATGGACTTTATGGGTGGCCATTACAAAGGGGGTCTTCGTGGATTCACTACAAGAAGGAACATCATTGAATTTCTCTATAAAATGGTTCACATGGGATTTCTCAACAAAAGATCCTCACAGGATCTATAACACCAAAATACATTTTGAAATATTTTTTTTCAAATAAATATTATTTTATCGATATTTTTCATTACAAAAAACATTGAGTTTAGTTTTCATTAAAAAAATACCTATTTAGCTTCCATTTTATGAAACAATGATTTTTCCATGTGTTACATAGAACACATAGTGTATCATGCATTACATGAAACACTGATTCTAAATGAAACATGGCATACTATTAAAATATTATAGTTTAATATGATAGTTATCACTAGAAAGTTAGATTGGTGGGTATAAAAAATATTAAATAAATTATGAAAATATAAGGTTTCACATGTATATATAATAATTTTTTTGAGGACTAACTAATTATAAATTAATATAAAATCCATTTTAGAAAAAGGTAATATTTTTCATAAAAACTATTTTTTTGTAATCAAATGTGTTTTAACATAATAAGTAAAAAATAATAATTTTGGTGAATTATTTTTAGGAAATTTATATAGTATAAATTCAATAAATTTTTTATCATTCTTCTTATGTATTTTCTTGAGAATTTATAACAATAAAACATATTTTATGCCTAAAAACATTATTTCCTGAAGAAGCAGTTATGGTGCATTTTTTCACAATACATTAAAACATAATTTTTTACATTTTTAGAAAAAATATTTCTAAAAAATTATTTTATAAATAATAATTTTAAAATTCTATTGAATTGATTTTTTATAATTTTTTTGAAACGTTAAAATTTTCAATGAATAGTGAAAATTCATATTTTTGATTAAGGATTGTTATATTTTTAATGAATATAAAAACCCAAAAAAAGTACAATTTTAATAATAAATTAATTTCTATTATATATCCTTTAATCATAATTATTTCATTGGAATTAATTGAATATTCAATTTTTATATTAAAACTTTTTTATATTTTGAAATTGTTTTCTTTGTAAAATCCATTTTTCATCATGATTACATGATTAATTTTAAATTAAAATTTTCCACTTCTATGGATTAAATTTGGAAATATATATTTTATATTTGGAATAAGAATAATTAAAATTATCTAATAAAGTGAAATTAATTTTTGAGCATAATGAAAAATTTAACTACAAAAATTAATTACCACACTTATGGAAAGAACATGTTTATATGAGGGTTAAACAAAAAATAAAATGTGTACAACGAACTATAAACATTCCCCAAAACAATTTTATAGAAATATTTAACCTTTATAATGTCTAATTTTGTATAATGGACCATTTTTTAGTCATTAAAAATTTGAAAAAATGGTTCCAACTTTTTCATTTCAAAATTTATATGAGTTCTACACACCTAACATATAAAAGGTCACCCACTATCCTATCATCTTCACACATCCAAAAACCTTCTTAATATTCAAGACCTAAAAAAATTCATAACTTACATACATATCCTAAACATAGAAGAAATATTTGGGTTATAAATTCCTCTTATAAAGGATTTAAGTATAATCATAAGGAGCCTCTCTAAAGAAGTGGTAAATTCTAAAATACGCATTTTTGTTTTATTTCTTCATCCTTATCTATCAAATATTATTATATTATTTTGATAAAATAAAAAAATTTATTTTACATATAAATATATTCTATTCAGTGAGTAGAATAACCTATATTCATCTATATTTCCTTCAAATGGGATATGAAGTTATCATTCATCTGTATGACAAGCAAACGCCTCACGAACCAATGTTATTCGTTCTCTATCACCAACTCTCACTGATGGATTTAATGACATATTTAATTTTATATATTATATTTATTACATAATCATACATATTAAATTATAATTCTTAATATAACTTTTTAATTCTTTACTCATTGGAAAGAAATAACGGAGGTCATTTGTATAGAAGATTACCGCCTTTCATACCGATGTGATGGTTATTTCATTTTTATCTTACATGGATGTTAATAATGATATATTAAATGAAAAATATGATATTTTTAACATATTAATTATTTTTAAATTATTATTTCACATATTTCTTATTCCATTCTATTCCAGGGGAGATATGATAATGTCGTTTGTGTGTATGGCATATTATCATCTCATGAAGCGATGTGATATTTTTTTTCTTATGTTGTATACTTAGAATGAAATAAAGAATGTTTAAATAAAAACATGTGATATATATGAAAAAATTATTATGGAATGGTTATATATTATTTACCATTATTTTAATCATTATGTTGAAAAAATGGAAACATCATCCATCATTACATACGACCTATCATCTCCATGAATGATGTATTTCATTTTTTCTCTATATCTTTTATAGATTACACTAAATATATATATTTTGAATATATATATATATATATATAATATTTATATCATGGTTAATATTTTCGAGACAATATAACCATTATCATTTTAAATAGAATGAAAATTTTAAATATAAAAACATCAAAGTCAATGTAGTTATTAATTAAAATTTGATTTTAATTAGTAATTATTAATAAAATGTTAATAAGAGGTCAAAAGTAAATAAAAACTGACATAATAAATATAATTATATTTTTTAATATATTTATATAAAATATATATCTATTATACATCATTTTTTAATGTGTTTGGAGAAACTTTAGACTTATGGTAATTATATTCTCACTCATTTATTTACTCCTGTGAGACACCTAATATATTCACAAAATATTTCTTTTATGTGGTGTTTATATTTTTCATGAATTTATTTTTTGATTATTATTAGTAAAAATAATTTTATTTAAATATCTATTTGAAAATCTCTCTATCACATGGTTTATTTCTCAAATGTTCCAAATTTTTATGAATTTTTTGTCTCAACTTTTCTTCTTTGAGACATAAGTTATGTTATAAAACTATATTATTTTATATTGTGTAAATACTTCCCCCATTAACATGTAAAATTAAGAATTTATTTATTATCATGATATTTTATGTTTCATTTAATTTTATTCATGAATTTGGTCTCATGATTCAAATTTACCAAAGTGGTTAGGGTTTTATAATAGAGCCTCACTATTTATCACTATTGTTGGTGTTTTATCTTCTAGTGATGAAATATTATAAAATATCACGCATGGGAATCATGCATTATATTTTACAATTGTTATTTTATGAGAATAAATGTTATCCCTTAATTTTCAACTTTTTATTTAATTAATATTATAATATTCTGTTTTTATGAAAAGATGATATTATTTCTCTATTCAATCAAAAAAATGTTTCTTACAAAATGATCTTTTCTAAAAAAATACAAAATGAATTTAAAATTATTCAGATTATTTTTTTAAAAAACTTTTACACATTTTATACTCTTTACATAATTTTATAAAACGAATCTTCATTTCATTTTTAAAACAAGGATCATCAGGATTTTACAAAAATGTGAAAGGAATAATTGTTTTAATGTATATGGAATGAAATATATTTTTCTCCATAATGTACAAATAATTAATTATAAATATTACTTTATAAGTGTCAAATTTAATTTTCAATGAATATTATTTCCAAAGTGGAATGCATATTTTCCTCAGGAATTTTTTAAATGATATTTAAATATTCCTTTATAATTCATTCAGGTTATTTTTGTAAAAATATATTTTTTCAATGTTTAATGGTCATTTTACTAGTGAATCTTCAATGTGGTCATTCAAATTAATTTTCAATCTAACCTAAAATTCATTAATTTTACTTATTATTTACTTTGTATATGATCCAAGGTTACCATTATTAATATTTATAGAAATGGTTTATTTTTATAATTAAACAATGTTTATGAAACACATTTCTCATCCACAAGTTATACTATGATAAAATTATTAGGAAACCCTTTTCTTTTTCAATGGGTTATTATTTGATGAAATGATGAAATGATTATGAGACTTAATTCTTTTACATAGGTTGTTTTTTGATGAAATTTTTATGAAACCCATTTCCTTTCATGGGGTTTAATATAAATAATTCATAATGATCTAATGGAAGACATATATATGTTTTTCATTTTTTGATAGTTGGGAATTATATCATAATCCTATGCATTGGGTAATGATTAATATCTCATAAGATAAATAATACTAGAATGGTTTTTAAACCCAGTATAATAAGGTACTTTTTACACCATGATAGTTTTTGGAGTGAACTTTGAATACTACGATGGTTTGGGGAGTGAAACCATTCAACTATTATTTGCTCGGAAATGATCTATGAATACTAAGGAAATAATTTTTTATAATTATAATTATTCCAAAAATCAATTTCATATACCAATTTGATATCCTTATAGTCTATGGTCTTTGATTTATTTATTATTAATCTGTTATGAACTACTAATTATTATGCCATGACCCACAATTATTATCTTGGATATTCATTGTATGGTTTTCAAATGATATACTTCAGTTCTCATAACATTATATTCATTTTATGCTTATGTATCAACGTTTGTTATCCTTTATGAGTATCTAACGTCACCCTTTATTATGTTTCTATTATATAAATTATAATTAATGGTTTTATGTAGAGTATATCTAATAACAGTACTATATGGAAAGATTGTTATGATGTCTGTTTAAGATATTTCAAAAAATAAGAATATTTTTTGTCTATTATCTAAATTCAATATCCCTTTACACTCCTCAAGTGAGAGTTTTAGTAATGTAATGAATATTAATATTCCAATATGTAAAATTTATGTATGAGATTTTTGAGATATTATAGTTGATATCCAATGATTGGGATACATATCAATTGGAAACTAGGACGAGAATACAATATTGAGATCTATACATATTTTACTAAAGATATTTTTATGGGTATGACTAAATATAAGTTTAAGGATGTTTCAATTTATGGGAATATGTTCTAGAATTTGGGTATATAATGAGTAGTTTTAAAGAAATTACATCTATATTTTGACAATATAGGTTAATGATGATCTTACAGAGAGGTAAATATGGGTAATCGGTCCAAAAACAGTGCATTGATATTGACTCTATAATCAACTAGTTCATGAAAACATTACTTGTTTCATAGCTAGTATTTCACTCCTCAAGGATATTATTTTGATATTTACAAACTCATTATGAACCATTATGAATGATTAAAATGATGTCCATGAAAAGTCCTAGTTAAGAATAAGGTAATATTATTTCAACATATTAGAAATGAATTTTCCTTAGTTTTTTCTCAATATGATTTTATTCTTCACACTATAATATTTAGTTCTAGTAAATGGAGAGAACTGTAAGTAAATTTACTTATTTTGAATGTGATATTCAATGTATTGATGGGAATCAAAGTCAAGAAATGATTAGAGGGATCAATTTTTTTCTTACACCATATTAGTTAACTTGATATATGATTAATTACATTCACCTTAACCAACTCTCAGGATGAATATATAAGAGAATAAGAGAGTTTTTTGAGAGTCCAGGTGGTGGTGACCACGGGGTAATGAAGATTAATTTTAATATACATTGATAATGATTGAAAATAACTCATGGTAATGTCTCAAAGGGATGATAAAATGTTTTATATGTGGATAAGAAATGAATAAAGAAAGTAACTGCCAATGAAAAATGAAAAGTTTAGTAAACCAATGGATGAGAATATTGGTCTCCCTAAAGTATTATCAATAGGTGAATTTTATAACTATTCAATATATGGTTATTATGAAAATATATTTTATTTGATAAAACACAAGAAGTGGATAAAAAATGTGGCACATGTAAATTTTTTACTATTTATAATGAAAAGACTAAAAATGACATATGATAGGACGAAGGAATAAAACAATGAGATGGAGAAGCCTGGATAGTGGTTTATGAATAAAATTTATTGAGTAAAAGGTTTATGTTTTGTAATTTTATAATTATATTATATAAATCATAAAAGATATAATGAGTTTTGCATAATTTTTGTTTAAGGACTATCAAAAATATGGTGAATGGTACTTATGTCCTAGAAAATTTTTTTATTGGAAGGGTGATATATCATAGAAAACAAAAGATTATGGGAAATATAACAATTAATATATTACTAATTTTTGTATAATTAATATTTAATAAAGAGATTATTCATATCGATAAAGTAAATTGGATAATACTGATTACCATAGAACTGATTAATTTTTTGATGAAAAAGTGTTTAATGTTATCTTTTATGAAGTTTAAATCATTTTTAGGTTTATTAAATATATGAAATAATATGTGTTTTATTTTAGAAAAAAGTAAGTATTTATGTTTTCAATATATTTTTATGGAAATTCAGGTTATTACCTTGTTTCAAGAAATTATATGATAAATGTGATCACATATTTGGTATGTGATATTAATAGATACTTAATGTTGTTTTTAGGATTATTGATTAGTTTATTTTAAGAAATTAGTGACTTTATATATAAATTTCATGATTTAAATTTTGGAATGACATGAAGGAGGATTTTTTTTAACAATTCTGGAAATGGATTAAACTGAACATTGTATGTATTTATATAACTAGGGATAAAACATATTGTTTCTATAATAATTGGAGAAAGAAGGAATGCATTATCATTATTTTATGGACAAATTCACCCACTATAGATTTCAGAATAAAATAATGTCATTATCATTTTGTAATATAATAGATGTTGTGGAATTTTTTTGAAGAATTACCCAAAGATAGGATTTTAGTTATCAAATTTAATGAAATATGGTAAGTGTATCTGCTCATGAAAATTACTAAACATTGGGAAAAGGATCTTGAAATAAAATTTTTTCATATTAACATCATTTATAATGATATTAATGACCTTTTTCATATATTTTAAATCATGGTTTTGTGGTGGATAATTTTCACATTATTATTAAATTTCTTATGATGAACGATCTTGATCACTTTTCATCATTATTTAGACATTAATCTTTTCTTCTATCTTTAAGTCTTCACTTCCCACCAATTTTCTCATGTTTGGAATCCTAGTGTGTGTTATTCCTTATGAACATCACACATACCTTTCCATCTTTTAAGGAGGAAATTTTATTAACCTTTTTAATGATTTCAATTTCTAGAAAATGGTTTATTAAATTTCAACCCCTTTATTACCAAGAAAAATTTCAAATTTTGAGAACAAAATATATTTAAAGGGGTAAAATATAACACCCTAAGATTTTGTGAAATATTTTTCATCAAATAAATAAAATATTTTTTTTGAACATGGAACCTATATTTTATAATGAGGTAAAAAAAATTATTTTTATCTTGAATTATAAGTAACACTAATGTAATCATGAATTAAATTAAAAATTGTCTCTTTCTTATGTTATACACAACATTAAGTTTAAATAAAAGTTGACATACTATTAAAAAAGTATAATAAATATGACTATTATCACCAAACCATTTGAATAGTTGGTATGATTAAGATTAAATAAATTATGAAAATAGATGGTTTATCCATGTATATATAATGAATTATTTAGTGATCGATTTATTATAAATTAAAATAAAAACTATTTTAAAATAAAGGAAATATTTTACTAAAAAACAATTTTTATGTGTAAAAAGACGTTTTAAATAAACAAATTTAAAAAATCACTTATGATGAAGTATTTTTATTATATATATATATATATTATATTTAATAAAATTTTTATCATTAATAATATGTGTTTTCTAGTCAAGAGATAAGAATAAAACAAATTTTATGCTTAAAAACATTATTTTTTCTAAAAAGTTGTTTTGTCACATTTTTCGAACACATTTTAAAATTAATTTTTCCCAGTATTAAAAAATTTGTTTAAAAAAATTAAATTATTTTTTGAAATAAAATTGAAAAAATTATCTTTTACTTAATTTTTGACAATTTTATGAAAAGTTAAATTTTCTGATGAATGGTGGAAAATAATGGTTTTTATAAAGAATTTTCATTTCTTTTAAAAATTTAAAAACAAAAAATTTATTTTAATATGTTTTAAAAAGTAACATTAGTAAAATTATATACATATTAATCCAAATTATTTAATTTTAATTAATTTCATTTTGATGATTTATATAAAAACATTTTCATCTTTGGAATTGTTTCTCGTTGGAAAAACACTTTTCTTTTTGTTTGTGGGATTAATTTTAAATTATAATTTTCTATTTATGTGTTAATTTATTTTTGAAAATGGATTCCAGATTCTAAATCATAATAATTTATATTATTGAGTAATTTTTAAATAATTTTATACAAAATGAATTTAAAAAACTAGTAAAAATTATTTACTACAGTTAAGGTTAAAATAATTATATTTTAGGTTAAAATAAAATAATAATGGGTAAAATGACCTCAAAACATGGCAAAAAACAATTTCATGATCATATTGTGACCCTATTACCTATAAATATAATTAATAATCCATTTTTTCCTTTTCTAAAGTAAAAAAATTTTAATTACACTTATTTGTTTTAAAAAATTAAAGTGTTCCACTCAACTCAATTATAAAAGGCCACCCACTCTCCACTCCTATTTTCAAATCCCAACACATTTGGTTTAGAAAATACCTACTCAAATGAGTTTCTAACAACCTTCAACTAATCCTATAGTCTTTTTATTTGTTATAAATACCATTTATAAAGGCTTTAGTTATAAACCTAAAGAGGCTCTCCAATGTAGAGTTGAATTCTAAAACTTCTGTTTTCCTATTTATTCTTTTACTAATATAATATTATATTATGATGATATAATAACCCAATTATATCACATATAATAATATTTCATATTGTTAATTTCACAATCTATATCCACTTTCATAAAATGGTATATGAAATCATCAATCATGTATACCGCAAACTATCACCTCACAAACTGAGGTTATTCGTTTTCCATCCACACCAGTCATAGATGAATATAATTATGGATTTAATAATTATATATTATATTTATTATATTATTATTACTCAATAAATGTATTAACACATCTACCTTTTTACCTCTAAAACCATTGGAAAACAATATCATCAGTCATTTGTACAATGAACTACCACATCACGTACCTATGTGATGCGTTTTTATTTTTTATTTTACATTGATGGAAAAAAATGGATTAAATTAGTAAATATGCTCTTCGTAATATATTTATATTTATATAATTATTATATCACATACACAATCATAATTTCTATTTTTTGGGGATACGATAATGTCATTCATTTGTATGACGAACAACCACCTCACGAAGCGGTTTGATTCATTTTTTGAAAATTATCTTGATGGAAGGTAATAATAACAAGTTAAAATAATAAAATGTGATATATATGAAGTAAAAAATTATTCTGGAATTGTAATATATTATTTCCCTATATTAATTTAATTTTTTTGATAAAATAGAATAAGAATTCATGCGTATTTATGACCTACTGTCTCCATGAACGGGGTATTTCATTTTTTATCTCTAACTTTTGTAGATTATACTAAATAAATATATAATTAATACACACACACATATATATATATATATATATGATATTTATATCATGGTTTTTGGAGAATATTGTATCATTAAAACTAATAGGAATGGAAATAAAAAATCAACAAAAACACAAAAAACAAAGTAATTATTACCCAAAATTTGATTTAAAAAGAAATTATAGATTAACTTGAATTAAATTTTTATAATTAAATAATATATGGTATTATATATATATATATATTAATATATTAATAATAAACTTATATTTATTATATATTACTTTTCAATTTGTATGATGGAAGTTGAGACTTTAAGTAAGGGGTTTCTCGCTCACTCTTTTACTTCTATGAGACACATACCTTTTTCACCACCAATTTCTTTTATATGGTTTATATATTGAATATAAATGTAATTTTTTTATCTGATACATAAAAATATTAGGATTTACATATTCATTTTTGGATCTCTCCTTCATCGATTATATTTTCAAAATGGTATAGAAGCAACAAGTTATTTTTGTCTCAATTTTTCTTTCTTTGAGACATATGTTATGTTACAAACCTATCTTCTTTTAGGTGGTGTATATACATCCCCATTGGAATGTAATATAATGAATTAATTTATTATCATGATTGTAACACACCAGGTAAATAAAGAATATGACATTTTCATATTTATCCATATTTGTGAATAAAATATTGATATGACTTTAAAGGGGACGCTATTCTCAATGGCGTACCCAACACGCAACAACGAGTTTCTTGGAAATCTTACGTTGCACTCTAATAAATAATATTATTTTAAATGGTAGTTAACATATAGCCTTTGTAATGGCGGGAATGGATATAAATAACTAAAATATGATTATATATGTTTTTAAATGTTTTTACATTTATCCAATAAAAGTAAAAGGCTTAAAATACGGAAAGAATTCAATTTTAGGCGTATATGCCCTAATTTTCACTAAAGGTTCACTTATCACCTTTTGATGGCGAACTGTCATTAAATATAGTTTTGATCACTCTTATACATTATTTTGGACCAAATAAAACTCTTCTTTAGAATTGGGACATCAAAATTTACTTTGTGTAAATTTTTGGTATCTTTCCGATAAAGTTCATTTTTTCAATGAATAGTGTAAAATGTTGTATTTTAATTCAAAACCTCTTTTTAATCTAATTTATTTATATGATTAGATTATATTTTGAATTGGTTTTAAAGTGAAATTATAATATATTTTTACCGTTAAATCCAATAGTGGTCGTTGAAATTAATTTCACTTTGAAATCAGACTTAAACTAGTGTCAATCTTTTGATACTTATTGTTTTATAAAAACAGGCTATTTTCTCTGACAGCGGGAATTAATTATTAAATTAATTAATGTGACTAATATGTTTTGAATTTTGTAAAACGGACTTCATTTTTGAATTCATAATATCAAATATAGCATAGGGTGAAATTTTGGTAATTTTCTGAAAAACTTCAATTTTTGATGAATAGTGAAACCACTAAGTAATACATATAAAAACTGATTTTTCCGTTTAAATGGAATTTTTCCATCATTGTGTTTTGAATTTAAAAAATCCGACATACATGGTTGTCATTAAGATGTAAAATGTGGTTCAATGAGATTATAATATTTTTTTGGTGAATAGTAACTTATTAAGTTCTTAATCGTGATTAGTGGTAATTAGTGTAGTTTAAGGTAAAAATAATGCTTTAATAAAATAAAATGAGCTTGAAACATGTCCTACCCAAATTTGTTGTGTCATGTCCAACCAAGAAAAGCCATGGGTCAACTTGAGGACCCCATGGATCCACTTTGGTTGGGAAATGACATAAATTACTTTTTATTTAATGTAAAAGTAAAAATGACACAAACATAATATGTTTTACGAAAACAATTTTTACATGGGTTTATAACGATCAGATTTTTGATTATAAATAGTAATTGGAAATCTAAAAAGATTAACTACATAATAGTATTTTTTTTTATAATTTGTAGACATTAAATAAATAAAATTATTTATGACATAATAATGATGCAGTGGTGACATCATTATTTGACGATTTAAATAAAATGGAAAGATAATGTAAAATCTATGAACTAAACATGTACAAAACCAATTGGATGAGTGGATTTAGAACCCTTATCACCTTATCCAAGAATTATATCAATGTGGGACCTTTTAAAACCGAAACACATTTTCAAATAAAGTAATATTTCTTTACTTTCCAAAAGTGCCCCTCCTCTCCTCTTATAAAAGGCCCCCACCTCTACCTCATTTCACACACTCCTCAAGCCTTTGGCTCGGCCAAACCTTGCCCATTTACTCTCTCCACATCCCTCTCCTCATCCTAGAGGATTCCCTTTGGGCAGAATCCTTTCAAAGGAAGCCTTTAGGCTCAAATCAAAAGGAGTTACACTTTTAAAGGTAATTCATTCTCTCATGTTCATTTGTTTTATTTTGTTTCTCCAACCCCCTAAACTCTTTTTATTTACTTCTTTTGTAACAACAGAAGTATCTTAAATATACTAGGATGTTGTTATAAGATTTATTTGAGCTACAATCTCACAAAACTACATCAAATGTTTAAAGAAAATACGGTTTCTGTGGATGGCGAAATTCTGCCTCCCGAAACGATGATTGTTCAATACTCATTTAACACCTTCAAAGGTGGCCATTATGATGTCACTATTTTTATATATGATATATAATATGTTTATGTTTTCCTTAATCTTCTGTTTTTTTTTTCATTTTGGGCATACCTTTATGGTTTCCATTATGGGTAAACGCGATATCTTTATTTAAGGAAGTGCGGTCTACCGCCCCCTCAAAGTGATTTGATTCGTTAAATACCATATATGGGACGTATAAAGGTTGGAACTATGATATTATATATGATATTATACTGGAATTATAATATACCTTTATATCATTATTATTCCATTCTATAAAATATGAAATAGAAATGAAAGTAGCTACGGCTTACCGTCTCCATGAACGGTGCATTTCATTTCTTACCTCTAAATGATTATGTAATTTTATAAATGCATGAATGTACTGGATATATATTACATATATGATATCTAAATCATGAATACAATTCTGGATATAATAAATATTTGGCCACACGAACAACATGTAATTGTAAGAAGTCCACTTTCGACTTAAGAACCAAATATCGGCAAAACAAATATTATTAACTTAAATGATTACATAATGTTTATGACATGGTAATAAGTGATATAAAAGGAATAATGAACTTGAAAAAGGTTCTTAAGGAAGTATAAATTAACTCAAGTTTATTATTCAGGAAATTAAAGAACGATCAAGTCAAGTCGGACCCGAGGTAAGGGATCCTACTCCTCTCTTTCTTTTTAAGTACACACTTTTATGTCATTCCTTTTAAATCTCATCTTTCTTGTTATTGGGATGATCTATTATATTAAACATACTGTAATTTTTATGTTCATGTGATGAGAGACCCTATTCTCTCTCATAAAACCATTTTGGATGTTTTGAGTGGCGCCGTTAGGCTGCCGAACTTTCGTAAGAGATCTAACCTCTCTCTTTCTTTTTAAGTACTATCCTTTATGTCACTTCTTTTAAGTTCCTATTTGTAATGTTGGGGGATGTTATTTTATATTCATCTTGCTTTAAATTTTATTGTAATGTGATTAGATACCCTATTTTATCTCATCACTCCATATTCGGAAGTTTTATGTGGCGTCGTTAGGCTGCCGAGTTTTCGTAAGGTATTTTTCATCTCACTTTTATTTCCTTGAGATTTATGCTAAATTTTCCACAAATTCCATTCAGTGGTGTATGTACTGCCCATTATTCTACTCTTTGTGTAATATACTTTCGTTTATGAGTATTTACACCAATGATCTATTGTCTTTCTTTCATGGGGTGTATGTTTTGAAAGATACCCAAGTCCGTAAGGGAACCTTTCACCCTCCTCTTTTTTAAAAGACTTATTTTGTTGGGTCTTTTAATTTACATATTGTTATGTTGGGATATGTTCTCATATATCCTTATTGATGTAAATTTTATTTCCAAGTGATGAGATTCACTTTTTATCTCTCATCAACTCATTTTGATGTGATGCCGTTAGGCTGTCAAGGGAACTTTTTAACCCAATTTCGATTTCTTGGGTTCAACATGTAGTCATTGAATATTTCATCCATTGAATATGTGTGAATGACCTTTTATTGTTTTACACTTAATATTCAATTATATTGGGTGTATTTATATTTCTCACACATAATTTTGAGATTGATTTATCCTTAATTTAAGGATACCTTCTTTATAAGGGATTTCATCACATTTTACATCTCTATTGAGACTTCATTGTTGTTATTAACCAATTCACTCTTATATGGTGTATATAATGTCTTTTGGAATATTATATCATGAATCCATATATTCTCATGATATTATAAAGTTCTGATTAAATGTTATTCCTCAATTATTGTATTCAAGTGTCTCTAATTTTGGTAAAAACGCTTTAACCAAAATATCGCTTTAAATGTTTTATTGATTTGTTCTTATTAATATCGTTGTTTTAAAAATGGTTTTAAGGATTTATTTATATGGATATTAATGGTTTAAAATGTTTAAAGCTTCAAGGTGGAATGGGACACTTTGATTCAAAAATCTCCTTATTAAATGTTTTAAATGGTTTTGGAAATGGTTTTTTTGAACGGATTCATTATTTCAATATACTAAAATGTTATATTGTGATTGACATGTGGAAATGTTATGTTTCCTTTGTTCATGTTTTATGTGATACGTTTATGTTATGGTTCTTGGGCATTGTTATGAAAATGGGTGGTTCTGTGATAATCTATGGGTGGGTGAGCCCGATATAGCTCTCCAATGCATTGGGTAATGCGAAGGAGTGAAACGTTAAGGTTTTTACGAATAGATTTAGGGAATATACTGTGATGGGTATTCCAAACGTAACCAAGAGGGTTACTCCGTATGTAAGAATGTTATGAATTCCTCAAGTTACCTTTATGTCTTATGATTTCTATGATTTATTCATGGTTTCATAAGGTAAGTTAAAGTGCCTTTGTTTTATGGGTAAAGTATGATTTCATTCTTATGTATATATGAACTCATATTTCCATTCCATATTTTCTATAACCCTTACTGATCTTTTTATGCTCATCCCATGTTTTTGAAATGTTTTTCACAGGTCAAGGGAAAGGTACATGATGTGATGATAGTGTCAAGGATGTGTCAAGAAAGAATCCATGATTTATTTTCAATATGTTTCTGTTGATGGGAAGAATGAATACTGTCTTTTATGTAACCACTTTGTTTAAATGTGGAATGTAATGAAAGTTTCATGATCCAATTCTCTAAAACTCTAAACCTAAAGAGATCCTCAACGTGTAATCTTTTGATAACTCAAGATTATGTAAGGTTTAAGGCTGGGGCATTATAGTTGGTATCAGAGGTCGGTTTAGATAACTTTAGAGGTTAGGGTATTCTTTAAGCATAAGTGACATTACCATAATTGTTAGGATTTCAGAAAGAGTCCTAGTTTTAGATAAATTGAATGAGTATGTATATCTTAGTGTTTATCTTACTCATTAGTATATGATGGTTTTGTTGATATACTCACACTGACCTTTTTGGTTTTAGTAAATGGCTGGATCTAGCAGGCACCAAAGTAATAGTGGATGTGAAGGAAACTGTGAAAGTTTTTTGAGAAAGCAACTGAATGATATTGGAGCTGCAATGAGAACTCTTCTGATTATCCTCAACCAACTATCTGGAGTCATGATTGACCACCTAAACCTTGGAGATTTCTCTAAGGAATCATATATGCAAGAAACAAATCCCTACGGAAGTACATGTAATAATCATAAAGGTAAGTGTGTTCAAAAACCTATGTGTCAAAGATGTGGAAAGAAACACCTAGGAAAATGTTTCAAAGGGACAGATATATGCTATAGATGTGGAAATGAAGGTCATAAAGCAAGAACCTGCCATGGAAAAAGGAAGCATCCAGTTGACTCGAGGAAAGGGAAAGAAGTTATTTCTGAGGGATCAATTGAATGTTTTAAATGTGGTGTGCATGGTCATTATGAAAACACATGTCCTATGAAGAAGTTTCGTGAATGGGGTCACCAAGAGCGTACCAATATTCGTTTACCGATACCAAATGCCATTCCGATTGAGGATGAAGAAACTGACAATGACCAATCAAAGGTATGTACTATTTCATGACTATTGTTTTCCTATTTTGGAATATTAGGATATGATTCAGGATTTTTTTTGTAGGAAAGTGGTATTTCAGAATATGTTGGAAAGGAATGGATAATGGATCATGAAGAATGTTGAATGAGTAAGATGTCAACATATAAGGGCTTCAAGAGTTATGGTGAAATTCATAAGAGTATTAAGTCTCTTTTGATGATGGGGTTACATTAGAAGACTTTTTATATTATGTGTAACTCTGATGTTTAATATAGGAAAATCTTATTCAAGTAATAGTTATCTTTTCTTTTGTGGACATAGTTATAAAGTAGCATTTGGGTTTATATGATCCTTAATTTTGAGGTAATTATGGGTTACTATATGTTATGATTGAAGTGAAGGGCATGAGATAAAATTGAGGTTAAATTATGTTATGGTTATTTTGGATGATTTTTCCCTTTTTGGGGAATTATTTGAGAATTATATAGTTTTGGAAAAAGGACAACACGTAGACCGTGTGACTACCCGTCGCATCGGACAAAGCTGCGGGAATCGAACCCACAATCAAAGTGCAACTGGTATTTATCGCCTACCACTGGACTACGTGAAGTCCCTGGTTAGTTTGACTGATTCTTTTTTTCATTTTGGGTTATTTATGAAAATGATTAACCTATCATAGAGGATATGTGATTAGGTTAATTACTTTTCAATACGAGACTATAGGAGCAACTGATGGTTTTTAGAGATAAATGTTATGATTTAACTTGGAAGACTATGTGACTAAATCCTTCAAATATTTGGGTTTCAATATTATATTGGTTTACTTTGAATAATTTTATGGACAAATTGTTTATCGGATGGTCCTCATTGAACTTTGGGTTTTGTTGAACAAATTTTGGAGATTAAGAATAGATTTTCTTTTTATTAAGGGTTATCCTTTTCTGGATTATCTGATCTTGTACTAGCCTTTTTGGTTTTGGTTTTGGATAATGTCTAAAGACATGGGAAGTATATAGTTCTCTTTCGTGGACTATGTGATTCTCTAGAAGTTGATTATAGTACTCTTAATGCGAACAAGTCTCCATAAATACTCGTCTTTTGGAAAAAATATGAGTTTGATTAAGGAATATAGTAAAATTTGAAAGCCAACATGATAAGTGATTATGTTTCCTTATGAATAAATTCCTCAATAAAAAGTAACTTAAAACAAAAATGTTGTCTATTAACTTTTCCTACTGGGGAATCGAATACTGTTTAACCCATCACAAGTTTGTGATTTTCTTATTGTTAACTTTCTCCTAAACATGTTTTCTATCACTCTCCATCAGAACATGACCCTACGTTTTCTCCTCCATGTCCATGTTTTCCTACATGTAATCCAAGTATGGGTTAACTCGGGTGACCTCTGTACTTATCTTTCTTTATTTTAAAGTGATTGTTTTACCGACTCTTGTTCCGGTGTGAGACTTTCAAGGATGTTTCCAAGCATAATTTTAAAATTGCGAGGACACAATTCCCAAAAGGGGAATGGATGTAACACCCTAGGTAAATAAAGAATATGACATTTTCATATTTATCAATATTTGTGAATAAAATATTTATATGACTTTAAAGGGGACGCTATGCTCAATGGCGTACCCAACACGCAATAACGAGTTTCTTGGGAATCTTACGTTGCACTCTAATAATAAAATAATATTATTTTAAATGGTAGTTAACATATATCCGTTGTAATGGCGGGAATGGATAGAAATAACTAAAATATGATTATATATGTTTTTAAATGTTTTTACATTTATCCAATAAAAGACAAAGGCTTAAAATACGGAATGAATTCAATTTTAGACGTATATGCCCTAATTTTCACTAAAGGTTCATTTATCACCTTTTGATGGAGAACTGTCATTAAATATAGTTTTGATCACTCTTATACATTATTTTGGACAAAATAAAACTCTTCATTAGAATTGGGACATCAAAATTTACTTTGTGTAAATTTTTGGTATCTTTCCGATAAAGTTCATTTTTTCAATGAATAGTGTAAAATGTTGTATTTTAATTCAAAACCTCTTTTTAATCTAATTTTTTATATGATTAGATTATATTTTGAATTGCTTTTAAAGTGAAATTATAATATATTTTTACCATTAAATCCAATAGTGGTCATTGAAATTAATTTCACTTTGAAATCAGACTTAAACCAGTGTCAATCTTTTGATACTTATTGTTTTATAAAAACATGCTATTTGCTCTGACAGCGGGAATTAATTATTAAATTAATTAATATGAATAATATGTTTTTGAATTTTTTAAAACGGACTTCATCTTTGAATTTGGAATATCAAATATAGCTTAGGGTGAATTTTTGGTAATTTTCTGAAAAACTTCAATTTTTGATGATTAATGAAACCACTAAGTAGTACTTATAAAAACTGATTTTTCCGTTTAAATGGAATTTTTCCATCATTGTGTTTTTAATTTCAAAAATACGACATACATGGTTGTCATTAAGAAGTAAAATTTGGTTCAATGAGATTATAATAATTTTTTGGTGAATAGTAACTTATTAAGTTCTTAATCGCGATTAGTGGTAATTAGTGTAGTTTAAGATAAAAATAATGCTTTAATAAAATAAAATGAGCTTGAAACATGTCCTAACCTCATTTGGTGTGTCATGGCCGACCAAGAAAAGCCATGGGTCATCTTGGGGACCCCATGGATCCACTTTGGTTGGGAAATGACATAAATTACTTTTTATTTAATGTAAAAGTAAAAATGACACAAACATAATATGTTTTACGAAAACAATTTTTACATGGGGTTATAACGATAATATTTTTGATTATAAATAGTAATTGGAAAGATAAAAATATTTCCTACATCATAGTATTTTTTTTATAATTTTTAGACATTAAATAAATTAAATTATTTATGACATAATAATGATGCAGTGATGACATCATTATTTGACGATTTAAATAAAATGGAAAGATAGTGTAAAATATATGAACTACACATGTCCAAAACCAATTGGATGAGTGGATTTCGAACCCTTATCACCTTATCCACGAATTATATCAATGTGGGACCTTTTAAAAGTGAAACACATTTTCAAATAAAGTAATATTTCTTTACTTTCCAAAAGTGCCCCTGCTCTCCCCTTATAAAAGGACCTCATCTCTACCTCATTTCACACACTCCTCAAGCCTTTGGCTAGGCCAACCCCTGCCCATTTACTCTATCCACATCCCTCTCCTCATCCTAGAGGATTAACTTTGGGCAGAATCCTTTCAAAGGAATCATTTAGGCTCAAATCAAAAGAAGTTACACTTTTAAAGGTAATTCATTCTCTCATGTTCATTTGTTTTATTTTGCTTCTCCAACCCCCTAAACTCTTTTTATTTACTTCTTTTGTAACAACAACAGTATCTTAAATATAATAGGATGTTGTTATAATATTTATTTGAGCTACACTTTCACACAACTACATCAAATGGTTAAAGAACATACGGTTTCTGTGGATGGAGAAATCCTGCCTCCCGAAACGATGATTGTTCAATACTCATTTAACACCTTCAAAGGTGGCCATTATGATGTCACTATTTTTATATATGATAAATAATATGTTTATGTTCTCCTTAATCTTCTATTTTTTTTTCATTTTGGGCATACCTTTATGGTTTCCATTATGGGTAAACGCGATATCTTCATTTAAGGAAGTGCGGACTACCGCCCCCTCAAAGTGATTTGATTCGTTAAATACCATATATGGGAGGGATAAAGGATGGAACTATGATATTATATATGATATTATACTGGAATTATAATATAACTTTATATCATTATTATTCCATTCTATAAAATATAAAATAGAAATGAAAGTAGCGTTCATGCGTACGTACGGCTTACCGTCTCCATGAACGGTGCATTTCATTTCTTACCTATAAATGATTATGTAATGTTATAAATGCATGCATGTACTGGATATATATGACATATATGATATATAAATCATGAATACAATTCTGGATATAATAAACATTTGGCCACACGAACAACATGTAATTGTAAGAAGTCCACTTTCGACTTAAGAACCAAATATCGGCAAAACAAATATTATTAACTTACATGATTAAATAATGTTTATGACATGGTAATAAGTGATATAAAAGGAATAATGAACATGAAAAAGTTTCATAAGGAAGTAGAAATTAACTCAATTTTATTATTCAGGAAATTAAAGAACGATCGAGTCAAGTTGGACCCGAGGTAAGGGATCCTACTCCTCTCTTTCTTTTTAAGTACACACTTTTATGTCATTCCTTTTAAAGCTCATCTTTCTTGATATTGGGATGATATATTATATTACACATACTTTAATTTTTATGTTCATGTGATGAGAGACCCTATTCTCTCTCATCAATCCATTTTAGATGTTTTGAGTGGCGCCGTTAGGCTGCCGAACATTCGTAAGAGATCTAACCTCTCTCTTTCTTTTTAAGTACTCTCCTTTATGTCACTTCTTTTAAGCTCCTATTTGTAATGTTGGGGGATGTTATTTTATATTCCTCTTGCTGTACATTTTATTCTAATGTGATGAGATACCATATTTGATCTCATCACTCCATATTCGGAAGTTTTATGTGGCGTCGTTAGGCTGCCGAGTTTTCGTAAGGGATTTTTCATCTCACTTTTATTCCCGTGAGATTTATGCTAAATTTGCCACAAATTCCATTGAGTGATGTATGTACTGCCCATTATTCTACTCTTTGTGTAATATACTTTTTTTTATGAGTATTTACACCAATGATATATTGTCCTTCTTTCATGGGGTGTATGTTTTGAAAGATACCCAAGTCGGTAAGGGAACCTTTCACCATCCTCTTTTTTATAAGACATCTTTTGTTGGGTCTTTTAATTTACATATTGTTATGTTGGGATATGTTCTCATATATCCTTATTGATGTAAATTTTATGTCCAAGTGATGAGATTCAATTTTTATCTCTCATCAACACATTTTTATGTGATGCCGTTAGGCTGTCAAGGGAACTTTTTAACCCAATTTTGGTTTCTTTGGGTTCAACATGTAGTCATTGAATATGTCATCCATTGAATATGTGTGAATGAACTTTTATTGTTATACACTTAATATCCAATTATATTGGGTGTATTTATATTTTTCACACATAATTTTGAGATTGATTTATCCTTAATTTAAGGATACCTTCTTTATAAGGGATTTCATCACATTTTACATCTCTATTGAGACTTCATTGTTGTTATGCACCAATTCACTCTTATATGGTTTATATACTGTATTTTGGAATATTATATCATGAATCCATTTATTCTCATGATATTATAAAGTTCTGATTAAATGCTATTCCTCAATTACTGTATTCAAGTGTCTCTAATTTTGGTAAAAACCCTTTAACCAAAATATCGCTTTAAATGTTTTAATGATTTGTTCTTATTAATATCCATGTTTTCAAAATGGTTTTAAGGATTTATTTATATGGATATTAATGGTTTAAAATGTTTAAAGCTTCAAGGTGTTATGGGACACTTTGATTCAAAAATCTCCTTATTAAATGTTTTAAATGGTTTTGGAAATGGTGTTTTTAACGGATTCATTATTTCAATATACTAAAATGTTATATTGTGATTGACATGTTGAAATGTTATGTTTCCTTTATTCATGTTTTATGTGATACGTTTATGCTATGGTTCTTTGGAATTGTTATGAAAACGGGTGGTTCTGTGATAAACTAAGGGCGGGTGAGCCCGATATAGCTCTCCAATGCATTGGGTAACGCAAAGGAGTGAAACGTTAAGGTTTCTCCGAAGAGATTTAGGGAATATACTGTGATGGGTATTCCAAACGTAACCAAGAGGGTTACTCCCTATGTAAGAATGTTATGAATGCCTCAAGTTACCTTTATGTCTTATGATTTCTATGATTTATTCATGGTTTGATGAGGTAAGTTAAAGTTCCTTTGTTTTATGGGTAAAGTTAGATTTCATTCTTATGTATATATGAACTCATGTTTCCTTTCCATATTTTTTATAACCCTTACTGAGCTTTTTATGCTCATCCCAAGTTTTTGAAATGTTTTTCATAGGTAAAGGGAAAGGTACATGATGGGATGATATTGTCAAGGATGTGTCAAGAAAGATTCCATGATTTATTTTCAATATGTTTCTGTTGATGGGAAGAATGAATACTGTCTTTTATGTAACCACTTTGTTTAAATGTGGAATGTAATGCAAATTTCATGATCTAATTCTCTAAAACTCTAAAACTGAAAAGATCCTCAACGTGTAATCTTATGATAACTCAAGATTATGTAAGGTTTAAGGCTGGGGCCTTATAATGATATTTTATGTTAATTTAATTTTATTCTTTCTTTTTGTCTTATGATTCAAAGTTAATAATGTTTTAAAAGATTTATAATATGATCTCTTCATTAATATAGAATTTTCAAGTTTATGCTTGTGAGGATGAAATAATATTAACAATCTCTCATGAAACTCATGAAATTTATTAACCTCTAGTTATTTATTGATAATGTTTTTTTCTATTCAGTTTAATCTCTCTTTGTACTAATCAACTGAAAATAATGTTTTTATGAAATATTTATGTTATTTCTCTCTTCGGTCAAAATATATTTTTATTACGAAAAAATGTTTTATAAAAAAATACAAAAGATTTTTAAAAATATTAAAATTATTTATTATAGAAATTAATACCCATTTTTTATTTTTTACATTATGTTCTTAAATTATTATCCATTTCAGTTTCCAAACAATGGGAATTTATATTTTAAAGAAATTTTAAAATGAATATTTATTTTAATGTATACATAATGAATGATATTTTCAGTTATCATGACCAAATAATTATTTTAAAATATCCCTTTATAAGTTTAAAAATTTACATTGATAAAAAATTATTCTAATTTTTTTAAATTTAATTTTAAAAAACAATTTTTAACCTTAATATATGTATTAAATTATATTTAAAAAATACATTATAAGTTTCTAACGTTATATTCAAAATAAAAATATTTTGAATAGATTTTATTTTTTAAAAACTATTTTGAATGTGGAAATTATATTTTCCATAAATATAAATTTTAAATGATATTTTATGAACCCATTATTGGTATCATGGTTTATTTTCTATGACTAGGATTTGAGAATGTTATGTGTCTTAAAAATATGTTTCCAAAGAGGGAAGTATGTTTTAGTCAAGTAATAATCCATGAGATATTTGAAGATTATTTTTCTTCAATGATGTAATACTTTGATATTACTTATGTTTTACTCGGGATATGATCCAAGGATACCATTCATTTTATTTCTTTTAATGTTTTTGTTTATGATGACATAATTTTTATGAAAACATTTTCTCTTCCATAGGTTAAATAATGAAAACTGCTTATGAAGCCCACTTTTTTTCAATTGGTTATTCATTTATAAAATGATAAAATTATTATGAAACCATATTCATTTTCAATAGGTTATGTTATGGTTAAATGTTTATGAATAACATTTTATGGGTTCTGATATGATGAATTCTATATGATCTTGTTGAACAAATATGTATAATTTTTATCATGTGACCGATGGGTCCTATATATGTCTTCTAGGAATTGGGTAAAGATTAAAATCAAATGAGATAAATGAAATTCCATAATATTTAAGAGTATGTATCTCCTTAAATCAATTTAATTTATTTGATACTGTATATTTTAAATGAATTGTGATATAATATTAAATATTAACACGACCTTTGGAATAGTAATACGACCATTATGAATAGTAAAGTTTCCATTAGAATGACATCATCAACTATGAAATTATAAATAAAAATTTATGCATCTCATAAGTGAAAATTTTATATATTGATATCATAGAATATGTAAATTAATGTTATAAAAATAATAAATAAAGTCTTAGTATTTTTGTGAAACGTAAATCCTTATTCAAAATTTAATAATTAATTTATTAATTTAAATGGAAATTTATTTTCCTAAAATAGATCCATAAATTAATATTTTATTGTATTATAATTATAATAAATTATATGAGGTCATAATTAATTTTTGAATGTGTTATAAAATCAGTTATATATTAAGATATGTATTATTTTAATAAATGATAATTTTTTAAAAAAAATTAAATTTCTCATATTTATAAAATTATTTCCACAAAATGGTGTACATTTTATAAATATGCACATCTAAAAATGGTTTGGGTATATTTTTTAAAATATTATAAAAAAGATAAATTTTTGGTGAAAAGTAAAAAATATAGTTTTTTTACAAACATTATTTTTGTGATATCATCAAGACATAATTTGGATATATAATTTAGTGAACTTATTGAATAACTAAAATGTGATATTATAATATAAATATTGTAAAAAATTAATTCAGTACAATTATTTTACAATTAATTTCATGATAAGTATACCAATCATTTTAGATGCCAACGGAGTGCATGCACGACATTGGAAAATTAAAATTTGGTTCCTAATAGAAAATAATTGAATGATAAAAAGTATTCTATATTATGGTTTACTAATTTTTATGTATAATTTTTGTTATTGTTTGATAGTTTGTAATTTTATTTTTATATTACATTAATCTTATGGAAATGCCAATGCAATGCTTGAGCAACGTAAGAAAAGCCAAATTAAAAAATCAAAGAGGTTTTCTTGACATAGATATACATAAATATTAACAAATAAGAAACCTAAATGATTATATTGAACCTTATTTATTTATTTTATAAATTTAATTATAATTTTTTATATATGAATTAATTATCTTTAATGCTTATGCAACAATGATGTTGTCTTTCTGCAAGTAGAAGGAAAAATTAATAAATAATTTTCATTAAAATTATAAGACCCATTAAATGACCCCAAAACATAAAAAAAAGTTATTAAATGTATATAACATGATATTGTTTTCCCAGTGGTAGAATTAATGTCCATTTGGAGTCACATGGACATGATTACGACCCTTATTTCATTTTATTTAAAACAAAGTCAAACTATTCAAACATTAGATTTTAATTAGTATAATATTTTTAAATATAATTTTTTAGAAGTTAAATTCAACTATAAATATTCCCTTGAAGTATATTTACTTTATCTTACTCATGGATTTTTTTTATTTTTTAGGAAAAAAGAAATACCTTAAAGGCATTCACATCGATGATGCAGTGATTTTTAATTTAATGGTAAAATAAAATAAATGATATTCAACAAATTAAAATAAGTAAAATTTTATATAATTAATACGATATATTAATTATATAGATAAATATTACTTTTATAATATATAATAAAATTTTATCTTTTAATTTTAGTCTTTTTCGTGATGTTTTTAAATTCATATTTATGAATTGTGTCAAATTTGAAAAAAAATATTTTCATGAAAATAATATTTTTTTAAATTTTTTTAAAAAATGTATAAACTTTAATAAGGATAAATAATATAATATTATGCAAAAAATGTAAATCCATTTATCTTTTTAGCAATTTTTTATGTCTTTTACCTTACTTTATCGTTATAATATTTTAATATTTTATGTAATTCTTAAGTTACCCCTTACCTCAGTTATAAAATGGAAATATTTTCTTCCCAAAATATCATTTCCATAGGAATTATCAGATAACTATTTTATTCCAAATTTTATTATTCTCATACTTATCCAAATCATAGTGTTTATGGTCTCATAAAAATCTCACTCCCATGTCCCATAAGAATGTTCCAAAGGAGAATAATTCAAGAGGTAAAATCCCCTTTTGATGTTTTTTTATTTTCATATATTGACTTATCAATTCCTAAAATAAACTATCCAAAAATGAATGATAAATATAGTATCATATATATACTAGAATGTTACTATGATTATGTTATATCCATAAAAAAAACCATTCTTCTCTCCCTATTTAATAATGAAAACATCATTTGTGATGTGTCGATTTATCGCCATCATGGGTGATGTGTTTTAATTATTTATTACCACCTCCATGGTGTGTAATGAAACCATTTTTTTGATAAAAAAATATTATAATATGAGAATTAAAACTTTTTTAGTTTTCTGGAACCAGTATATGTACATAATAGAAAATAAGAAAATAATACTATAGTGTGATGATAAAAAAACTCCAAAATAATCAAAATGGTCCTCATCAACATTTTATCAAATGAGTAAACCTAAAATCTAGAAAAAAATGATATATAAGAGGAATTAATGTTCTATAATTTCATTAATAATATATAATATCAATTCTAGATAACTATTCCTAATTTATAAGATCATTCCATAAAAAATACAAGTGAACCAATCATAAAAACCAAGGATACAAACACCCCCGAACTATGAAATTCAATATTTTAACGCATAAAAAGGCCATAAATGAACATATAAACATATAATAAATAAAATAAATATTTAATAAGTTCTTAAATATGTTATTACAAAATCTAATTTCATTATCCTGGATATTAAGTGCAAGTGGAGAACACTTTTGGGCATAAGGTTAGGGATTCTCCCTGAACCACAATTTTTTCTTTCTGATTGAAATTTATTTCTCCTTACAGTAAAATAAGTATTCATTATTTTTACTTTATTATTATGAATTCTATTTATATGTTCCAAACCTATGTATTCATAACAGTTAATATTTTTTATGGGGGATACATGTTTTATAAGGTTTCCTTTTAAATATCTCTATATAAAAAAGCCCGATTAAAGGGTACATCCCAATTTCTAACCCATTTTCAAGTAAACTCCATAAAAACATTTATTATATTTTTATTTTTCTAGAATAAATATTTTTATCATGAAAAACTATATTATATCTTTTCTGGTTTTATGTAAACAATTAATCATTTGTCTTCTTTAAATACACTTTTACATATCCCCTAAACTATACTGAAGTGGCCTATTTAAAATGTTTATAAAAAACACTTTTCACATGTTTTCTCTTTTTTAGACATAATTTATGCCTAGAACATAATTTTATTTTTCCTATCTTTCTATTTCTTGGATATAATTATTTATAAAATGATTTTACTGCAAATAGAAATTACTTTTACAAAAAACTCTTTTTTCCAAAACTAAAGGAGATTTCCCTCAAGAATTCCTCAACAATTTTGTTAGAGTATTTTCATCTATTTAAGAATTATATGTTGAATAAAATTACTTATTTAAATTGAACTTTCACATTTCCATCTACCATAGTTTATTTAATGGTTTGAGATTATTTTGATGTATGGTGTACTATCTTGACACCGTTCTCTGTATTACTCTACATGGTTTATGATTATTGTTTAGGGAAAGTTATTAAAAATTTATATAATAGTTTCAATATTAATATATATATTTATTATTGTTTACCCCTCATACATGAGAAACATTTTATACATGGGTGGATCCCTCTATGCCCCCTTGATGCATTGGTTGGTCTCATAAGACAACCTAGACCGTGTTTTTAACCATATATGTATAGAGTCTTGGTCATAGACTTGAAGGTATGTTTATGATGTACGGAATTATGCATTTTCTAATTATGATATTAGTAATTGATAATCCATGTTATTATTTGACTGGTAGAATATCTATTGTTATGTTTTATTCTCATGTGATTATTTATATTGCATTATTTTTATATACTTCTCTTCTTGATATATTATGTTCATGTTTAAGATTTAATGACTGGTGTCATTAGATATTCACCATAACTTATTTTTTATGTTTATATATATTTTGTTTTGATTACCCTAGCTAATAGTCTGAGATCACCCATTTTTTATTTTTTATTTTTCCACACGATCTGATGATGTATATTGTTAATGAATTTCCTGGACAATATAGGAGTTTATGGGTACTTTAAATGGAGTTGTTATATTGTTTTTTTCATTAAATGTTGTAATATGACAATTATTTTTATTTATAGTTTTTCAAAGATACTAAAATATTGGGTCATTTGGGTTAATATCACTTATTCATAGTACCAATGAAATAAAATAAGGCATTGACTCTATACTATTGGGGCCAGAGTCTTTACAGATGGTATTAGAAAAATTTTAGTAGAAACATTAGAAAATAGATTTAAAAAAACAAAAGATAAAGAATGAAACAATGTTAAATTTTTTTGAAATATTCTCAAAGAAACTAATCTTATGATTTGCATATTAGATATAACCAAAATTTTAATTTAAAATTATGTTATTCACTAGTTATAAGATTATCCATTTTTATTTATAGTTATATGATCTACTATAGCTTATGTTATAATTTAGAAATAAAACCATGCATAAGGAATAAGAACCTCACCAATGAATATGAACTAAAGAATAATAAGGGTCATATATTTTAGGGAATTATACGAATCATTCAAATGGAAAAAGTCTTCAAAATATTTCTATCACATGAGGACATAATATCATGTGATAATCTAAAAAACAAAATAATTCTCTACATGGTTTGTCTTTGGAGGGAATCAAGTGATGAAATTCACATCTAGGAGTGTGTTTGTTAATGTAAATAAGATAAATAATTATTTTCCCACATGTGATAATTTTGTAAATAGACACCCCAGGATTTCTTCAATGGAATGAGAGTTTTTTAAAGGCGTATATAGGAAGTGCACCAGGCCTGTGATTGAAAATTAATAAAATAAGTTGTACAATGATTTTAATTTATGGATAAGGGGAACTATGAAAATTAATGTTTGAAGAATTATGGTAATATAGCTCAGAAGAAGCTAAGGGATCATGGTCAATATTTTGATACTAACTTAGAAAAATATAAATGATTAATATGCATGTGTTTAGATTCCATAATTATGTTTTTTTAGTATTTTATCAATAATCATATATTTAAATGATTCATGATAGATTTAAGGATTGTAATATAGTACTTCATCATTATGGAATTTGAAGCATGAGGTGAATAAAAACAGTAATAACGAGAAGTTATTCTATTATCAAAAGATATTTTTTAAATAACATGTATTTGGAAAGATAGCCCAAAATATATACCTTATGATTGAGCTAATATGAAATAAATGTTTATGGGATTATATCGTTGACTGTGATGGAGGTAAACGATATAATGGCTTATTTTAGGTTTGAATTATTAGATATTTAGATTTAGGGACAATCTATTATTTTAATCTTGGAAGAATACATATTCTATAATGGATAAAAGGTGATGAAGGTAATTATATATTTGGTATGTTAGAATAAGAGATACATTTTGATGTTTTGGGGAAAATATGTTTTTAAGTAACTTTTATTCTAAATCAATGGTCCTTGAATTTTGGTATAAATATTTTGGATAAGTCATGGGATAAATACATATGGTATCAATTAAGGATATTATTGATTAATATTAAAGTATGATTTAATATATTGGACAACCCATTCTAACCTTTTTTGGATTTAGTAAAAATTTAATTGGTAAAGTAATGACTTATAAATCATTTGATAAAAGTGATTCTGGCATAATAATTCATTTCAATATTCATATTTTGGTTTAACAAATTATGTGATGATAGATAGAATCACAACCAATAGATGATATTATGACATGGAAAGGAATCAAGTAATTTTATTGTCTAACATGAATATATGCATCGTAAAAGTATCCCCCATATCTAAAAAATGATTTTGGTACAAAAGTTGTATCTATTGATATTTCTATCTAAGAAATCAATGGTCTTTAAACTGATCAATAAATTTATGACTTTGTGACTGTTAATTTTATAATGAACATGTCCTCTATCAATCCCCATCAGAATGTGACGGTTATATCTTCATAAATTTATATGTATTCACTTTTTATTAATGTTACCTTATTAAAAGGACTATTTTTTGTGACCTTCACATTTCCATTTCTCACTTATTAAGAGTTTGTATTATTTACCAAATTTCAAATGTGGGTTTCCCACAAAACAATTTCATATATCAACCTTTGACATTATAAGTATAACTTCAAATTTTAGAGGACACATTTTATTGAAGGTGGGGAGAATTTAGCATCCCAATATTTTTTGTTATGCATATCCTTAAATAAATTCAATTTATTCGATATCTTATAGTTTAAAAAATTGTGATATACTATTAATTATTAAAATAAACATTGAAACAGTAATTTTACCATTAAAAATATCAATTAGGACAATAAAATAATAACCACACCTATGAATGTATGATTAAAATTATAAGTATCTCATGAATTTAAATAAGATATATTTATATCATGGAATAAAATTTTTAATGTCTTAAAAATGATAAATTATGTGTTGGTATTTTTGTGAAACGTAAATGCTTATTTAAAAATTTATAATTAATTTAATTATTTAAAAGGAAAATTGTTTTCATAAAATAGATTCATGATTTAATATTTTATTTTATTATAATTATACATTAATTTTATTAGACCATAATTAATTTTTCAAAATGTCGTAAAATCAGTTATACATTAAAATTAGTATTTTACAAATAAATTTTGATTGAATTTAAAAAATAGAATTTATTATTTTAATAAAATTATTTATGTTAAATGGAATCCATTTTTTAAATTTATATGTTGAAAATTTTTAAGGTAAAATTTCGAAAATTTTCTAAATAATTTATATTTTTGGTGTATAGTAAAAAATGTAGTTTTTTTTAAATACAATATCTTTGTGACATAGTTAAGACATATTTATGATATTAAAGTTATTAAAATTATGTAATGTATAAAATTTTATATTATAATAGAAATATTGTACCAAAATAATTCATTATGTGTTAATTATAATTAATTTTATGATATGTATTAAAATCATTGTCAATGTCGACGCATTGCTTGCGCATCGTTGGGAAAGTAAAAATTGGTTCCTTATAGATAATAATTGAGTGCTAAAAATTATTTTCTTTAATGTTTTTAATTATTTTATATAATTTATTATTTTTTATGATAGTTTTGAATTCTAGAGTTATATTATATTAATCTTATCTAAATGTCTATGTAATGCTTGTGCAAGGTAAGAAAAGTCTAATTAAAAAATTAATGAAGTTTCCTTGGAGGAATATGGTTAGATATACATAATTAAAAACTATAAGTAATATATTGTACCTAATTAATTTATGAGAGTAATTTATTTTTAATTTTAATATATAAAATAATTAATATGAATTCTTATGTAACAGTAATGTAGTTCTTGTGCAAGTAGAAAAAAAATCCATAAAATGATTATAATTAAAATTATAATAACCATTAAATGACTAAAAACATGGTAAAATAATATTGGTTTATTATATCTAAAAAATATTTATTCAATGGTCTAATTAATCACCATTTAGATCCACATGGATATGATTAAAAAACGTATAGTATTTTATGTAAAATAAATTCAAACTCTTCACAATATAGATTTTAATTAGTATAATATTTTAATATATCATTTTTATGAAGATTTAATCGACCATAAATATTATTTTTAAATATAATAAATTTTTATTTTTCTTGTAAATTTATTATTAATTTTTAGGAAACAAATAACTTCTTTATAGGATTACATAGCGGTGATTTAGTATTTATTAATTTAATAAAAAAAAATAAAAAAATAAAATTTAATATATCAAAATAAATATAATTTGATATAATTAATATTATCCATGAAATATATAGGTAAATAAAAAATTTATAATATATAATTAATATATGGTTTGAATTTCGTCATTGCCTAGATGTTTTGAGGTCGTAATTAATGATAGTGTTTAATTTCACAATATTTATATTTATGAAAATAATATTTTAATAAATTATTTTAAAATTATAAAAATTTAAAATAAATAGAATATGATAAAATTATATTGAAAATGTAATCCCTATTATCATTTTAGTTCATTTGGATGTCTCTAACCCTATTTTAGCCTTATTGTATTTTAATATTTTATATAATTACTATGTTGCCCCTCACCTCAATTATAAAAAAGACTATTTCCTTCAAAACATTTCATCACCATGAGATTTATTACTCTAATATATTATACCATATTTTATTATTATCATCTTTATACACATTAGTTTGTTTCTAGCCTCACAAATAGACCACATCCTTGTTCCCTAAGTATGTTCTCATAGAGAATAATTCAAGAGGTAAAATCTCTTTTTTTCTTTAAATTTTCTATTAATTTCTTAAATATTCATATCCTATACTTACCTCTAATATCCAAAAATGTATGATAGCTACAGTATATTATATACACTATAATGTTATTATCATAATGTGATATCCATCATCAGACCCCTTAACCTCTCCCTTTTTCTAAAAATGAAAGCATTGTCTCTGATATGTCGATTTACCACTATCATGGATGATGTGTTTTCATTTTCCATTACCACCTTCATGGTGAGTCATAAAACCATATTTATGTTAGAAACAAATTAAAATATGTGTATTACAACTTATTTAGTGTTTTGGAACTAGTATATATACATAATAGTAATTAAGAAATCAAAACTAGTGTGTGATGGTGGAAACAATGATAAAATAATATAAACGGTTATCATAAACATTTTATCTAATGAATTATAATCATATATATAAAAAATTATATATAATACCATTTTATCATATATATGTTCACTAATATCACATATTTTACTTTCTAGATAACTATTTCCATTTATATGATCTTTTATAAAAAATTACAAGAGAACCAATCATGAAAACAAGGAAACGAACACCCCTAAAAAATGAAATCAAATCTTACAACTCAAAAAAAAATCATAAATAAACATAAAAAAATTATAAAAAAATACAATTTGAATAGGTTCTTAATCATGTTATTAATGAATCAAATTTCATTATCCAGGACATTATGTGCAAGTACATAACACCTTTGATCATAAAGTAGGGGATTCTCTTAAATCCACCATTTTTCATTTAGTTTATTATTTCTATCCCTTTAAATGAATGTAATTATTATCTATATTTATATAATTATATTAAATTATATTTATATGTTTCATAATCCTGTATAAAAATATTTCATATTTAATTTATTGAGATATACATGTTTTATATGCTTCCCTTTTCAATTTATCTCGATAAGCAAGCCCTATTAAAGTGTACTTACTAAATTCTTACCCATTTTCAAGTAAACTACATAAACTGTTTTAGGATGAAGCTATTCTTATAAAATAACTATTATTATCAAGAAAATATTTCACATATATACTCTGGTTTTATGTAAACAATTACGTTGTTGTCTGCCTTAAAGACTCTTTTATATTTTCCATTAAACCGCATTGAAGTGTCCCATTTCTATAGTTTCCTAAAAACTCTTTTAACAATTTTTCACTTATATTTGAAATAATTTATTTCTGTAAAATAATTTCATTTTACTTATTACTTTTTTGGGATATACGTTTTTATAATATAATTTATGACAAATAAAATGTAATTTAAAAAAAAACTCTTCTTTCCAAATGTAAAAGGTTATTTCTCTTACGAATTACCCAATGATATTATTATAGTATATTAATATATTTAAAAAACCAATGTTGAATAATATTATTTATTGAAATTTATCTCTGACACAACCATATACCATTTTTTATTAAAATGGTCATGATTATTTAGATTAGGGATGTACATTATTTATACCATTCACCATATTACCCTGGATAGTTTATGATTATTTTTGGGGAAAGTTATTATAATTTAATATGATAGTTTTAATGTAAATATATATTTTGATTATGTTTCACCCATTTTAAATGAGGAATTAATTGGACATAGTATGTTATGGGTAAGTCCCGCTATACCCCTATTATGCATCGGTAGAACTCATGTGACTAACTAGACCAGGTTTTTACCCATTTATATATGGTTTCTTGGAGGAATCCATGACATTATGTTTAGGATGTCCAAAATTATGTATTCCCTGATTATAATATTAGTAATTTATAATCTATATGATTATTCAAATATTAGAATATTCTTGGATAATTTTTATACCACTGTGATTATTTATATGACATTGTTTTGATAAAAATATTTCTTGCGATATTATATTCAGGTTTAGGCTTTAATTACATGTGTTATTAGATAATCTTATTTCCATATTTTTAATTCTTATATCTTCCACTATATTGTTTACCCTTAATGGGAATATGAACTCACTAGTTTCTATTATTTTATTTTTCTCTAGGATTTGAAGATGTATTTTATGAATGACTTGTTGGGGTAATGAAAGAGTTTATGGTTGTTTCCAGTGGAGTTGTATTAATGTTTTTTCCATTGTAGTTATAATGTAACAATTATTTTTTGATATATTATTCTAAATATACTAAAATATTTGGTCCTTTGGGATTCAAACTCATTTTCATAGTACCAATTTAATAAAATAAGACATCGACTCTGTGCTATTGGGTTCATGGTATCTATAATAAACATGAAAAATAGGTATTGAACCTTGTTTAATAAGGGAACATTTTCTCTATGATAGTATCATGAATAAAACTTTACTACTACAATGGTTTTTAGACTAAACTGATTCCACTATGATATCCTTGTAAATGACCCTTTATTTCTATGGAAATTATGTTTTTTTGCATATTTCTATGCAAAAAAACTATGAATTATGACGATGTTATGTTCTCATGGTCATTTTTCTTTGATTTCATTATGATTATTATTTTTTGGACTTCTAATAATTATACCATTTTTAAAAACATACGATCTTTGACAAATAGGTTATGGTTTTCAAATGTTATTCTTAAATTATCATATTGTTACTCTCATGTTATGCTGATGTATCACCATTGATTACCCTTGTTGAGAAACAGCAATCACCCTTTCATAGGTTTCCTTTCCCTTGGTTATTAACAAACGTTTTATAAAGGGTCTATATAATAATAGTACTTTGTGGGAATATATTTATGAGAGATATGGAATATATTTCAAGAATAATAGGATTTTGTGTCTAGTCTCCAAAGGCACGATATCAGTGTGATCTTATAGTATGTGTTTGTGTAATCTAATGAATGTTCTTCTACTAACACATAACATGTATATATGAGATGTTTGTGATGATAAAATATTTTCCTATGAAGGAACCCCATGGAAGTTCTCTATAAATTAGTCACGGGGGAGTTATCTACAATAATATTTATAGATGTACTTTACTAAGAAGACTACATATTGTGTTACTCTTAATTAACTTTGAAGATTATACCTGTTAATTTCCTATAAATTATTCGAAAATATGTTAAAAAATACTCAGATTAATAGGATACATTTTTTTATTGCTCTATTAAGTTTTTTTTCAAATGGTAAGAATACTCCCCTCTCAAACTACATGTTAGGTATTTATAGATGAAATATTCTCGAAATTGTTAGTGAAAGGAAATTTCATAAGAAGCATAAAGAATCTATGATTGCATGCCTACACAGGGTTAATACTGGGAAGTTATAATTAAATATGTTAAAAAAGGAAATAAGAGACCATGATGGATCATTATTAGTGAGATTCAAATGAATTTCATTCACAAATAGGGAATGTGACATTCATGGAACCACATGATCATATAGTCTTATGGTATTTCCATAATTGAATCTCATTATAGGAGAATAATCATCTTCATGGGGGTATTTCTTTTAATAAATTCCTTCTTTGATGATTTCCACATCGATGGTTATGAATTCATGGGTGTCAATGAAAATTATAATATAATTTCTTATAGCTATTTAAACTTATATAAGTCCGCATAGTGTGTGGGTATGTCGAGGAAAGATACACCACCACTCTAACACCATGTAATGAAACACAACATTGCTGAGTAACCTGATCCAATGTAATGAGAATTGTGATTCTCAACCCTTATATTATTTATTGTCTTTAACATTTCATGTTATTTGTTAATTTTTTAAATTTTGATTATTTTAATTATATTTATATTCAATCCCTAAAAATATAACTCAAATAGGTTAACCTTTACTTGATACAGGTTAGAACATGATTTAGGTTGGAATTTTATCCTAACTTTTTTAAAGGTTGAAGCATGAACTGTGATTATCCTTATTGGGAATATATCATTACATTATTCTACATGTATGGTGTTTTCTTCTAAATTATGTTTGAATTTTATAAAAACCATACTGATGGATTGATTGAATTTATAAACAAAAATTAGGATATATACATAGAATACTCCAAAAAATGAAAGATTATACTATATAATGTGGGAATAAATTATTGAAAGGTAAAGAAAAGAAGCATTATATTGGAAAATATTCTAAATTACCGATATATTTTATGAAAGTTTCTAAAAATAATGAAAAGTTATAATATTTTGATACATTTTACTAAGAATCCATCAATATGTGGATATATAGGATTATAGTCATCACTGATCGATGAGTGTTTAAATATTTTATAATTAAAGTATTCTATATTTTTGAATAACTTAGTCACTAATCATTTTATATACATTCAAGAATTATAGAAAACATAATCATAACATTAATAAAATGATCACGTGAAGAGATCATATGAGAAAAAGGATCATTAAATGGTAGAGTGTATATTCATTTAATAAATACCATCAAATTATCCAAGGTGTAAATAAACTAATTAAAATTACATCTGGAAAAATTAGTCAATTATAATTATTTATATTCTAAACAAAGTATATTTTTAAAATTTCCAATGATTTATTATTAATTCTATACTATAATGAGATAAAAATAACTATCAATTATATAATCCAAATTGATCTTCATAGAGTTGTTTTAGTTGCTCTATTAATTTATTGCGATGTATTTCCATTGAATTTTCATGTTCTTAACATGGATGTAACATAATAAAATTTGAACGTATATTATAGGTATTGTTTGGTTATGACTACCTAAACAAAAAGAAAAATCATATGTTTTTGGAATAACTTGGTAAAAGTGAGAAATTCTATAACTAAAAATTGTAAATTTCCAGTTCTCATCAACAACCATTTAAAAGATTGGAGTTTTTACCCCTGTAAAATAATCAATTGTTTTATGATATCACTCATGAAAAAAGAGATATATGTAGATGAAATCAAAAATCCTAGTTTTATGCGTTTAAAGATTATATTTAGGATCCTTTTGACCCAATAAACTATGAAATTTCCATGTTTCATGTTCATTACATTAATATATACAATTTATACACTAACTTAATATTCACATTACAATAATTAAATTAATATATCATATTATCCATGAAATTACAAATTATCTATTTCATTACACAAATTTTTTTAGACTGAAAATTCACTCCTATATTTTTTGTTTCTATGATCATTATGGAACCAAGCATAGATAATAATAAACTCATATGAACTTGTGTGACATGTGGGAAGAGAATAAGAGGAAGAAATGAAAAAGGAGGATAAATCAACTTTAATAACCCCGTAAATTTATCTTGATTAACTTAAAATAATATTAATAATATTAAGGACTAAAGAGGATACCCATATAATCTTCTAAGATTACAAATAAATTAGTTTTTTATGTTATATTAATTTTCTATTGGTAGTATAATTAATAGCTGAAACCACTATAATAATAAATAAAAATGATTTATTTTAATTTTATTGACGAAATATAAGGAAAATATATCATAATTTGATATATTTGGGCCTAATAAAACATTTTTCAAGTTTGTTTCTATAATATAACCAACAAAATATATCCCTAAAAAAATTTATAATAAACTATAATCAACAAGAAATCATTCTTTGGAGAAATCATTTAAATTTTTTTGTTCCACTATAACATTTATTAAAAGAGAAAAAAGAAATAATTAGATATATGGTTAGGGTATGTCTCATATATATATGACTTCATAACTATATTAACCTTCCTTTTATGTGATACTCTTTGATAATTCAAATTTTTTAGTTAATATTCATGTGTTTGATAAATTCAAAAATAATATGATTTTTGTAAAATTGATTATATAATTGGATTAGGAATACTATTCATTTTAATATTCACTATAGTGTAATATAGTTCCCTTAATTATCATTAAATATTACTATACAAACATTTGATATATCTTAATGTTTTAAAATATACCTGAATTACATGATATTGATGAGTCATATGTATTGAATATTATAAGATATGATTCTATCACTTCCCGTATTAAGAAATATAATACATATTGAATCATGATTATAAAACATTCTATTATATATATATATATTCTGAAAAATATCTTTTAATTATTCAATTTTCATAAAACCCCAAGAATTTATTCACATATAAATGTATGTCACGTCATTTTTAAAAAATTATGTAATCATACATAAAAATACACTTAATTCCACCCAAATTTTATTTTAGATAATCAAACAAATAAAAGACATTATTTAGAAAAATGAATTCATTAAAAAAGAAATACCCACTTACAAAACATTTCTGCATGTCCCTAAGGGACTACGATTCATTATTTACAATTATGAATGAATAGTTCATAACAATAAGAAAGGAATAACCTTTAGAAAATAATCAGTTTTATTTATTATATTATGGTTTTTAGAATGATATTTGTTGAATGAATGTATCTATTTATCTATTTGACAAACATATATACAATTTTTAATGAATAATATTATGTTTTATTTTTCTTAAATGTCATTTATGCTAGTGATAAAAAAAATATTACAATATTATATAATTCAAATGATATATTATTGATTCTTTAAGAAAATAATAAATAATAAATATGAATATATCTCATGTAATTAACCCATAAATGTGGTAACTCACATGTCATAACCTATATAAATAATTATACCTCATTTCAAATTTCAAGGTATGGATATGAACTTACCCATCCATAAATAATTAAGGATTAATTATCACACCTATCACAAAAGACAAAAAATCACATATTTTTTTATGACAAACCTATATATAATATTTTCAACAAACAAAACCACCCATCGATTATCTTACTCTCAAGAATGATTAATGAAATGTATCAAAGTATGAATTTTATCATATGATATAACTAATTATCATTATTTAATGGTGATTTTAATGAAACATACATCTCTAATATATTCATTACATAATGCATGAAATTTAAAATAGTATACTTAGTGGTGAAACACAGTACAAAAATCAAATTTTTTTTCTTATAAGTAATCTTTTTGCCTCCACACTATTATATAATCACTTAAATACTAATATCTATTCATGTCCTATATCTTTCCATTATGATCATCAAACATATATAACACAAAAACTACACTCTTACGGGATAATTATCATTCAATTTTCATGATATATTTAATATATAATAATAAATGTTAATATGTAAATGAATCCTTTAGACATTATATATTTTTTATAATATTAATATAAAATTAATAAAATACTATATAAACCATATAAATAAGATTTATTACCACCATATCCAAATATATAGATACTTCATGACCTTATCTTTTATTATATTAGAACGGTTTTCTAAACAATGTATCAACCACAATACTAATATCATTGTGATGGTGGTTATTTTTTATAATGTTAGAAATACAAGATCTTATAGTATTCATTTCATTGGAGAAAATATGCATAAATAGTCGTTATATTACATTGAAAATATAAATTTCATCCAAAAAATATATAAAGCATTGCTATTAATACATGTTCATCCTTCGATCACAATGAAAGATAACATGGAATGAACAAGGTATACGTAATATTATAGGAATAAATTATGCAATAATGACATATAAAAAAATATATGCATAATATATTCATGGATGATAAGAAAATGGAAATAAATAATAACATGGATAACAATAAAAGTTCTCATAATTATTTGATGTATAATATTGTAAATCATAAATAAACAATCAAAACATCATTCTAAGAAAACTTTTATAAATGGGTGGGGATACCCCAAATACTTAAGCTTATTTGTATCATAATATATACTAATTTATCAAGGGGCTATATAAGTCAAGAACCCAAATATAAAATAATAAGTCAATTGTATCCATCAGAAGTAAAAAATAGAAAAAAATATGTATCATAATGTTCCCTATGAAACTAAAAACATATATAGGGCTATGTAATCAATTACTATCCATATATAAGTAATGGGTATAGAGATTATCAATATTTTACGAATCAAACAAATTGGGTTTCAATCAAGTACAATAATATATAATTTAACTAATAAATAATGAGGTATCCACACTATATATTTGAAAAACATATATAGTCATGTCAACAGGTTTCCCCTATCAATTGAATAATTCATATATTTTGGTGATTATCCATTAATAATATTAATAATTATAGGATATTAACATTGATAATTATGGAGAACGTGTTAAATAAATTATATTGGAATAATAATATTAGATACTTTCATTGAATAAGGATAAAACGAGGGAATATAGATTAATATAATATGTTTTAATGGAAAGAGGGAAAAAATATATAGAAAATATACACTCTAAAAACTAAGATTATGTGATAGGCATATAGGATAAACAGTGTGAATATAATATATAAATAAAGAGAAACATCCATGATAGTATGCTTTGATGAAAAAATAAACTTCATCTAAAAAATGGTTAACCCTCTTTAGACCTATTAATGGTTATCATAGGTACATCACCATCATCCTACATCATAAAAATTACCTTGAATGTAATGAATAAAAAATACCTCAAATATATTCTAAACATTTTTAATGAGATAATTGAAATTATTTATATGGAAATATGGTTACACTATAATGAAATAATAAGGTTGTATAATTAAGAATAACAATATTAGAATTGGAATATAAAGAAATATAATATGATTAGAAAATATAAATTGAAATAGGAGAATAAGAACACACATATTTCTTAGTAAACCACTAAGAAAATAATAAAAATATTTATGTAACAAACCACATCATTATGAGTTAGTGATTTATGGGGTAATTGTTAATTTAGTTATAGAACAAGGGTTATTTGTGTAATTTCTATTGATATAAAAATTTAACGAGTGTAGACACCTCTATAAAATATTTCTATAACTTTTGGGTGCTTTTACGATGTTTTTTAGGAGATTCCAATGACCGGGTGAAGGAATAAACGAGTGGAAAATTGTATCATTATTTTAATGACCACATGTTACTAGATAAAAAGCCAAAAAAGTTTACGATGGCTGTGTAATAGGGATATTCACCCTTGGAGATCTACCAAGTATATAGTGAAACACTATCGATTTAGGGAAGGGTAACCAAGTACTCGATATGTATGTTTTTTTAAATTCTGGAAAAGGGTCTCTTTCTGACCCTTCTATTACAACCAAACAGTAGTGTATTATCCACTGTGTTGTAAAACTAACAAAGGGAGTTTCCCTAATTAATAATTATTACCTTGCATTTTCTCTATTTATTCACAAGGGTTTCATCTTGTTCTTTATGGAATCGTTGTTTTAGGGTCTCCCCCACCTATTCTTATTCTTATTGGAACCATTGATTTTTTTATTATAGTTTTTGGATTATGTAAAAATTACACTAAACATGGAGTAAATACCTAGAAATGAGAGGCCTTCAGTATAAAATGGCTTATTGGTAGTTATATTGTGTGGAAACCAACTGTTTTTCTCCATTTTAATAGAGGTATACCACACAATGAGTTTCCAATATATTTCATTGATTTCATTAAAAAAAATATATTGGTTGATTTTAAGTTTCTATAAATTTTTATTTTAGATGTAATAGGTGTGTTTCGGTGACCATATCCATGTGATAGGTCATTATTATAGTGTTATGAGATCTCTTAATCATTTTTAGACATTATACCACTTGGGATTTAATTATTTTATAAATTATAAACTATCATAATTATTTTTTTATATTTCTTACCATGAGAGAAGTTATCAAAATATTATTTTAGTATGGTTAAAGACTGGATGTGACTTGGATGACATTGGAAAATGAGGTCTCTCGGTTAAAGGGGTAGGTGGTCCCTATAAAACATGACCATATGAGATTTTATGTTTAAATATTATTGTATACTAGAGAATTTTTGATTGGGTAAATTGGATAGGGATCATGAGTTTCCAATGTTATGGAATTGGAAGGCATAGAACCTCTCAATAGTGTACATGAAAATTATCTAAAAATTTTCCATTATGATGTTGATTTTTTATTACCAACATTATAAATGGGATTTTGAATCACTTTTAAAAAATGATGTAAAAATCCATTTTATGATGTTTCGATAGTCATTTATAAAATAAATAATGTTTTAAATATTTTATACACACACACACACACATATATATATTATATTTCAAAAAAACATTAGAAACAAATTTTTATTTTAGTTATATTAATTACTGAGGCCTAAAATATTTTAAAAAATTGAAATTTCAATCTTGAATTTTAATTTTATCTTATTTTCTCTAACACATTTGACTTCTTCTCTTACACTATACCCTAAAACCTCTAACATTGATCTTCCAAGCTTCTAATATCCTTCATCCACTATCAAATTTGAGTATATCCATTTACCCCCCAGTATTGGCCTCTCCCCACCATCTTTAGTCACTCTTTTATATCATCCAATACCCCTAGATTATATATTTTCTATAGTTTTATATTTTCTTTTTTAATTGTTTTCTACTTATTAGGAATGAATTTCTATGGTCCATCATATTAAATTTTTAGTTTTTCTATTGTTTTTTGAGGCTTTGAATAGTATTTTCTAAGTATTGATGTGTTTAAAAAATTAAGTGTCTTTAATTTTTTTTGTCATATACACAAGTTTATTTATGCATTTTATTTTCTACTTTTTTTACCAAATATTTTGTCTTTATTCTGTATTTATTTTTTATACATTTTTTCATTATTTTTTTTCATTATTTTTTTCAAACTATTTTTTATCATTAATTTTTTTCAAATATTTTATCATTATTCTGTTTGGGAAATATTTTTTAATTATTTTTATATAATTCATAGTGAGACTAATAATGTATAAATATTATTATATTATTTTAAAATATATTATATTTAGTATTTATATTATCTTCAGATATTTTTAACATTATTTTTATTTCAATTATTGTAAAAATATTATTTTTTATTTATATATTTTAATGTAAATTTGAATTTAAATTTGGAAATAATATAACTTAGATTAAATATTTAAAAAAATTACAAATGAAAAAAAATTATTGTTGGATTTATACAGGACAAAAATGACATGAATATGAGGATGCGTTTGACACATTTTTTGTATTTTCCAAACAACGACAAATTATTTAATCCATTCATGAAATGTTTAAATATAAAAATGTTGCATGGAATGGAAATCAAAGGTAATTTTATTTGAAATAATTTTAATATGACTTACAGTCCTAGTATTTTGATTGTTAAAATTCTGTGTAATTTATATTCTAATGACGATGAAATTTTTTAAGATTATAATTCTGGTAAAATTAAAGAAATTATTCTTTTTATTAAATTAAAATCAATTTTAAAAACACTCATGATCAATAAAATTTATGGTTAGGTTGGAAAATAAAATTATCACAGCTCTATAAAATTGAATGTTTTATCTATAGTGTTAAATTTATTTAACATAAACCTTATAAATGGATGGAGTGATAATATATTTATAGCATTTCCATAGATGGTAAAAGACATACTTCCCAATGAAAATGATCAACAATATTCAAACTATAATGTGACAAAAATATAACACCTTAGGAGATTGGGGTATAAGAGGATACATGGAAACATAAATGATTGTGTTCTATATAAGAATGAATACGATGGTATGTCAAATAATACAAAATATGGGACATCAGAGTAAATACTAGGCATAGTCACATGTCAATTTATCTCTTATTCCATGTATCAAGACACATACAAGGAAATTTAGAACCCCCCTATAATTCATCCTTTAAAATGTTTATTTGAAAATCAAACGATGCCAAAAACAAAATATGGGATGTAGATGAGAGAATATATTATTGAATATTATGTCATCTTAATAATTATCCACAATAGAAAAAAATTGATCAAAAATCAACTATATCATTATATATATATATATATATTTAAATATATTACTTGTACTATACCCATATAAAATAAATACTTATCAGATCCCTTTTAGAAAACATATTTCATGGTTAATTTTGTTGTAAATTTATAACTTATCCTATGAATTTTGTATGAAACTAAAATATATCATGTTGAGTTGAATTATTTCTAGTCTAAATAAACTCAAAAATGATGTTGATGCTTAAATTTTACAATTTATTGATAATATAAAATATTTCATAAGATAAAGGTATCTAAGTGCATGATTCCTATAAAGAATAACACTTCCAATTACATGAAATGATTATGTTTACTTTAAATGAACTCCTAGGATATGGATTTTTTTTTGGAAATAATATAATGGGGAATAAGGTTTATATAATTTTTAAAGAAGATAATTCATATTATCAATTAAAAAATTGAAGAAAAACATTGTTCATTGATCATGGATGTTTTTTTCTATGTATTAATCATATCAAATTCGAAAATAGGCATTCAATGTCATATATGAATTGGATGATTTCCCCAATCCCTTGTAAACTGATCAGTATTTCCAAAGTGTGAATAAAATTTATGTCACATTTGGAAAGACATAAAGATATTGTAATTATAGAAATAAATGGAAGAAAATAAATATTTTTTTACCACACATATTAGAGATATCATGAGATCAAACATAAAACTATTGTGATGAATGATGAGAAAAGTATCAGTAATAGTATAAATATAAATTCATTAGATATAAAAAGAAATATTATTTATTTTTTAAAGAAATTTTTCAAAAAAATAAAAATGGGAATACGTTTACAGTTACCTCCCACTCCTAGATAAAAATAATCATACAAAAATTGATATTTATACAGTAACTCCTACTAGTTTCATTATAAGAAATACATCCAATATATGTCAAATTTTACAACTATATGGTGTGTCAATTTTTGATTCCATTTTCAACCAAGTGGTGGATAATAGTTAATTAAACAATTTAGAGAACGATTTATTTGATATAAATTATCAACTATAAATATAAATTACACCATCATTTTTTCTTATGATGACACATTTATTTGTTTGTTTGTTTTGAGAAATAAATATTTATTGTCCACTATACATTCATTAGATATATTCATTGGAAGTTATATGAAAATAATGCTGGGGTTTTTATGTATCCATATCTACTAGAAGAATCCATTGTTAATAAGTATATTTCTATGGAGGTAAAAGTTTTTTTACAGGAAACTTTTCAACAGTTGATAACTTTGGTTTATCCCACCATGGATGGATAAAATTTCAAGGAAAGGGGTTCTATGTATTTATTATAAAATAAATAATGAATGAAAAACTAATATATACACATTCATATATAATTAATGACTTTTAATTGATAAAATGACTTATTAATGTGTTAAAATCATGATATCCAAAGATGTTGGTTATTTGACATTGAACGTCCTAAGAAATAATTTCATCCATTATCTAAATAGATTGTTCAGGATAGATACAATGAATCAAAAGAAATGAGATATTTAGTGGGTGAACCTTGTCTAAATGTGATCTCATATTTTGGAAATTACCTTAAGGGATATAAATTTTGTTCCAAGGATCATGAAAATAGAAATGTATTTTAAGAAAAAAGTTTATTACTGTTCGATGACGTAATTTATTTTTTGAGTGAAAAAGGAAAAACATTATTTTTTTCCATCAATTAAGAAAGTGTGTATTTATTCAAGATATTTGGGAGATTGATTACATTAAACATTGAGTTCTACTGTTCAACTATAAATAGGTTATTAAAAATAATTTTGTTAAATATGATGAATTAAAAATTGAATAGTAGATCTAATTAGATTGGAATGAATAAATGACCCATTTATCAGGGAAACACATGAAAATCAAAAATATAATCTACCTAATAAATAAAATATGAAGTTTTATATAAATATAAAAGGAAATTTTTTTTACTTTTCTAAAGAAAAATTTTATGATGTTGATGAATTATGTGACATACCTACTTCCATGGAATTATTATCAAATAATACTTATGATTATTGTACTTTCATGATTTATTCCATACAAAATGATCATGATTAATAATATAGGAAAAACATCCTTTGATAACTTCATAATATTATTAGTACATTATTTTTACATTCTAATTTAATTTTTAAATTATTATAATATGATATACATTATTTCTAATTTTACTATATATTTAAGTAAAATATTTCAAAAAATATGATAATTATTTTGTTTAGCAACTAAAAATTCCATATATATAAATAATAGTTTTTTTCTGATATTTTTATCAATTTATATATTACTTATTTTTTTTATATCTATTTACATTTTTTCATGTCTCATATAATTTATCTTATTTTTTTAGAAATTTAGTCAACTATAATATTGAATCAGATAAAAAGTGTTCTTAGATATGTTTTTTTAGTGTTTAGAAAATTATAATTTTTAATCAATTTTAAATCTATTAGTCATATTTATATGATATTTTACATATGTTTTTTTATATTTCATTTTTAGTTTTCATATATATTGTTATTATTTTAATCATTTTTGTAAACTACCTGATGAAATATGAAAAAATTTGTTTTCAGTTTAGTTGTAGTCTGTATGTATCATTTTTTAATTATTATTCAATTATATATATAGTTATTTGATTTCTAAAAATATTTACAATTTTTCTTTCTAACTATATCATTTCATGTCTCAAAAATATTTCTTGTTTTTTAGGATTTTAGTTAAATACCCTAAAAAAATAAATTAAAGCTTTGTTTTATTTAGTTTAGTTTTTTTTATAATTTCAAAATTACTATCCAATTTTATATTTAATAATTATATTTGTATAATAATTTACTAAATTTTTATAGGATCATGTCAATTAAAAAAACCCGAGTCTTCTCAATTTTTAGGGAGAGCTATACACATTGTTCTGTGGAAGAGTATCATAATTATTATAAATTGGAGTATCCTAATTCTATAGTGGAAAATAATTCATTTAGGGTTGTTAGTCCGAGTGTCGCATGTGTACCTAAATTATAATTTTCTCATAGTAAGGCATAAAGGACATATACCAGGTTTCATGGTATTGGTAATCATATTGGTCCAAATTCAAATAAATTTATAACTTTATTTCCAATGAGGGATTGATCAAAATAATATCTTTAGTTTATTATTAATTATATCTAGACTTAAAGACAATATATCGACTATGTAAGACCATTTTTGTAATCTTGTTTATTCTTATTTGATTTATAATTCCATTTTTGAATAATTTAGGTTAACTTTTCCTTCTTATTAGAATATATATGAGTTACCTGACACTAAATATATTAATAGTAAAAGTTTATATTTTTCAACATCGAGATTAATGGATTTAAAATCAACACTAACATCATATTTAATGTTTAGATATAAAAATGAAAACTAATGTGAAATATATATTTTTTAGATAATGATACATAGATGATTTATTTTGAATATAGACAACAAGAATGTGTTTTTGTTATTTTTATATTAAAGAAATGAATTTTTCTTTATATAATCACTATAAGTGACCATATTTATGATTTTATTATCTTTATTTAAAAAGGATTCACGATATATCATTAGGATATCAAAGACAATAATCTATACCCTCATATTTTACTTTTTATAAGGTGTCCATTAGTTAAAAAATATGTAATTGATGAAATTTTTTTAAAAAATGAAATCCAAATACATAGGATCTACATAGAATACCCCTCATTCCCCAAGATAGACATGAAAATTGTAAAACATTCTGAATGATGAAAAAGGGAAAATATCACACTGAAGAGTTTAATTCTTCAAAAAAAATGTTTGTTTGATGTTATTAATATTATTTCTAAAATGATTTTATATTTTAATTCAAAAATAAATGATTCATGTATTATTTAAAAGAAGGAATTGTGGAGTAGAGAACACAAGGGGCCTACATAAGAGGGAGGTAAGAAGTATATTTAGGGTATTTTACTATTAGAATAAGAAAACTCAATTCACATATGAGGATATAATGAGTGTGTATCTATTATAAAAAAATATTCAATATTTCATATACTTCTTCTAGGGGTGGTTTATTTGATGAAAATTATATTTTCTAGAAGATAATGTATTTTTATGAGTAAGACAATAGCGTATTGGATTTTATTATTGTTAAAATAAATGTTTGAAGATATAAAAAAATGCAACATTAGGTTTAATATACTACACATAAACATCTATATGAATATTCCACTTCTCCATATCGATATCAATAATTTACCATTTACTCTGAGTTATATATCTAGGATCCAAAAAATCATATTAAAGAATATGATGTCATTCATTATATTTGTGATAAATTTAATTATTAGTAGATATTTATGGATTGTATTAGCATAATAGTATAAGATATTATATATGAATTGTCTTGAGTACCATTCTTTATAGATATGGATTCTATATTTTCAAAAGGTTTTGATGATTTTTTTCATTTGAATTCTTTACATTACCAACAAATTACAAATAAGGTATGAATATATTAATTATATTAATTAATGTTGGAGTTAAATTTTATTTAATATCTTAATATATATTTGTATATATATATTCTATGAAAATATTAAATTTGATGAAAAGTTTTACTGAATGAAATATTATGTTGAGGCCACTATGACTTCACATACTAATTTTTCTGAAAGTCTTTATAAATGATTGTTTTATGATTTTAGTTGTTTTAAGGTAAAATGATTATATATATTTTTGGTTTGATTATGTGATAATTATTTTTATTAATGATACCTTAATGATTATAACTAAAAATATGTTGTATCTCACAGTGATGTGAGTGTTTTCCATATAAGACAATTATTATATTTTTTCAGATATATCAATTTGACATAATTTTCTACCTATTTTTTTATTATATATCTTCATATTTTTTGTATTCTATTTGATGTTATGTTAGTGCATGGATTCATGGGGAAAAAAATTATGCCTATAATAATGAAGCAAATAAAAAATGACCAAAAAATGAATATATTTCAAACCAATTTCAGAATTAAACAATATAGTTTTAGATGGTTTATAATCCAAGTTATTATTAATCATATATTCGATATGGTAACATTTATATTAATTTAATAACCACCAAATTTATATTTTCATATATTTATTTCAATTGGATATAGTTTTTTCCATAAAAATATGTCACTTATTAGTAATGATCTATAAATGGTGATGTGTGAGGTAAAATTAATGAATTATAATAAAAGTAACATAGTTTTTAATTATAATATATTGTAATACATATATATTTTATTTTATAATTACCATTTACAAATAGAGAGTCTAGTCACGATAACTATCTAGTACGAAAAATGGACAAATGATCTATTATGTGTGGGAATATGTGAATTATTTTATAATAACAATGATTAAAAGATGGACACAATTCAATTTTGAATTGATAACTTCTTTTTAAACATAATTTTTATCATAAAAATGATTAGTGTAATGTGGTTATGATATTTACGGATTTACATATGAAATAATTATAATTAAAACCATTACATCTTTTTATAATGTCAGTTTTTATTATTTTTTTCTATTTAATTTATCATATCATTATATTAACAATAAATTTTTAATATATATTTTTTATTTTTAAACTTTTTAATTTCATATCCTATATAATTTAAAATATCTAAACTATCGATTAGTTTCTTTAGTGGATTATTTTACATGAATTATTTAATTTTAGTTTATCGCTTAACATTTATATTTTATATTTTATATTTTTATAATATAATTGTTATCTTGAAGTAATTGTTAAAACATTTAGATGTAAATAGTTATCATCAAATTTTATATTATGTTTTACTACTATAATTTCATGGTTTATTATAGTTTACATATAATATTGGTTTAGTTATTCTATTTTTGAAATTGGTTTTTTATTAAGAAATTTTATTTATTCATTAGTTATTTTTAAAAATGATATTAAAAATATAATTCTATGTGGTGATAAAATAATGAAAATTCAATGTTGTCTATAATACCATTTATATAAAATAACCATTTTTATTGAATATACCCCACATCATTTATTTTATAATAGCCACTGTATATTCCTTGATTTTTTTTCCTGGAAGGTTTTTAATGTTAGTTATTTTTATAACTAGCACATAAGATATTTATCACATTATTTGTTTTAACCAATATAATAGAAATATTTTCAGAATTTATAATAATGATATCACATGTTATCTCCACGACCCCCTCCACACAAAGTGTACCCCTCCTGGGCCGGTAATATGAGAAGGGATATAATGACCCCCGAGTCCCACCTCTAGTAGGCCCCGGGTTCCAACTAGCACTGAGGGTATAAAAAACACACAACCAGTTAAAGAGAATTGTTAGATTACATCATTCTATTTTTATTTTTTTTCCACTGTACGTAAATTAATTCTTTAATCATTAAATAACCATGACCAATTCTATATTAAATTTTTTTAGCATCACACCCAATGTCAACTGTTCCTTCAAAGAAAATTTCATCCTCATAAATATGTTCTAGCATCTCCATCCCCATAGGTTAAAGCCATTTATTCAAATATTCATTACAGAATTACTTTCCCATATTCTCAGGTATTCTAGAAAAGAATTCTATGATACTAAACACAACGTGTCTCAACATGGTGAGTAGATGTACTACCCGTCGAGTCTTTGCTGCCTATAGCAAGTGTGAAGACCCATTCTCCCTTAAAAAACTAAACATGGACAACATATGGCATAACCCACTTGTCTTCGCCTCTTTCAGGAGAAGGGTAAGCAGGACCAGCTGCCTTGAGTAGTGGGGAAAAGTAAGGAAGATAAACAACCAATAAAAATTACCAAGCATCCAATAATCACATCCATTCCATTCCATCATCCCAGGTGTCCTCCCTGACACCCACATGCATAACCCAATGGATCTCTCCACTCTAGGTGTCATCTGCTACAACAAAAAAACCCCCATGCCCCCACATATCACAATAGCCATCCAAGATCACATCACAACACAAACAACAAGAAAACAAACACTACAATTAATTGGCCTCTTGGCCCTTTAACAATCAAGAGTGTAACTCAAAACCCTTTAAAGAATTATCATATAACCAGTTCTTTAATACATCTTGGGTTAACTGATTTATTATTCATAGGTTACAAATTTGGGAAACCTAACCTGTAAGTTATCATAATTTTATAAACATGCTTACTGCACTAATTTGATTAACATCAAATTACAACAAGAACCAGATTCATTTACATGCATCCTTATCTTTATCCAAACAATTATCAATTAATCCAAATTTACATTCTTTACCAATTCCCATCAAGAATAAACAATTAGTCAAAGAAAACGTAGATATCACAATATCTAGAAAACACGTGACAATAACATGTGATTGATATCAATTTATTTATCTAGTAAAAATATTTATTATGTCAATTATGTTGAAATCTAGTGGGATTAAACATGATAAAAATAAAATTTCACGTAAAAGAAAAGAGAAGAAACTAATCCCCAACCTCAAAGAGTTCTTGAATTTCTTCATCCACCCAACGCGTCACGATCCTCCTCTCGCTCCAACTGCATCCACTTGAGGATGCCACGGAATAGCCGCACTAGAAAAACCCCAAGAAAAACCCTCTTAGAAGCATGGAGATTACATGCTATAACATGAGAGGGAGAAATAGGAGAAGATGATCCAAAAGGAGTTACGATAAAACATACCTTATATCGAGGATCGATCGACACCACCTAGTTGCATCAAAACAGAGTGGAACCATTTCGAGGAGTAAAGTTTGATTTTGAAAACCCTATGGAAAGGATTGAAAGGTTCTACTGTCTCATAATAGGGAACAAAGAGGAAGATCGAGGGAGGATGATATTTTTTCCCTTTTGAAGATTTAATGGGGTGATGGATTAAGATACTCTTAATTACCCATTAAAAGAGGATCGCATTAACCCATGTGATTTGAACAATTAAAAACATCTAGAGCCATAGGAATAATTAATATAGGATTTATGGTCTTTTAATCATTCGTCTTAATTTCAGGGTTAGAACATCATAGACGGTTCTCCATTCCAACACCATATGAGGGAGATATGTTGGATGCAAGATCCCGTAATAATAATAATTATATTATTATTGGTTGTTTCGTGGACCCGAGCCATGAACCATCATTAAAAATTACACATTAGACATGAATTGATCGTATTAATGACAAGATCACAATGCCACTGATGAGAAGTCAATCGGACATCGCACGTGGGAGTTATGGTGGGTCGAAGATTTAATAATAATATTAAATATATTATTTGATGAACGCTTTGGGTACCCGATCCAAAAACCAGAAAAAGAAATCTAATATTCGACTGATAATTTCTATCTCAATGTTAGGGTCGCATTGCCGCTGACGGTTTGTAAAATCAAGTTCGCACGAAGAAATTACAGTCGAAATAGTGTTTTAACAACAAAACAATAATATGATTATTATATTATTATTTTTAATTTCTTTATTTCAAAAACCCAATGTCACGCACACCTCTCTCCAATTTGGTGTTCCTCACTCCCTTTCACCTTAATTGATTTCCTTTTCTTTTTCTTTTATTACTCCTCTAATTAATTCTCACATTCTCTATCCAATATAACTCTTCCATTCAAGATATATTCTCCCACTCCACCAAAAGTGGAGCCTTCCCTTGGCCCTTACTCCATGTCCATCATGACCCATCTCTTTTCTCACCTCAATGTTATTATTAATAAAATTTATAATAATAACACCCATCATTAATGTTATAATTTAACCCCATTAAATTATTTGACCATGGTTATCTCATATTAAATTGAAACCATTCCATTTTATTAATCACAAACTAAAAGCAACCATTACCATAAATATTTAATAGTAATAAATCCTCTTTCAATTTCATAAACAGGTTTCCATCAATATCGTTAATAATAATTATTATTGACACCCATTATTATTTTATAATGACTCCCTGTTTCCCATCAATTAAATCCTTCTCCCAAGAAAATCACACGATATCATCCTAAACCCAAATTTTCACAAAGTAATGAACCAGAAAGGTCTGGGCAATTATATCTGATACCTCTCAAAACATTCTCATCCCTGAGAATTCCAAACTAACCTAAAAGGAGAAAAACAAATGAGGTCCGAACAACCACCCATCAATATACCTCTCAAAAAAGATCAAGCCACAAAAGCAACAAAAGAAATTCATAAACAAAACATGAAAGGTATAACCACAAAGGGAACATCATTACATGAATAGAGTTATGAATCAAACAACTCTGGTTACTGAGAACGTCTATGTGACTCACATTCCCAGGTACACTCCTCTATGTCACCGTGTCTCCACAAGACACGAACTAAGGGGATAGAACGCCCATGCAACAACTTCTCCTTGCTATCTTGGATCTCCATAGGTCGCTCCTCGAAGGTTGCATCATCCTCAACATCGATCTCTCCACAATTGATAATGTGAGAGTCATCATGAAGATAACGACAGAGCAGTGATACATGGAAAACTTCATGTATCCGACTCATCTACGAGGGATGTTTTACTCTATACACCATAGCTCCAACCTAAGATAACACCTCGAAAGGCCTAACAAACCGAGGAGAAAGCTTACTTCAATGGCCAAACCTTCGTTGTCCACGACGGGGAGTCACCTTTATAAACACATGATCCCTAAAATTAAACTCCAAGGGTCTCCTCCTTTGATCAGTATATGATTTCTGATGATCTTGTGTTGTCTTCATATTCTCACAAATCACCTGAACCATCTCTGTTGTATTCTGCACTAGTTCTGGTCGAAGAATTGCTGACTCTCTAACCCCAGTCCAGCACAATGGAGAATGGAAAGGTCGGCTATAAAAGGCTTCAAACGGCTCCATACCAATGGGGGAGTGAAAACTATTATTGTTAGAAAAATCCACCAAGGATAAGTGACTCATCGATAAACCTCCAAAATCAGAAACAAAAGAGTGTATCATTTCTTGATGAGTCTGGATGGTTTACTCTATCTGACCATCTGTTTGAGAGTGAAAACCAGTGCTAAGGCATGGTTGAGAACCAAAAGGATGTTGGAGACCCTTCCACACCCTTGAGGTAAACCAAGGATCTCGATCAGAAATGAACATCCCATGGACTCCAAGAAATCTCACCACCTTTTCTAGATACTCCCTTAACAAAACTTCCACTGAGATCGACTCCTTGATCGCTATGAATTTAGCCGATTTTGTTAAATGGTCCACAACCACACAAATAGTATCATGTTCCCAGAGATCAAGGTAAACCTGTATCAATGTCCAATGAGATGTCCTCCCACTTCCACTGAGGAATATCTAATGGCTGAAGTAGACCACCAAGAACATGATGTTTGGACTTTAACTTTTAGCAGAGTAAACATAGAGAAACCAACTCCACAACCCCACGCTTCATCCCAGGCCACCAAAACTGACTCCTCAAGGATCAGTTCATCTTTGTCATGCCAGGATGTACAGCTAAGGGAGAAATATGGAACTCTCAGAGAACCGTCTCACACATCATCAATGGAAAAAAAGCCTTCCATGATATAACACTCGGTGTTGTTCTTCCTCCATCCGACCATCAGGGGCCTCACCACAAACAATTCAGTCTCTCCAAACCTCCACCTCTAGATATCCAAACTTGGACTATTCCACCTTCTACACCAGGGATGACTGTAATGTTATCTGAAAAAGACAACCCCTACACCCAAATTCTCCCATATCAAGATGCAATGCAGACAGTTCTTCCATTACTCTCCATGAATCTTAGGATTCAGGCACAACATCACTATGTGACTTTCGGCTTAGCGCATCAGCTAAAACATTCCCTTTTCTAGGTTTATATGCTATTTCGAAGTCTAATTCCTATAAGAACTCCATCCACTAATGCTGTTGTAAGTTCAAGTCACGCTAGGAGAAAACATACCTCAAACTCTTATGATCAGTGAAAACCAAAATGTGCTCACCAATGAGGTAATGTCTCCACAAATTCAAATAAAATACCACAGCTTCCAACTACAGATCATGGGTGGAATAGTTGCATTAATGGAGATGCAACTACCGATACCCATAAGAAACAACTAACCTCTACTCCATGAGAACACAACCAAACCCAAGATGTGAAGAAATGCAGAAAACATCAAACTAGAATCCCTCAGCAGGAAGAAAGTGGACTGGATCACATAATAAATTCTCTTTTAGATACACGAATGCTGCCTGACACTGATCAGTCCATATGAATACTTGATCCTTCCTGGTCAAATCTGTCGGAGGAGCCGAAAATCGTGAGAAATTGGCTATGAACCTTCTGTAGTAGCCTGCGAGACCAAGGAAACTTCACACCGCTGACACTGTCTTGGGGGCTTCCCAAGACACAAATGCTTTTACCATCGATCGATCCACAACCACTCCCTTTTGGGAAAAAATATACCCCAAGAAACAAACTTCTCGTGCACAATACTCACAGTTCGAAAACTTCCCATACAACTGATGTTTGCGAAGAACTCCCAAAACAGCTCGAAGATGATTTGGATGATCCTCTTCAGATGTGGAGTACACAAGGATATATTTGATGAAGACTACCACGAATTTGTCCAGGAACTCACGCACATAGCATTTATCAATCCCATGAATACTACCAGATCATTTGTCACGCAAAATGGCATTACATCGAACTCATAAAGCCCATGAATGCAATAGAAACAGTCTTCAGAATATCCTCATTCTTCACAAGCATTTGATTATATCCCAACCACAAGCCAATCGTTGCGAACCAACTTTCACCCTTCAGTTGATCGAATAAATCTACAATTTGCGGAAGAGGATTGAGATTCTTTATTGTCACTTTGTTTAAGCAATGATAATCAACACACAACCGCAAACTCCCATCAGCCTTCTTCACGAACAAAAGTGGTGCACCCATGGTGACACACTTGGCCAAAAAAAACTACACTGCAACAGACCATCGAGCTTTATATGTAAGTCACGTAACTCAGAAGGGGTCATCATATATAGAGACATAGAGATAGGAGATGCTCCTAGCTGTAGCTTGATCCCAAAATCTATCTCTCATCGAGGGGTTAATATTACAACCACTTCTATAAAGACATCAGGGTAATCCTATATAAACCTAGGAAACACAAATTGTTGAACCACTGAATAAATCAGCATGATCTTAGCCATCATGGATGATAAGGATGGAACATGCCTATGAACCATCTGAGGGTCTCGCTTACTAAAAAAACCACTTGCTCTCCATCCGCACCAATGAAAACAACCTTTTTTATAACAACCCGAGATTTTATAATATATATTCTTTTTAATTTCTTTCATATCTTCTGTTTTACGCTTCACCAAGATTATCTTTCGCTATACGCAATATCGTATTAGCTTGCAGTATACGCAACACTATTCTTGGATCGTGTTACACACAATTTCATGTTTTTTTGATAGTAGTTATTCTATGAAACATTGAGTATATATATATATTCAACTTATTTTTTTATACGCAACAACAAATGAGTCATTCACTACACGCAACCATAACTTGGCTTGCCTTATATGCAAGCACGACCTTCCTCGATAGCATGTGTTGTACACAATACCGGGTTTTACTAAACAATGATATATTATTATAATATTATTATAATCTAGAAGTTATGAATAGTATTAACTAAAATTTTAATTTTATAACATTATTATTCATTTTACACATTTTCTAGAACATGGTATGAGAAAAAAATAAAATTTTCGGGTAAAATAACTATTTTTCAAAAAATGCAGTTTTTCCGCCTTTTGATGGTGCACCCACATTAAATCTAATTTTTGACATATTTATAAGTTCAATTTTAAAAAATAAAATTATTCTTTGGAATCAGGATATAAAATTTTACCTTGGACAAATTTTTCATATTATTCTGATAACTTTTATATTTTAATGAATAGTAAAAACATGATATCTTTTAATTAAAAACAACTTTTTTCACCGTAATAACTTATATGGTTAAATTATAATATTGAATGGTTTTAAAGTATAAATAGAATATATTTTTACCATTTAATATAATGTATGTTATTATAATTGATTTTACATTGAATTCGTAGGTTAAATCAATTCAATCATTTGCAATGTTTTAAAGAAAAACCCATTTTCATTCGACAACGGGATTAATTTTAATTTAATTTCTGAAACTTCTATGTATTGAATTTGAAAAAATGGATTCCATATTTGGAATCAGTGGGTCCAAATTATATTAATAGGATGTTTTTTATTTTTGGGAATTATGAATAGTAACTATGGTAAATTTTATTTACCATAGTTAAAGGTAAATCAGATAATTAAGGGTAAATATAATATTATAAAATTAATGTAACACATGACAAAATTCTATTAGATGGCTAAAAGTATACCCATATCACCTAATGGTCGGATTTGATTCATTTTATGGACTTTTGACCATGAAAATAATTTAATTATTTTTAAAATCACAGAAAGTGACAACTTGTCACCCTCTTAAATCTTATAAGTATAATAATTTTAATTTAGTGATAAACATCATAAAACATCGAACATGAATAGTTCCCAAAAATCTAATAACATTATCTAAATCATAATAATTTATTTTTAATTTTTAGGGATTAAATAATTGTTAGTAATGGTGATACATTAATGATGCAGAAATTATTTATTAAGTGAAAAATCAGTAATATAGTTTTTATTGAAATAATAATACCCATTAAAAGGCCCACAAACCTGACAAAAACATATTGGTAGTGTATATCTACACCATAATAATCCAATTACCTAATATATAACCGTTTGGAGTCTTATAAAAGGGATTAGGATACATATATTATTTTATTTTAAATGATGCCAATGTTGTCACCTTCATAATTTAATAAATATAACAATTTAAATATTGTGATTTTAAGATGATAAAATCGAGCACAATTATTATTGTGAAATATAATAGATTTATCGTCATCATAGGATTTTATTTTTAATTTTTATTCAAAATATATTTATATTATATAATTATACAAAAATGTTGTAGTAATTATTTTATTAAGAGATAAACCAAATAAATGGTTTTAAAAATAATAAAATACATATTATATAAACTATTTATTGTGTTCCACTAATTTTCTAGATACATATGACCTTTTATAAATCTATTAAATCTTTTAGTTCTAACATATCTTCTGTATATAGTTTATTTAAATTCATATAAATAAATAGTGTTAAAATTGACACTATTATTATTTTATAAAAATAACATGATATAAAATTGTTTAAAAATCACAAAAATATATAAAAATTATAAATATAACTTTATATGGTCTAAAATTTTATAAATTATCCAATTATGGATAATTCACAACAAATAAGTAAATATTAGTTATAATTTAAAATTTAGAATGTTATTACAACAAATAAAATTAAATTTTATTAAGTAAGGATAAATCAAGTTGATAATGTTTAAATTAAATTATTAACAAGTCTAAATTTTATAGGTTGATGATATTAAAACCCTATATCATCTTATATTCAAATATGTGTCATTTTTGGAGGTTTATAAGTTGGGTTAGATTTATTATAAATTAATATTTTTAAGATTTCCAAAGGTTCCTCTCTCCTCCCTTATAAAAGTGCACCTCCTCTCTCTCTTCCTCACACCACACTGAGCCTTCAAGCTTGGAAAACCCCTGACAAAATCTCTTCTCCACTTCCCTAGAAACATCCTAGAATTCCTGGTCTACTTGAAAAACGAATCTTAGTGCCCTAAGAGGAGGTTTCAAAGAGGCGTATCGAAGAAGATGTAATTTCTTCTACTGATTCTTTGAAGCTTCTTTCTTCTTAAACTTATTATTCTTTAGTTGTTTCATTATAAAGTAATAACATCAGTATAAATAATATACTGATATGTCATTATAAATATGAAACAACCCCATTTCACTTTCTATCCATCCTACGGAAAACAATATCACCGCGCGTGCGTACATACGGAATACCGTCACCACGCCGTGGTGTAATATGTTTCTCCACCAACACCTTACATGGATGAGTATAATGGTGTAAAGAATAACTATACATAGTAATTATAACATCATAATGATTCTGATATATTGTATCATCCACTCCAAATGAATTCAATAATTATGGAAACAATATCATCGCTTGTGCGTACGTACAGACTACCATCTCTACAACGCGATGAGATTCATTCTCCACATTAACCATTTAAGAATGATTATAAAGTATATATAAGCACGTATAATGAAATATATGAAATTATAAAGCTACTTTATTTATGTATATATATATCTATATCATATACTTAATTCCATTCAACTCAATAAGGAAACGAAAACAACGTTCATGCATACATATGACCTACCATCTCTATGAATGGTGTATTTCTTTCCATTTATCGATCTATTATATATATGTATATTGTGAATATATATTATATAGAAATAATTTTTTATTTTATGGAATTAAGTAATCATGATCTAATTAATTATATGAATAATTACAAGTCAAAACACGGACGACAAATGATACGATTTTACCCAAAACACTATTTAAGATGGATTTTCAAAAGAACGGCTAATATAAAGTCAAAAGTGAACCATATATGATATCTTAACTATGAATATGAATCAGTAATAAGTCAATGACATTATTTAAATTATTATACAGGAGTTTCAGATACATACGAAGCATATCAGACATAAGGTAAGGGATAACTATTCCAATCTCATTCTTATCCGAGATTGTTTATTCGTAAGTATTTACTGGGGTTAAGATTATTATCCTGGTCCATATGTTCTCAAAATGCTTACATAAAATGTTTACTTTTCTTACATGTATGTTTAAAGTCATTTTTACCCTTTTCTACTTTTACCACATCGTATAGAAGTAATCTTTCTTTTATGAGGTACTTTTTTGACTTTTCTGGCAAAAGTATGAGAAGAGTGTTTTTTTAACTTATACAGCATGAAAGGATTTTTACAGTTTTATAAGGCCTTATTTTAATGAAGATTCCTCCAAAATATTTCCTGAATATTTTCAAAAAAATCTATTTATTTTAAAATTTCATGACGTTTTGTGAAAAGAAATTGATTTTGAAGAAGAAAGGATATTTTCCTAAAGAATTCATTTCAAGTGTTTTATCAAAACCATTTTTCCATCTAAGATGAAATTATTTTATATGTGTATGTTTAAAAGTATAATGTCTCTATTATTTACATGGTTTCACTTTTCTTATTATGAAATGATATCCATTTATTTTATATGGATTAACTGATGATGGGATGATGTTTATGAAACCCATTTTATTTGTTGGGTTATTGTGAATGATGTATGTTTATTTTGTGGCACAAGTATGAATTATTGCATTATGAGATGGGTGTGACCTATATCTCCATCCAATTCATTGGGTAATGATTTATATCTCATGAGATAGACATGGATAGAACGATAAGTTAATCCAGTTTAGTGTTACAGGACTGAAATGAGGAGTGAACTCAATTCAGAAAGGGACTTTGTCCACTAAGATGGTCTTCACAGCAATGCCTTGGATATTATGGAAATCATAACAAGGGATGAATGGTTTCCACAATTACATGTTTTATTCCCTTTATATTTTATCATGTTTGATGTTCCATTATGATATATTCCTTACGTACTTCCAAGATTCATGTCTTTGCTCATGATTTTGATGTTTAGATTTTATGTTCAAGTTTTTACATTCAAATGATTATGGATTGTTTTATGTTATCTATTTTTACCCTTACTGGGAATTTTAGCTCACCCCTTTTATGTTTTCTTTTCCCCAGGATATAAATAATGGTTTTAGGTAAGAAAAAAAAGAGAAGATCTTTACAGGAGATGTTGAAGATCTTTCACCACGATTAGAAGATTTTATTTAGAGTTTCCAAAGACACTAAACTATTACGGTCCTTGTGTGTCTATTTTTGTTTTGTAATAACTATTCCAAAAAAGTAATGTAATGTCCATGTACGTCAAGATTCGGGTCTCTATAGTTGGTATTAGAGGAAAGGTTTAGCCAATCTTTGGAAACAAGGATGCGAAAACGTTAGTGAGATCCCTAGAGATATTTCTAAGGTATGTCTAGGGATGTCCCTAAGGATAAGTATACATATAAGATATAGTCTTAGAACAATGGTAACGATCTTAGAATTTAACCTAAGATGTTAGATATTTATGGTACTCTCCCTTTGTTATTTTGTTTTCCCTAGCATGATTTTTTCCTCCCACACTATTCTTTTTTGGTTTTAGATAATGGCTGGAACACGAAAGAAACCGTTTTGATCAATGTAATGGACAATGAAATGATTGTCCTCTTGAACAAACCAATGTTATGGGAGATGGAGTGAAAAATATTATTTCTATACTTACACACACTATGAATCATTCTGGACATTCAAATGAGCAAAGGAAGGAGAAACATTCTATTGAATCCTTCACGAGGCAGCGTCCACCTTCATTCAGTAGGTCTTCTGATCCATTAGTGGATGAACAATGTATCAGTACCACTGAAAAGATATTTTCAGTTCTTCAATGTTCTGAACATGATAAATTCATCTTAGAAGTATATCGTTTGGAAGGTGATGATGATCAATGGTGGAATCTTATTAAGAATATGAGGCAAAGGGATGAAATTGAGTCCATGGAATGGGACGAGTTGAAGAACTTATTTTTCAATAAGTATTTATCTTGTATTATTCGAACAAATATGGAGAAGAAGTTTCTTGAACTAAAGAAAAAGTATGATGAATCTGTTGGTATATACGAAGCGAATTTTACAAGATTTGCAAGGTATGAATCTGGCTTTATCATCCAACCTGAAAGTAAAGTTGATCAATTTCTCATTGTATTAAAACCAAGTCTTTGAAGGGAATTATCTATTAGATACTTCAGTAGCTATGAAGAAATTGTGTGTTGTTCAATCAAGGTAGAAATGGATGTTTTTGTTACATATCCATCTCATGGTTTTGACAAGAAACGAAAGATGGAGTTCAAGGAGAAATCTAAGAATAATGGTGAAAAGAATATGAATGTTTTCTTATGCTCAAAGTGTTGAAAGAAGCATGGTGGAGATTGGCTAAAAGGTACTAGAAAATGTTTTAAGTGTGGAAGAGAAGGTCATCGAGTAGCTGAGTGTCGATGTAATGGAAAAAGGGTTGCTAATGATGTGAATACTGAAAATACTGTAGAGAGAACACCACCAACAGTTGAATGCTTCAAGTGCAAGGAAATGAGGAATTATGCTAATAAATTCCCTAATACATGGGTTAATGATGATCAACGTGAGAAACCTATTAAGGAAAAGGATAAAGGGAAGTCTCATGCAATCACAATTTGTGATGTTGAGTATGAAAATGATGCCGTGTAATAATGGGATTCCCAAATAATGTTGTATATAGTATCATGGAATATTGGAATATTTATGTATTGGTCTATTATGATTTTCAATAATTTTATTTTACTAGTAACCATGGAAAGTGATTGAGATATTTTTGTAAAGAAGCTGATATGCGCATAATAAAGGGATAAGAGAAAATGAAATGTTTAACAGTATTCATGAGCTCATGTCTGATATAAGGAAATAGTTATATCATGGTTTGACTATATAGAATATTTGGGTTTTGGTATGTGGAAAGAGTTAACTTTTGAATGCACTCATGTTTTCACTAAGATTAAATGGGTATTCATTTTCCAAGAGAATACATGATTAAGGCCTTCGAATGTTTGGAATGTGACCAAAAAGACATATCTTATGATATATGGGGATCAATGATGGTATTAACATGCTTGTTATATGAAATATCTGGTAATCATTTTCACTATAATATGACAATGGACTGCAATATTATGGATAAGCCTAAAGATTGGAATGGATTGTGTTGGACATAAGTTAGTATTGTTTAAAACCTTTTTCGATATTATTGATGGGATGTTATAGTAATGTAGTTTTAGAAAATGGAAAACCTACTGGACGAGCGACAACCCGTCGCGTCAGACAAGGCTGTGGGAATCGAACCCACAACCGAAGTGCGACTGGCCTTTATCGCATACCACTAGCCTACAGGAAGTCCCTAGTTATTAGAAACTAGTTTTATTTTATTAAGCGGTATGATATATGAAGTATAAGTTCATTTTTGGAGTCATATATGATTAACCTCACCATAGATAAAATTATGTATATTTGAAAACTTTTTCTAACATTTTGTTTGAAATAGATGGAATGACCCATCATTCTATCACATGATCTGTTAACACTTCAGGAATAACAAATTCAACTTCATTTCTTTAAGTGATGAAGTGGAAATTGTTTATATCACGAACAACAGTGAGATTGTACCAACATCAAGTAAGAATTTTTTCTAATTCAAAATTTTCAACTTTAGGGAAATATAGTTACAGTATAATTAATTAATAAGGTGGTATAATTAAGAATAACAACATTAGAATTGGAATATAAAGAAATAGAATATTATTAGAAAAGATAAATTGAAATAGGAGAATAAGAACACACATATTTCTTAGTAAACCACTAAGAAAATAATAAAAATATTTATGTAACAAACCACATCATTATGAGTTAGTTATTTATGGGGTAATTGTTAATTTAGTCATAGAACATGGGCTATTTCTGTAATTTCTATTGATATAAAAATTTAACAAGTGTAGAAACCTCTATAAAATATTTCTAGAACTTTTGGGTGCTTTTACGAGGTTTTTGAGGAGATTACAATGACCGGGTGAAGGAATAAACGAGTGGAAAATTTTATCATTATTTTAATGACCACATGTTACTAGATAAAAAGCCAAAAAAGTTTACGATGGCTATGTAATAGGGATATTCACCCTTGGAGATCTACGAAGTATATAGTGAAACACTATCTATTTAGGGAAGGATAACCAAGTACTCGATATGTTTGTTTTTTAAATTCAGGAAAAGGGTCTCTTTCCGACCCTTCTATTACAACCAAACTCTGGTGTATTATCCACCGTGTTGTAAAACTAACAAAGGGAGTTTCCCTAATTAATATTTATTACCTTGCATTTTCTGTATTTATTCATAGGGGTATCATCTTGTTCTTTATGGAATCATTGTTTTAGGGTCTCCCCCACCTATTATTATTCTTATTGGAACCATTGATTTTTTATATTATAGTATTGGGATTATGTGAAAATTCCACTAAACATGGAGTAAATACCTAGAAATGAGAGGCCTTCAGTATAAAATGGCTTATTGGTAGTTAAATTGTGTGGAAACCAACTGTTTTCTCCATTTTAATAGAGGTATACTACACAATGAGTTTCCCATATATTTCATTTATTTCATTAAAAATTATATATTGGTTGATTTTAAGTTTCTATAAATTTTTCTTTTAGATGTAATAGGTGTGTTTCGATGACCATATCCATGTGATAGGTCATTATTATAGTGTTATGAGATCTCTTAATCATTTTTAGACATTATACCACTTGGGATTCAATTATTTTATTAATTATAAACTATCATAAATATATTTTTTATATTTATTACCATGAGAGAAGTTATAAAAATATTATTTTAGTATGGTTAAAGACTGGATGTGACATGGATGACATTAGAAAATGAGGTCTCTCGGTTAAAGGGGTAGGTGGTCCCTATAAAACATGACCATATGAGATTTTATGTTTAAATATTATTGTATACTAGAGAATTTTTGATTGGGTAAATTGGATAGGGATCATGAGTTTCCAATGTTATGGAATTGGAAGGCATAAAACCTCTCAATAATGTACATGAAAATTATCTAAAAATTTTCCATTATGATGTTGATTTTTTATTACCAACATTATTAATGAGATTTTGCATCACTTTTAAAAAATGATGTAAAAATCCATTTTATGATGTTTTGATAGTCATTTATAAAATAAATAATGTTTTAAATAGTTTATACACACACACACACACACACATATATATATATTATATTTCAAAAAAACATTAGATACGACTTTTTATTTTAGTTATATTAATTACTTAGGCCTAAAATATTTTAAAAAATTTAAATTTAAATTTTGAAATTTAATTTTATCTTATTTTCTCTATCACATTTGACTTCTTCTCTTACACTATACCCTAACACCTCTAACATTGATCTTCCAAGCTTCTAATATCCTTCATCCACTATCAAATTGTAGTATATCCATTTACCCCCCAATATTGGCCCCTCCCTACCATCTTTAGTAACTCTTTTATATCATCCAATACCCCCTAGATTATATATTTTCTATAGTTTTATATTTTCTTCTTGAATTGTTTTCTACTTATTAGGAATGAATTTCTATGGTCCATCATATTAAATTTTTAGTTTTTCTATTTTTTTTGAGGCTTTGAATAGTATTTTCTATGTATTGATGTGTTTAAAAAATTATGTGTATTTAAATTGTTTTGTCATATACACAAGTTTATTTATGCATTTTAATTTCTATGTTTTTTTACCAAATATTTTGTCTTTTTTCTGTATTTATTTTTTATACATTTTTTCATTATTTTTTTCATTATTTTTTTCAATCTATTTTTTATCATTATTTTTTTCTAATATTTTATCATTATTCTGTTTGGGAAATATTTTTTAATTATTTTTATATAATTCATAGAGAGACTAATAATGTATAAATATTATTATATTATTTTAAAATATATTATATTCAGTATTTATATTATCTTCAGATATTTTTAAAATTATTTCTATTTCAATTATTGTAAAAATATTATTTTTTATGTATATATTTTAATGTAAATTTGAATTTAAATTTGGAAATGAAATTACTTATATTAAATATTTAAAAAAATTACAAATGAATTTTTTTTTTGTTGGATTTATACAGGAAAAAAATGACATGAATATGATGATGCGTTCGACACATTTTTCGTATTTTCCAAACAACGACCAATTATTTAATCCATACATGAAATGTTTAAATATAAAAATGTTGCAAGGAAGGAAAATCAAAGGTCATTTTATTTTAAATTATTTTAATATGACTTACAGTCCTAGTATTTTGATTGTTAAAATTTGGTGTAATTTATGTTCTAATGGCGATGAAAATTTTTAAGATTATAATTCTAGTAAATTTAAAGAAATTATTCTTTTTATTAAATAAAAATCAATTTTCAAAACACTCATGATCAATAAAATTTATGGTTAGGTTGGAAAATAAAATTATCACAGCTCAATAAAATTTAGGGTTTTATCTATAGTGTTAATTTTTTTAACATAAACCTTATAAATGGATGGAGTGATAATAAATTTATAGAATTTCCATAGATGCTGAAAGACATACTTCCCAATGAAAATGATCAAAAATATTCAAACTATAATGTGACTAAAATATAATACCTTAGGAGATTGGGGTATAAGAGGATACAGAGATACATAAATGATTGTGTTCTATATAAGAATGAATATGATGGTATGTCAAATAATACAAAATATGGGACATCAGAGTAAATACTTCAGGTATAGTCACATGTCAATTTATCTCTTATTCCATGTATCAAGACACATACAAGGAAATTTAGAACTCCCCCTATACTTCATCCTTTAAAATGTTTATTTGAAAATCAAAAGATGCCAAAAACAAAATATGGGATATAGATGAGAGAATATATTATTGAATATTATGTCATCTTAATAATTATCCACAATAGAAAAAAATTGATCAAAAATAAACTATATCATTATATATATATATTTAAATATATTACTTGTACTATACCCATATGAAATAAATCCTTATCAGATCTCTTTTAGAAGACATATTTCATGGTTATTTTTTTTGTAAATTTATAACTTATCCTATGAATTTTGTATGAAACTAAAATATATCATGTTGAGTTGAATTATTTCTAGTCTGAATAAACTCAAAAATGATGTTGATGCTTAAATTTTACAATTTATTGATAATATAAAATATTTCATAAGATAAAGGTATTTGAGGGCATGATTCCTATAAAGAATAACACTTCCAATTACATGAAATGATTATGTTTACTTTAAATGAACTCCAATGATATTGATTTTTTTTTGGAAATAATATAACGGGGAATAAGGTTTATAGAATTTTTAAAGAAGATAATTCATATTATCAATTACAGAATTGAAGAAAAACATTGTTCATGGATCATGGATGTTTTTTTCTATGTATTAATCATATAAAATTCGATAATAGGCATTCAATTTCATATATGAATTAGAAGATTTCCCAATCCCTTGTAAACTGATCAGTATTTCAAAAGTGTGAATAAAATTTATGTCACATTTGGAAAGACATAAATATATCATAATTATAGAAATATATGTAAAAAAATCAATATTTTTTTACCACACATATTAGAGATATCATGAGATCTAACATACAACTGTTGTGATGAATGATGAGAAAAGTATCAGTAATAGTATAAATATAAATTCATTAGATATAAAAAGAAATAATATTTTTTTAAATAAATTTTTCAAAAAAATAAAAATGGGAATACGTTTATAGTTACCTCCAACTCCTAGATAAAAATAATCATACAGAAATTGAAATTTATATAGTAACTCCTGCTAGTTTCATTATTTAAAATACATCCAATCTATGTCAAATTTCACAACTATATGGTGTGTCAATTTTTGATTCCATTTTCAACCAAGTGGTAGATAATAGTTAATTAAAGAATTTAGAGAACAATTTATTTGATATAAATTATCAACTATAAATATAAATTCCACCATCATTTTTTCTTATGATGACACATTTATTGGTTTGTTTGTTTTGAGAAATAAATATTTATTGTCCACTATACATTCATTAGATATATTCATTGGAAGTTATATGAAAATAATGTTGGGGTTTTTATGTATACATATCTACTAGAAGAATCCATTTTTAATAAGTATATTTCTATGGAGGTAAAAGTTTCTTTATAGACTACTTTTCTACAGTTTAGAACTTTGGTTTATCCCACCACGGATGGATAAAATTTCAAGGAAAGGGGTTCTATGTATTTATTATAAAATAAATAATGAATGAAAAACTAATATATACACATTTATATATAATTTATAATATAATTAATGACTTTTAATTGATAAAATGACTTATTAATGTGTTAAAATCATGATATCCAAAGATGTTGGTTATTTGACATTGAACGATTTAAGAAATAATTTAATCCATTATCTAAATTGATTGTTCAGGATAGATACAATGAATCAAAAGAAATGAGATATTTAGTGGGTGAACCTTGTATAAATGTGATCTCATATTTTAGAAATTACCTTAATGTATATACATTTTGTTCTAAGGATCATGAAAATAGAAGTGTATTTAAAGAAAAAAGTTTATTACTGTTCGATGACGTAATTTATTTTTCGAGTGAAAAAGGAAAAACTTTATTTTTTCCCATCAATTAAGAAATTGTGTATTTATTCAAGATATTTGGGAGATTGATTACATTAAATTTTGAGTTCTACTGTTGAACTGTAAATGGGTTATTAAAAATAATTTTGTTAAATATGATGAATTAAAAATTAAATAGTAGATCTAATTAGATTGGAATGAATAGATGACCCATTTATTAGGGTAACACATGAAAATCAAAAATATAATCTACCTTTTGCATAAAATATGAAGTTTTATATAATTATAAAAGGAAATTTATTTTAATTTTCTAAAGAAAAATTTTATGATGTTGATGAATTATGTGACATCCTTACTTCAATTGAAATTTTATCAAATAATACTTATGATTATTGTACTATCATGATTTATGCCATACAAAATGATCATGACAAAATAATATAGGAAAAACATCCTTTGATAATTTCATAATATTATATGTACATTATTTTTATTTTCTAATTTAATTTTTAAATAATTATAATATGATATACATTATTTCTAATTTTACTATATATTTAAGTAAAATATTTCCAAAAATATGATAATTATTTTGTTTAGCAACTAGAAATTCCATATATATAAATAATAGTTTTTTTCTGATATTTTTATCAATTTATATATTACTTATGTTTTTTATATCTATTTACATTATTTCATGTCTCATATAATTTATCTTATTTTTTTAGAAATTTAGTCAACTACAATATTGAATCAGATAAAAAGTGTTTTTAGATAAGTTTTTTTTAGTGTTTAGAAAATTCTAATTTTTAATCAATTTTAAATGTATTAGTCAGATTGATATGATATTTTACATATGTTTTTTTATATTTCATTTTCAGTTTTCATATATATTGTTATTATTTTAATCATTTTTGTGAACTACCTGATGAAACATGAAAAATCTTGTTTTCAATTTAGTTGTAGTCTGTATGTATCATTTTTTAATTATTATTCAATTATATATATAGTAATTTGATTTCTAAAAATATTTACAATTTTTCTTTCTAACTATATCATTTCATGTCTCAAAAATATTTCTTGTTTTTTAGGATTTTAGTTAAATACCCTAAAAAAATAAATTATAAATGCGTTTTATTTATTTTAGTTTCTTTTGTATAATTTTAAAATTTCTATCCAATTTTATATTTAATAATTACATTTATATAATAATTTACTAATTTTTTATAGGATCATGTCAATTAAAAAAACCCGAGTCTTCTCAATGTTTAGGGATAACTATACACATTATTTTGTGGAAGAGTCTCATAATTATTATAAATTGGAGTATCCTAATTCTATAGTGGAAAATAAGTCATTTAGGGTTGTTAGTCCGAGTGTCGCATGTGTACCTAAATTATAATTTTCTAATAGTAAGTCATAAAGGACATATACTAGGTTTCATGGTATTGGTAATCACATTGGTCCAACTTCAAAAAAATTTATAACATTATTTCCAGTGAGGGATTGATCAAAATAAGATATTCAGTTTCTTATTAATTATATCTTGACTTAAAGACAATATATCGACTGTGTAAGACGATTTTTGTAATCTTGTTTATTCCTATTTGATTTATAATTCCATTTTTCAAGAATTTAGGTTAACTTTTTCTTCTTATTAGAATATATATGAATTACCTGACACTAAATATATTAATAGTAAATGTTTATATTTTTCAACATTGAGATTAATGGATTTAAAATCAACACTAACTTCATATTTAATTTTTAGATAAAAAAATGAAAACTAATGTGAAATATATATTTTTTAGATAATGATACATAGATAATTTATTTTGAATATAGACAACAAGAATGTGTTTTTGTTATTTTTATATTAAATAAATGATGTTTTCTTTATATAATCACTATAAATGACCATATTTATGATTTTATTATCTTTATTTAAAAATGATTCAAGATATATCATTAGGATATCAAAGAAAATAATCTATACCCTCATATTTTACTTTTTATAAGGTGTCCATTAGTAAAAAAATATGTAATTGATGAATTTTTTTTAAAAATGAAATCCAAATACCTAGGATCTACATAGAATACCCCTCATTCCCCAAGATAGACATGAAAATTGTAAAACATTTTAAATGATGAAAAAGGGAAAATATCACACTGAAGAGTTTAATTCTTCAATCAAATATGTTTGTATGAAGTTATTAATATTATTTCTAAAATGATTTATATTTTAATTCAAAAATAAATGATTCATGTATTATTTAAAAGAAGGAATTGTGGAGTAGAGAACACAAGGGACCTACATAAGAGGGAGGTAAGAAGTATATTTAGGGTATTTTACTATTAGAAAAAGAAAACCCAATTCACATATGAGGATATAATGAGTGTGTATCTATTATAAAATAATATTCAATATTTCATATACTTCTTCTTAGGGTGGTGTATTTGATGAAAATTATATTTTCTAGAAGATAAAGTATTTATTATGGGTAAGACAATGGGGTATTGGATTTTATTATTCGTAAAATCAATGTTTGTAGATATAAAAAAAGGCAACTTTAGGTTTAATATTCTACACATAAACCTCTATATGAATATTCCACTTCTCCATATCTATATCAATAATTTACCATTTACTCTGAGTTATATATCTAGGATCCAAAAATTCATATTAAAGAATATGATTTCATTCATTATATTTGTGATACATTTAATTATTAGTATATTTTTATGGATTGTATTAGCATAATAGTATAAGATATTATATATGAATTATCTTTAGTACCATTCTTTATAGATATGGATTCTATATTTTCAAAAGGTTTTGATGATTTTATTTCATTTGAATTCTTCACATTACCAACAAATTACCAATAAGGTATGAATATATTATTTATATTAATTAATGTTGGAGTTAAATTTTATTTAATATTTTAACATATATTTTTATATATATATTCTATGAAAATATTAAAATTTATTAAAAGTTTTACTGAATGAAATATTATGTTGAGGCCACTATGACTTCACATACTAATTTTTCTGAATGACTTTATAAATGATTATTTTATGATTTTATGATTTTATTTGTTTTAAGGTAAAATGATTATATATATTTTTGGTTTGATTATGTGATAATGATTTTTATTAATGATACCTTAATGATTATAGCTAAAAATATGTTGTAGCTCGTAGTGATGTGAGTGTTTTCCATATAAGACAATTATTATATTTTTTCAGATATATCAATTTGACATAATTCTCTACCTATTTTTTATTATATATCTTCATATTTTTTGTATTCTATTTGATATGATGTTAGTGCATGGATTTATGGGGAAACAAATTATACCTATAATAATGAAGCAAATAAAAAATGACCAAAAACTGAATATATTTCAAACCAATTTTAAAATTAGACAATATAGTTTTAGAAGGTTGATAATCCAAGTTAGTATTAATCATATATTCGATATGGTAACATTTATATTAATTTAATAACCACCAAATTTATATTTTCATATATTTATTTCGATTGGATATAGTTTTTTTCCACAAAAATAGGCCACTTATTAGAAATGATCTATAAATGGCGATGTATGAGGTAAAATTAAAGAATTATAAGATAAGTAACTTAGTTTTTAAATATAATATATTGTAATACATATTTATTTCATTTTATAATTACCATTTCCAATTAGAGAGTGTAGTCACGATAACTATCTAGTACGAATAATGGAAAAATGATCTATTATGTGTGGGAATATGTGAATTATTCTATAATAACAATGATTAAAAGATAGAAACAATTCTATTTTGAATTGATAACATCTTTTTAAACAGAATTTTTATCATAAAAAGGATTAGTGAAATGTGGTTATGATATTTAGGGATTTACATATGAAATAATTATAATTAAAACCATTACATCTTTTTATAATATTAGTTTTTATTATTTTTTTCCATTTATTTTATCATATCATTATATTAAAAATAAATTTTTAATATATATTTTTTATTTTTAAACTTTTTTATTTCGTATATTATATAATTTAAAATATCTAAACTATTGATTAGTTTCATTAGTGGATTATTTTACATGAATTATTTAATTTTAGTTTATCTCTTAACATTTATAATGTATATTTTATATTTTAATAATAAAATTGTTATCTTGAAGTAATTGTTAAAAAATTTAGATGTAAATAGTTATCATAAAATTGTATATTATGTTGTACTACTACAATTTCATGGTTTATTATAGTTTACATATATTATTGGTTTAGTTATTCTATTTTTGAAATTAGTTTTTTAATAAGAAATTTTATTTTTTCATTATTTATTTTTAAAAATGATATTAAAGATATAATTCTATGTGGCGATAAAATAACCATAATTCAATGTAGTCTATAATACCATTTATATGAAATAACCATTTTTATTCAATATAACCAACATCATTTATTTTATAATATCCACGGTATATTCCTTGATTTTTTTCCTGGAAGGTTTTTAATGTTAGTTATTTTTATAACTAACACATAAGATATTTATCACATTATTTGTTTTAACCAATATAATAGAAATATTTTCAGAATTTATAATAATAATATCACATGTTATCTCCACGACCCCCTCCCCACAAAGTGTACCCCTCCTGGGCCGGTAATATGAGAAGGGATATAATGACCCCCGAGTCCCACCTCCAGTAGGCCCCGGGTTCCAACTAGCACCGAGGGTATAAAAAACACACAACCAGTTAGAGAGCATTATTAGATTACATCATTCTATTTTTATTTTTTTCCATTGTACGTAAATTAATTCTTTAAGCATTAATTAACCATGAAAAATTCCACATTAAATTTTTTTAGCATCACACCCAAAGTCAACTGTTCCTTCAAAGAAAATTTCAACCTCATCATTATGTTCTAGCATCTCCATCCCCATAGGTTAAAGCCATTTATTCAAATATTAATTACAGAATTACTTTCCCATATTCCCAGGTATTCTCGAAAAGCATTCTATGATACTAAACACAACGTGTCTCAACACGGTGAGTAGATGTACTACCCATTGAGTCTTTGCTGCCTATAGCAAGTGTGAAGACCCATTCTCCCTTGAAGAACTAAACATGGACAATATATGGAATAACAAACTTGTCTTCACCTCTATCGGGGAAAGGGTAAGCAGGAACAGCTGCCTTGAGTAATGGGGAAAAGTAAAGAAGATAAACAACCAATAAAAATTACCAAGCATCCAATAATCACATCCATTCCATTCCATCATCCCGTGTGTCATCCCTGACAACCACATGCATAACCCGATGCATCTCTCCACTCTAGGAATCATCTGCTACAAAAAAAACCCCCATGCCCCACATATCATAATAGCCATCCAAGATCACATCACAACACAAAAAACAAGGAAACAAACACCATAATTAATTGGGCTCTTGGCCCTTTAACAATCAAGAGTGTAACTCAAAACCCTTTAAGGAATTATCATATAATCAGTTATTTAATCCATCTTGGGTTAACTGATTTATTATTCATAGGTTCCAAATTCGGGAAACCTTACTAGTAAGTTATCATAATTTAATAAACATGCTTACTGAACTAATTTTATTAACATCAAATTACAACAAGAAATAGATTAATTTACATGCATCATTATCTTTATCCAAACAATTATCAATTAATCCAAATTTACATTCTTTACCAATTCCCATCAATAATAAACAATTAATCAATGAAAACGTTGATATCAGAATATCTAGAAAACACGTGTCAATAAAATGTGATTGATATCAATTTATTTATCTGGTAAAAATATTTATTATGTCAATTACTTTGAAATCTAGTGGGATTAAACATGATAAAAATACAATTTCACGTAAAAGAAAAGAGAAGAAACTAATCCCCAACCTCAAAGAGTTCTTGACTTTCTTTATCCACCCAACGTGTCACGATCCTGCTCTCGCTCCAACTGCATCCACTCGAGGATGCCACGAAACAACCGCACTAGCAAAACCCAAAGAAAACCCCTCTTAGAAGCATGGAGATTACATGCTATAACATGGGATGGAGAAATAGGAGAAGATGATCCAAAAGGAGTTACGATAAAACATACCTTATATCGAGGATCGATCGACACCACCTAGTTGCATCAAAACAGAGTGGAACCATTTCGAGGAGTAAAGTTTGATTTTGAAACCCCAATGGAAAGGTTTGAAAGGTTCTATCGTCTCATAATAGAGAACAAAGAGGATGATCGAGGGAGGATGATATTTTTTCCCTTTTGAAGATTTAATGGGGTGATGGATTAAGATACGCTTAATTCCCCATTAAACGAGGATCACATTAACCCACGCAATTTGAACGATTAAAAACATCCTGATCCATAGGAATAATTATTGTACAATTTATGGTCTTTTAATAATTTGTCTTAATTTCAGGGTTACAACATCACAGACGGTTCTCCATTCCAACACCGTATGAGGGAGATATGTTGGATGCATGATCCCATAATAATAATAATTATATTATTATTGGTTGTTTCGTGGACCCGAGCCTAAACCATCATTTAATATTCCACATTAGACATGAATTGATCGTTTTAATGACAAGATCACATTGCCACTGATGAGAAGTCAATCGAACGTCGCACGCGAGAGTTATGGTGGGTCAAAGATTTAATAATAATATTAAATATATTATTTGATGAACGCTTTGGGTACCTGATCCAAAAACCAGAAAAAGACATCCAATATTCGACTGATAATTTCGATCTCAAAGTTAGGGTTGCATTGCCGCTGACGGTTTGTAAGATCGAGTTCGCACGAAGAAATTACGGTCGAAATAGTGTTTTAACAACAAAACAATAATATGATTATTATATTATTATTTTTAATGTCTTTATTTCAAAAACACAAATTCAGGCACACCTCTCTCCAATTTGGTGTGCCTCACTCCCTTTCACCTTAATTGATTTCCTTTTCTTTTTCTTTTATTACTCCTCTAATTAATTCTCACATTCTCTCTCCAATATAACTCTTCCATTCAAGATTTATTCTCCCACTCCACAAAAAGTGGCGCCTTCCCTTGGCCTTTAATCCATGTCCATCATGACACATCTCTTTTCTCACCTCAATGTTATTATTAATAAAATTAATAATAATAACACCCATCATTAATGTTATAATTTAACCCCATTAAATTATTTGACCATGGTTATTCTCATATTAAATTGAAACCATTCCATTTTATTAATCACAAACTAAAATCAACCATTACCATAATTATTTAATAGTAATAAATCCCCTTTCAATTTCATAAATAGGTTTCCATAAATATCATTAATAATAATTATTATTGACACCCATTATTATTTTATAATTACTCCCTATTTCCCATCAATTAAATCCTTCTCCCAAGAAACTCACACGATATCTTCCTAAACCCAAATTTTCACAAATTAATGGACCAGAAAGGTCTGGGCAATTATATCTGATACCTCTCAAAACATTCTCATCCCTGAGAATTCAAAACTAACCTAAAAAGAGAAAAACAAACGAGGTCCGAACAACCACCCATTGATATACCTCTCAAAAAAGATCAAGCCACAAAAGAAACAAAAGAAATTCATAAACAAAACATAAAAGGTCTAACCAAAAAGGGAACATCGTTACATGAAAAGAGTTATGAATCAAACAACTCTGGTTATTGAGCATGTCTCTGTGACTCACGTTCCCAGGTACACTCCTCCATGTCACCATGTCTCCACAAGACACGAACTAAGGGGATATAATGCCCATGCAACAACTTCTCCTTGCTGTCTTGGATCTCCACAGGTCAATCCTCGAAGGTTGATTCATCATAAACATCGATCTCTCCACAATTGATAATGTGAGAGTCATCATGAAGATAACGACAGAGCTGTGATACATGGAAAATGTCATGTATCCGACTCATATACGAGGGAATTGTTACTCTATACACCACATCTCCAACACAAGATAACACCATGAAAGGCCTAAAAAACAGTGGAGAAAGCTTACTTCCATGGCCAAACCTTCGCTGCCCACAACGGGGAGTCACCTTCAGAAACACATGATCCCCAACATTAAACTCCAAGGGTATCCTCCTTTAATCAGTATATGATTTCTGATGATCTTGTGTTGTCTTCATATTCTCACAAATCACCTAAACCATCTCTGTTGTATTCTGCACTAGTTCTGGTCAGAGAATTGCTGACTCTCTGACCCCAGTCCAGCACAATGCAGAATGGGAAGGTCCGCCATAAAAGGCTTCAAACGGCTCCATACCGATGGGGGAGTGAAAACTATTATTGTTTGAAAACTCCACCAAGGTTAAGTGCCTCATCCATAAACCTCCAAAATCAGAAACAAAAGAGTGTATCATTTCTTCATGAGTCTGGATGGTTTACTCTATCTGACCATCTGTTTGAGAGTGAAAACCAGTGCTAAGGCATGGTTGAGAACCAAAAGCATGTTGGAGACCCCTCCACACCCCGGAGGTAAAACAAGGATCTCGATCAGAAATGATCATCCCAGGGACTCCATGAAATCTCACCACCTCTTCTAGATACTCCCTTAACAAAACGTCCACTGAGCTTGACTCCTTGATCGCTATGAAGTTAGCCGATTTTGTTAAATGGTCCACAACCACGCAACTAGAATCATGTTCCCAAAGCTCAAGGTAAACCTGTATCAATGTCCATTGAGATGTCCTCCCACTTCCACTGAGGAATCTCTAATGGTTGCAGAATACCACCAAGAACATGATGTTTGGCATTTAACTTTTAGCAGGCTATACATAGAGACACAAACTCCGCAACCGCATGCTTCACCCCAGGCCACCAAAACTAACTCCTCAAGGATCGGTTCATATTTTTCATGCCAAGATGTACAGCTAAGGGTGAAATATGGAACTCTCAGAGAACCGTATCACACATCGTCAATGGAAAAAATCCTTCCATGATATAACACTCGGTGTTGTTCATCCTCCATCCGACCATCAGGGGCCTCACCACAAACAATTAAGTCTCTCCAAACCTCCACCTCTAGATATCCCAACTAGGACTCTTCCACCTTCTGCACCAGGGATGATTGTAAGGTTATCTGAAAAAGACAACCTCTACCCCCAACTTCTCCCATATCAAGATGCAATGCAGACAGTTCTTCCATTACTCTCCATGAATCTTAGGATTCATGCACAACATCACTATGTGAATTTTGGCTTAGCGCATCAGCTAAAACATTCCCTTTTCCAGGTTTATATGATATTTCGAAGTCTAATTCCTATAAGAACTCCATCCACCAATGTTGTTGTAAGTTCAAGTCACGCTAGGAGAAAACATACCTCAAACTCTTATGATCAGTGAAAACCAAAATGTGCTCACCAATGAGGTAATGTCTCCACAAATTTAAATAAAATACCACATATTCCAACTAAAGATCATGGGTGGCATAGTTGCATTAATGGAGATGCAACTACCGATACCCATAAGAAACAACTAACCTCTCCTCCATGAGAACACAGCCAAACCCAAGATGTGAAGAAATGCAGAAAACATCAAAATAGACTCCCTCAGCAGGAAGACAGAGGACTGGATCACTTAATAAATTCTTCTTTAGATACATGAATGCTGCCTGACACTGATCAGTCCATGTGAATACTTGATCCTTTCTGGTCAAATCTTTCGGAGGAGACGCAAATCATGAGAAATTGGATATGAACCTTCTGTAGTAGCCTGTAAGACCAAGGAAACTTCACACCTCTGACACTGTCTTGGGGGTTTCCCAAGACACAACTGCTTCTACTATCGATCGATCCACAGCTACTCCCTATTGGGAAAAAACATACCCCATGAAACAAACTTATCATGCACAAAACTCACAGTTCGAAAACATCCCATACAGCTGATGTTTGCGAAGAACTCCCAAAACAGCTCGAAGATGATTTACATGATCCTCTTTAGATGTGGAGTACATAGGGATATCGTCGATGAAGACTATCACGAATTTGTCCAGGAACTCACGGAAACTGCATTTATCAATCCCATGAATATGACCGGATCATTTGACACGTGAAATGGCATTACAATGAACTCATAAAGCCCATGACTGCAACAGAAACAGTCTTCAGAATATCCTCATTCTTCACACGCATTTGATTATATCCCAACCACAAGTGAATCATTGAGAACCAACTTTCACCCTTTAGTTGATCGAATAAATCTACAATTCGCGGAAGAGGATTGAGATTCTTTATTGTCACTTTGTTTTAGTGATGATAATCAACACACAACTGCAAACTCCCATCAGCCTTCTTCACGAACAAAAGTGGTGCACCCATGGTGACACACTTGGCCGAACAAAACTGCACTGCAACAGACCATCGAGCTTTATATGTAAGTCTCGTAATTCAGAAGGGGTCATCATATATGGAGACATAGAGAAAGTAGACGCTCCTAGCTGTAGCTTGATCCCGAAATCTTTCTCTCATCGAGGGGTCAATGTTACAACCACTTCCAGAAAGACATCAAGGTAATACTATATAAACATAAGAAACACAAATTGTTGAACCACTGAAGAAATCAGCATGATCTTAGCCATCATGGATGATAAGGATGAAACATGCCTATGAACCATCTGAGGGACTCACTCACCAAAAATCACCACTTGCTCTCCATCCGCACCAATGAAAAAGACGTTTTTTGTAACAACCAGAGATTTTATAATATATATTCTTTTTAATTTCTTTTATATCTTCTGTTGTACGCTTCACCAAGATTATCTTGCGCTATACACAATATTGTATTAGCTTCCAGTATACGCAACACTATTCTTGGATCGTGTTACACACAATTTAATGTTTGTTTGATAGTAGTTATTCTACGAAACATTGAGTATATATATATATTCAATTTATTTTGTTATACGCAACAACAAAGGAGTCATTGACTACATGCAACCCTAACTTGGCTTTCCTTACACGCAATCACGACCTTCCTCGATAGCGTGTGTTGTACACAATACCGGGTTTTACTAAACAACGATATATTATTATAATATTATTATGAACTAGAAGTTATGAATAGTATTAACTAAATTTTTAATTTTATAACATTATTATTCATTTTACACATTTTCTAGAACATGGTATATGAACAAAATATAATTTTCGGGTAAAATAAGTATTTCTCAAAAAAAGCAGTTTTGCCACCTTTTGATGGTGGACCCACATTAAATATAATTTTTGACATGTTTATAAGTTAAATTTTAAAAAATAAAATTATTCTTTGGAATCAGGATATAAAATTTTACCTTGGATAAAATTTTCATATTATTCTGATAACTTTCATATTTTAATGAATAGTAAAAACATGCTATCTTTTAATTAAAAACAACTTTTTTCACCGTAATAACTTATGTGGTTAAATTATAATATTTAATGGTTTTAAAGTAAAAATAGAATATATTTTTACAATTTAAAATAATGTATGTCATTAGAATTGATTTTACATTGAATTCGTAGGTTAAATCAATTCAATCTTTTGCAATGTTTTAAGAAAAAACCCGTTTTCATTCGACAACGAGATTAATTTTAATTTAATTTCTGGAAATTCTGTTTATTGAATTTGAAAAAATGGATTGCATATTTGGAATCAGTGGGTCCAAATTATGTTAATAGGATGCTTTTTATTTTTGGGAATTATGAATAGTAACTACGGTAAATTTTATTTACCATAGTTAAAGGTAAATCAGATAATTAAGGGTAAATATAATATTATAAAATTACCGTAACACATGCCAAAATTCTATTGGATGGATAAAAGCAGACCCATATCACATAATGGTCGGATTTGATTCATTTTATGGACTTTTGACCATGAAAATAATTTAATTATTATTAAAATCACAGAAAGTGACAACATGTCACTCTCTTAAATCTTATAAGTATAATAATTTTAATTTAGTGATAAACATCATAAAACATCAAACATGAATAGTCTCCCAAAATATAATAATATTATCTAAATCATGATAATTTATTTTTAATTTTTAGGGATTAAATAATTGTTATAAATGGTGATACATTAATAATGCAGGAATTATTTATTAAGTGAAAAATCAGTAATATAGTTTTTATTGAAATAATAATACCCATTGAAAGGCCCAAAAACCTGAAAAAAACTTATTGGTAGTGTATATCTACACCATAATAATCCAATTATCTAATATATAACCGTTTAGAGTCCTATAAAAGTGATTATGACACTTATATTATTTTATTTTAAATGATGCCAAAGTTGTCACCTTCATAATTTAATAAATATAACAATTTAAATATTGTGATTTTAAGATTATAAAATAGAGTACAATTATTATTGTGAAAGGTAATAGATTTATCTTTATCATAGGATTTTATTATAAATTTTTATTCAAAAAATATTTATATTAAATAATTATACAAAAATGTTGTAGTAATTATTTTATTAAGAGTTAAACCAAATAAATGGTTTTAAAAATAATAAAATAAATATTATATGAACTATTTAATGTGCTCCACTAATTTTCTAGATACATATGACCTTTTATAAATCTATTAAAGCTTTTAGTTATAACATATCTTTTGTATATATTTTATTTAAATTCATATAAATAAATAGTGTCAAAATTGACACTATTATTATTTTATAAAAATAACATATTATAAAATTGTTGAAAAATCACAAAAATATATAAAAATTATAAATATAAATCTAGATGGTCTAAAATGTTATAAAGTATCCAATTATGGACAATTCACAACAAATAAGTAAATATTTGTTATAATTTAAAATTTAGAATGTTATTACAACAAATAAAATTAAATTGATTAAGTAAGGATAAATCAAGTTGATAATGTTTAAAATAAATTCTTAACAAGTATAAATTTTATAGGTTGATGATATTACAACCCTATCTCATCTAATATTAGAATATGTGTCATTTTTGGAGGTTTCTACGTTGGGTTAGATTTATTATAAATTAATATTTTTAAGATTTCCAAAGGTTCCCCTCTCCTCCCTTATAAAAGGGAACCTCCTCCCTCTCTTCCTCACACCACTCTGAGCCTTCAAGCTCGGAAAAACCCTCAAAAAATCTCTTCTCCACTTCCATAGAAACATCCTAGAAGTCTTGGTCTACTTGAAAGAAGAATCATAGTGCCCTAAGAGGAGGTTTCAAAGAGGCGTATCAAAGAAGAGGTAATTTCTTCTACCGATTCTTTCAAGCTTCTTTCTTCTTCAACTTATTATTATTTATTTGTTTTATTATAAAGTAATAAAATAAGTATAACTAATATACTGATATGTTTTTATAAATATAAAACAACCCCATTTCACTTTCTATCCATCCTACGGAAAACAATATCACCGCACGTGCGTACGTACGGAATACCATCACCACGCCGTGGTGTAATCTGTTTTTCAACCAACACATTACATGGATGGGTATAATGGTGTAAAGAATAACTATACATAGTTATTATAACATAATAATGATTCTGATATATTGTATCATCCACTCCAAATCAATTCAATAATTATAGAAATGATATCATCGCTCGTGCGTACGTACGGACTACCATCTCCACATCACGATGAGATTCATTCTCCACGTTTACCATTTAAGAATGATTATAAAGTATATATAAGCACTTATAATGAAATATATCAAATTATAAAGCTAATTTATATATATATATATATATATATATCTATATCGTCTACTTAATTCTATTCAACTCAATAAGAAAACGAAAACAACGTTCATGCGTACGTACGACCTACCGTCTCTATGAATGGTGTATTTATTTCCATTTATCGATCTATTATATATATGTATATTCTGAATATATATTATATATAAATCATGTTTTATATTATGGAATTATGTAATCATGACCTAATTAATCATATGAATAATTACAAGTCAAAACACGGACTACAAATGAAACGATTTTACCCAAAACTCTCTTTAACATGGAATTTTCAAAAGAACAGATAATATAAAGTCATAAGTGAACCTTATATGATATCATACAAATGAATATGATTCAGTAATAAGTCAATGACATTATTTAAATCATTATACAGGAGGTTCAGATACATACGAAGCATATCAGACATAAGGTAAGGGATAACTATTCCAATCTCATTCTTATCCGAGATTGTTTATTCATAAGTATTTACTAGGGTTATGATTATTATCCTGGTCCTTATGTTATCAAAATTCTTTCATAAAATGTTTAATTTTCTTACATGTATGTTTAAAGTCATTTTTACCCTTTTCTACTTTTACCACATCGTATGGAAGTAATCTTTCTTTTATGAGGTACTTTTTTGACTTTTCCGGCAAAAGTATGAGAAGAATGTTTTTTTAACTTATACAACATGAAAGGATTTTTACAGTTTTATAAGGCCTTATTTTAATGAAGCTTCCTCAAAAATATTTCCTAACTATTTTCAAAAAAATCTATTTATTTTAAAATTTCATGACGTTTTGTGGAAAGAAATTGATTTTGAAGAAGAAAGGATATTTTCCTAAAGAATTCATTTCAAGTGTTTTATCAAAACCATTTCTATATCTAAGATGAAATTATTTTATATATGTATGTTTCCAAGTATAATGTCTATATTATTTATATTGTTTCACTTTTCTTATTATGAAATGATATCCATTTATTTTATATGGATTAAGTGATGATGTGATGATGTTTATGAAACCCATTTTATTCGTTGGGTTATTGTGAATGATGTATGTTTATTTTGTGGCACAAGTATGAATGATTTCATTATGAGATGGGTGTGACATATATCTCCATCCAATTAATTGCGTAATGATTTATATCTCATGAGATAGACATGGCTGGAATGGTATGTTAATCATGTTCAGTGTTACAAGACTGAAACGAGGAGTGAACTCAATTCAGAAAGGACTTTGTCCACTAAGATGGTCTTCACAGCAATGCCTTGGATATTATGGAAATCATAACAAGGGATGAATGGTTGCCACAATTACATGTTTTATTACCAATATATTTTATCATGGTTGATGTTCCATTATGTTATATGCCTTACGTACTTCTAAGATTCATGTCTTTGCTCATGAATTTAATGTTTAGATTTTATGTTCAAGTTTTTGCATTCAAATGTTTATGGATTGTTTTATGTTATCTATTTTTACCCTTACTAGGAATTTTAGCTCACCCATTTTATGTTTTCTTTTCCCCATGATATAAATAAAGGTTTTAGGTAAGAAAAAAAAAGAGAAGATCTTTATGGGAGATGTTGAAGATCTTTCACCACAATTAGAAGATTTTATTTCGAGTTTCCAAAGACACTAAACTATTACGGTCCTTGTGTGTCTATTTTTGTTTTGTAATAAATATTACGCAAAAGTAATGTAATGTCCATGTACATCATGATTTGGGTCTCTATAGTTGGTATTAGAGGAAATGTTTAGTCAATCTTTGGAAACAGGGATGCGAAAACGTTAGTGAGATCCCTAGAGATATTTCTAAGGTATGTCTAGGGATGTCCCTAAGGATAAGTATACGTATAGGATATAGTCTTAGAACAACGGTAACGATATTATAATTTAACCTAAGATGTTAGGTATTGATGGTACTCACCCTTTGTTATGTCATTATCATTGATTTTACATTGAATTCGTAGGTTAAATCAATTCAATCTTTTTCAATGTTTTAAACAAAAACCCGTTTTCATTCGAAAACGCGATTAATTTTTATTTAATTTCTGCAACTTCTATGTATTGAATTTGAAAAAATGAATTCCATATTTGGAATTAGTGGGTCCACATTATGTTAATAGGCTTCTTTTTATTTTTGAGAATTATGAATAGTAACTACGGTAAATTTTATTTACCTCAGTTAAAGGTAAATCTGGTAATTAAGGGTAAATATAATATTATAAAATTACCCTAACACATGCCAAAAATCTATTGGATGGATAAAAGTAGACCCATATCACATAAGGGTCAGATTAGATTCATTTTATGGACTTTTGACCATGAAAAGAATTTAATTATTATTAAAACCAAAGAAAGTGACAACCTGTCAATCTCTTAAATCTTATAAGTATAATAATTTAAATTTACTGATAAACATCATAAAACTTCAAAAATGAATAGTCTCCAGAAATCTAATAAAAGTATCTACATCATGAAATTTTATTTAGAATTTTTAGGGATTAAATAATTGTCATTAATGGTGATACATTAATGATGCAGAAATTATTTATTAAGTGAAAAATCAGTAATATAGTTTTTATTGAAATAATAATACCCATTAAAAGGCCCAAAAACCTCACCAAAAATTATTTCTAGTGTATATATATACCATAATAATCCAATTACCTAATATATAACCGTTTGTAGTCTTATAAAACTGATTATAACACTTATATTATTTTATTTTAAATGATGCCAATGTTGTAACCTTCATAATTTAATAAATATAACAACTTAAATATTGTGATTTTAAGATGATAAATTAGAGTAAAAGTATTATTTTGAAATTTAATATATTTATCTTGGTCATAGGACCTTATTTTTAATTTTTATGCAACAAATATGTATATTAAATAATTATACAAAAAGGTTGTAGTAATTAATTTATTAAGAGATAAACCAAATAAATGGTTTTAAAAATAATAAAATAAATATTATATGAACTATTTAATGTGCTCCACTAATTTTCTAGATACACAGGACCTTTTATAAATCTATTAAAGCTTTTAGTTATAACATATCTTCTGTATATATTTTATTTAAATTCATATGAATGAATAGTGTCAAAATTGACACTTATTATTTTATAAAAACAACATATTACAAAATTGTTTAAAAATCACAAAAATATATAAAAATTATAAATATAACTTTATATGGTCTAAAATTTTATAAAGTATCCAATTATGGACAATTCAAAACAAATAAGTAATTATGTTTTATAATTTAAAATTTAGAATGTTATTACAACAAATAAAATTAAATTGATTAAGTAAGGATAAATCAAGTTGATAATGTTTAAAATAAATTCTTTACATGTCTAAATTTTATAGGTTGATGATATTAAAACCATATCGCATATAATATTCTAATATGAGTCATTTTTGGAGGTTTTTAAGTAGGGTTAGATTTATTATAATTTAATATTTTTAAGATTTCCAAATGTGCCCCTCTCCTCCCTTATAAAAGGGCACCTCCTCCCTCTCTTCCTCACACCACTTTGATCATTCATGCTCGGCCAACCCCTGCCATATTATCATCTCCACTTCCCTAGAAACATCCGAGAAGTCCTGGTCTACTTCAAAGACCAATCGTAGTGCCCTAAGAGGACGTTTCAAAGAGGCGTATTGAAGAAGAGGTAATTTCTTCAACCGATTCATTCAAGCTTCTTTCTTCTTCAAATTCTAATTATTTAGTTTGTTTAATTATAAATTAATAACATCAGTATCAATAATATACTAATATGTTATTATAATTATGAAACAACCCCATTTCACCTTCTATCCATAATACGGAAAACAAAATCAACGCACGTGCGTACGTACGGAATACCGTCTCCACGCCGTGGTGTAATCTGTTTTTCCACCAACACCTTACATGGATAGGGATAATGGTGTAAAGAATAACTATACATAATATTAGAACATTATAATGATTATTATATATTTTATAATCCACTCTAATTCAATTCAATAATTATGGAAACGATATCATCGCTCGTGCGTACGTACGGACCACCGTCTCCACGACGCGATGAGATTCGTTCTCCACGTTTACCATTTATGGATGATTATAATTTATACATAAGAAATAATAATGAAATATATGACATTATAAAGCTACTAGATTTATGTATATATATATATGTATATCATCTAATTTATTCCATTCAACTCAATAAGGAAATGAAAACAGCGTTCATTCGTACGTACGGCCTACCGTCTCCATGAACGGTGTATTTATTTCCATTTATCGATCTATTATATATATGTATATTATGAATATATATTATATATAAATCATGTTTTATATTCTGGAATTATTTAATCATGATCTAATTAATCATATGAATAATTACAAGTCAAAACACGGACGACAGGGATGCGAAAACGTTAGTGAGACCCCTAGAGATATTTATAAGGTATGTCTAGGGATGTCCCTAAAGATAAGTATACGTATAGGATATAGTCTTAGAACAATGGTAACAATCTTAGAATTTAACCTAATATTTTAGATATTGATGGTACTCGCCCTTTGTTATGTTGTTTTCCCTAGCATGATTTTTGCCTCTCACACTATTCTTTTTTCGTTTTAGATGATGGCTGGAACCCGAAAGAAACCGTTTTGATCAATGTAATGGACAATGAAATGATTGTACTTTTGAAGAAACCAATGTTATGGGAGATGGAGTGAAAAATCTTATTTCTATACTTACACAGGCTATGAATCATTCTGGACTATCAAATGAGCAAAGGAAGGAGCAACATTCTATTGAATCATTCATGAGGCAGCGTCCACCTTCATTCAGCAGGTCTTCTAATCCATTTGTGGATGAACAATAGATCAGTACCACTGAAAAGGTATTTTCAGTTCTTCAATGTTCTGAACATGTTAAATTCATCTTAACAGTATATCGTTTGGAAGATGATGATGATCAATGGTGGAATCTTATTAAGAATATGAGGTAAAGGGATGAAATTGTGTCTATGGAATGGGATGAGTTCAAGAACTTATTTTTCAATATGTATTTCTCTTGTATTATTCGAACAAAGATGGAGAAGGAGTTTCTTGAACTAAAGCAAAAGGATGATGAATTTGTTGGTATATACGAAGTGAATTTTACAAGACTTGCAATGTATGCATCTGGCTTTATCATCCAACCTGAAAGTAAAGTTGATCGGTTATTCATTGGCTTAAAACCAAGTCTTTGAAGGGAATTAACTATAAGATAATTCAGTAGAAATCAGGTGGTTTACAAGAACTGGATGGGTTTCTATTATTCTTGTCACCGCCTGGGACATGAAGTGGAGTTTTTCCATAGGAATGGTGCTTTGAAGGACCAGCTACATGTTCATAGTATAAGGGATGGAGAGTCTAGGAGAAGACCAACAGATTTGGCTCTGAGGGTGGGATGTGATCAGAAGGAGCCTGGTCATGTTAGAGAAGAGGAGGGTTCCCAATATACAGGAGTGGACAATCTGTTAGGTGAGGCCACCAAGGCAGCTGTTGAGGAGATTATTTCCCCTGTTGTTGAGGAGATGAATATAGAAGGGGTAGATTTGGTTACCTAGGCGCCAGTGGTGTATGGGATGGTGGTTGAGGTCAGTAGGGTGATGGAGGAGTATGGCCAAGGTGTAATGGATTCGGTGGATTGGATGCTTGCTGGAGGGGTAGCTGATTTGTTTCAGGCTATGGGGGATGCGAGTACTAGTCCTGTCCTGTAGGTTCCTTGTACAAGAGGGGATAGAGGTTTGGATCCAATGGACAAGTCTTTTGTGGATTTATCCAATAGGTTTGAATGCCTTGGTAATGGTGATGTTGAACCGGTTTTGAATAGTGTTTCCAAAGGTGGGGAGGAGGGTATGGAGCCAACAAGAAATGAGACTTCTATTGGGAATTAGGGTCACGAGGAGGCCTCCAAGGAGTTATGCATGGATGGAAGTAATACTTCGCCCAAGAGAAGGAGGGGAAAGAGCAGGAGCAATGATAATAATGGGAATGTGGCCTTGTCCAGTTATATGGAAAAGGTTCCGAATGAAGGCAGACGTATCTCTTTAGTGTAAATTAGCAATACAGATTAGAGGTTGGATAATTTGGAATGCCTGATTTCTGTTTGGAGGGAGCAACATAATCGAGGAGAGGAGAAATTTGGGTGAGGAACAGGAACTGTGAGTAATCTTGCTAGGATTTAATTCAGTGATATTGTCAACAGAGGAACTCAAAAGATGGATACAAGTGGTAGGCCTATGTCTACTCAAACAAGAAGAAGGGTGCAGAAGGATTACTCTCACCTTTCGCAGCCGTTGAGGACTAGATCAGCTTCTAAGCAGAGTGGGGAGATGGTGATTGCTTTGAAAAAGGGAAGAGTGGCCTTTGATGCCTCACCTGAATGGCCTATTCTAGAGAAGCTTAGAAGTAGGGTTCAAAGTGAAAACTATTGGAGGAACCCAGAGTGGGAGTCGGATTTGGGTGAGGTAGAATCCTACATGGGTTTTGGAGACGATTATAGCTATTATGATGTGTAATATTTTGATGTTCTGGTTTATTTATGTTTCGTCTTTGTATGCAGGTTGTACGTTGGGGTACCAATCCCCTTTAACCCAGCTTTAGAAAATGAAAAAAAATGATTTGTAGTCAGAATTTGTACAAACTTTCCGGAATATGTATGTTCATGATGAAATATTATAAAATAGTGAATATCATTGTTTATTTGAATATATCTAGGTGTCAAAGTCAATAACCTTGAACCCCAATAGTTTTGAGACATGATTGTAAGACTCAAAATTTTTTTTAAGACCATATCTAATGATGAAATATCATAGTGAATTGATCGGACAACTTAATAATGAAGTAGCATTATTTAATATTTCATGTAAATTTATTTTTCACTATAAATATTGTATTATCTAAGTTGTTTTTCCAAGATAACCATTAAGATGATTGAATAAGATAATACTATCAAGTGCCTCTCATGGTAAAATCGTACCAATATTTGGTGGCAGTAAATGATGACATCAAGGGGGGCTGAAAACATCTCTCATACAGATCGTTTAGCATAATTTGGAAGAAAGGAGATGCCTCGCGGTGTGGGCTTCATGAAACATTGTAGTGGTATTACTGACAATATATTAGAATCAAAAAAATTAGTGATTACCTACTGAAAGATTAATGTTCAGTGGATACCAAATCCAAATTTGGATATGCATTAATAAAAAAAATGCATTTTTAAAGCTAAAATTGCACAAAAAGTAGAAAATCTTTCATGTAAAGAAAGATATATTGAATACAGTGCCATTAATGATGTTATGAACCAATATTACCAAATCTATCATCTGAAAAAATAATCAAATCAACATTTAATTTTATATTCTGGAATTAGTCTAATGATTTTGGATTTATGAATATCTGTGGGTATATTTCTTGTTATAGAGTGAAGGGGGCATCAAATTCAGTATTTAAGGTTGTATTAGTTTCAACCATATTTAGGATATAATTCCAATGGTGTTTAAAAGAGTAATAATTGAAGAGGGGAAATATATCTCTTAATTTTGTATTCGATAAGTAGTTTTATAGGTGATTAATTCTCTGAGCATAATTATTTCATAGAGTATGTTGAGGATGTGGGTTATAAAATCGACATGATATTTCCCAATTATACAAGGACCCTTTGTATTATTTTGACAAAGGATGAGAGAAGAATTATTTTTTGTATGGGATGCTTTGGGAATGGTTTGAAATTTTCAACAAAATCCAAATGGGGATATTGTTGAAACAATGGCTTTATTTGTTAAATTTTTGGAAAATATATAAGGTATGAATGACATATGTTTGATTGAAGAGGAATGTTCATTCTTAAGAATAATGGAATAAATATATATTTCATGACGTTGTGTTGAAAATATATATTTGGAGGGTTTATTCTATGTGTAAACATAAAGAATAACTTTTAGAAGAAAACTTATTGTGATGGTGTGCATGAAGGAATTGCATATTAAAATGATATTCATGATTTGGATACATTGATATGTGTTTCGAGCATGGATGAATGTTGGTACAGGTTGTCCATTGGATGTGGATTATGTTCACTGGATGAATTGAAGAGGTAGATGATATATTAAGGATGAAATTTATCTTAATATAATAAGTCTGTAACTGATCTAAAATACATTATTGTTGGAACATTTTTTACTTCTATAGTAGGATGAGGTTACACAACATTTTAGTGGCCTACTTAAATATTATTTAACAGGGAGTCAGAAGCTTCCATGAAGTTGTTATAGAATGGGAACTATGGCTATAAGTGTGGAAAAGTAGGACAACATGTAGTGTTCATGAGGTAAAATATGTATCATGTGAATGAAAATGTTTCATGGATCATATGGTTGCATGAATCATGTTTATTGGTCTCTTGAATGCGGATATTCACATATTTCAATATATCTCATATTTGACCGCAGTGAAGGTTTTCACGCCTGTAATACTGTATTATTAAGAAGAAGAAGAAAACCAAGAAATTGTTTTTATATGTGTTATATGGAACTCCCTTTGGTGTCTTTGAAAAGGGTTTAATCACCCTTCTCCTAGGAGGGATATATTGGAATTTTGAAAGAATTACAAGGGGCATTTATCTTTTTCCTATAGAGATTCATAAGTCAATCTAGAGATCCCATCAATCATGAGGCATTTAACCGTACTTTTCCAAATGATTAAGATTCTCACAAAAAACAAAACTATGTGGGGTGGATCTAAGAATGAAAAAAATCATCATAGAAAAATTAGTGGGAAGATTCACCATGTTCTTAACATTGTAGTAGAGAATGAAGGTATCTTTAGAGAAAATCAAGTATTTATTTTTGGGATATTATTTTATTAAGGGTTGTGTGGAACTCCACTCAGTGTATGTGATAAGTGAATAATTTTCTTTCCCATATTTGTGATATGCTGACAAGTCATGAGTCCTAACATGAGGTCAATTAAGTATTTTCTAGGAATTTCAAACCAAACTATCAATTTTATTGTAGAGTATTTTTGGCACCGAGGTATTTAGGTTGTTTCATTAGGTTGAAATCTAATCCCCAACTCCAACAATGTACAATAGCTCACGATCTGATATTACATTATCAAAATGGTTATGAATGCGAATTTACATTAATTTTTCCTAACACATTACTATTTCACAACCTTTTATACACAAAGCATTTCCAGAATCAATATATATTTCATAGCCTCCCAAATCGACTCATTATAAATTCTAATGTCTGTAATCCTTATTCAAGGGAATTCACAATTCATTCCAAGACATTCCCAATCCCTCCCTAATTTTCCATGTTTCCTATCCCTTCCCATGGTTCAGACATAGATTCCAATATAGGAATACTATAATGGACTAAGGTGGATTGGCTACACCCATGGGATGAAATATGTTTCTAGGCATCAAGAAATCACCACTAGGGAATGATTCCACTCACACACAATTAATTTAAACAACATGAGAAAATAAATAAAATTTAGGCACCACTCATTCATACATCATACATCTACACTAAAGGAAAAGAAAATAAACAGAATCAATATAATATAATGGTATAAAAAATGAAACACACTAATTACTCCCTCTACTGCCCCAATCTCCCTCCCCTGCAAAGAAAACTGTTTAGCCACCTCCAGTGACCTTCTTGACCCCTTTGTAGAATATAAATACCCTATTCTATAGAAAGTAGTAATAGGCCTAATTGGCCGATGTGATAAAGAAAATACAATAAAAAACTAAACTAAACATACTTTTCTCTTATGACTATACAAGTCACTACATCAATATAATAACCACAATGCCTCATGGGTAAAAATATGTTCCAGAAATCAAGGAGGAAACAGATTATATTAGTTCAAGATGATGTGGATCCATCTATTTTTTTCTGTTTCATTTAACTAGGATCGATTATTATAGTTATGTTATGTATACTTTAGTCAAAAGGTGGTGTGTTAAAAAGTTTCATTATGATTTCATGATCAATTTTTTTTACCTAAGTCTCTACTAATGTAATATTATTTTTTCTCTAGATCAAATCTCCCATGTAAGGTGGGAATACTAGAATTTTAGTCTAGTTTGGTGTTTATAGGACTTATAGTTGGATCTAATGTGGAAAAAAGTGGTGTTTCCTCTTACTAAACAATGAGGTGATTCATTTTTAAGTATTAATTAGTATCAAAATCATCAGGATTCAGAAGATACATCATCTTGAAATGAACTTAATACCACCCATTCAATCAATAGATTGACATTTCTCATCATTAATTCCTTAATCCATGAATTAATTATGAAACATTTTCTCTAATTAAAATCATTTATAACATATAATCCAAGATAAATTAAATAAATCATCTACCAATAATCCATGAATAATGATTAATGCACATGAAGAAGTTTCAATAATCATAAACATTTTCATTCAACACTACGTAGACCCCAAAAATGATTCCCATCTTAAAGAATCTAATAACTTATCAACATTTTTGCACAATATTTCTTTAATTCATGGTTTAGTAGCATAAAATTTGAAAAATAATGATGTATTTTGATTAAATATGATAGAATATCACTTAAAAAGCAACAAAAAAGTGTTGTTCAAGAAAGTATAAATAAATAAATAGAAATAGAAGAAATTGGGTTAGATTCATAGAGGGTTTACCAAAGAATACACTAATAGATGTAGAAAAGGAGACATACTAGGACTTGAAACAAGAAGCACATGAAAGGTATAAAAAATATATGACCAAATTAAAACTATATTATGAATAAATATGTTTTAAAACACTCAATAAAATCTAAACTAACGACAAGATAAAACATTTCTATGACCATATATAAATCAATAAATAATAATTGATCAATTTTCTTAACCTAATTACACAACATGAACGAAATTAAGAACAATTGACAAATTAGAATAAGACCTCCCATGATTACAAACTATAAACATTAATTATTTTTACAAAAATATTAATAACTTATAAATATGTAAAATTACCTAAACATTCTTCTTCACATTGAAAAATCTATTGGCAGAGTGATTACCTTGATCTTTGGAAAATGCGAGGAGAATTAAGATCTGTAATCCCATTCCCTCAATATTAGGAAAACAATACAAATGAAGTAATCCAAAAACCTAAATGAGCATAGGATAACACATGGAAAGAGATTATAAAAACTAGTCAAATTAATCAACCAGTTAAAAATATTGACAACATCAATAGTATAATTTACCCATTTGATGAATTATCCCGTAAATAATATAGTAATAATAAATAATAATAATAATTAGAAAATGGAAATATTTTATAATTTATAAAAACTAATTACTCAAATATTATAAACCAATAGTAATTTGAAATTGAATATTTATAGGAAAATAGGGTATCAATTTGTATTAAAAATTATAATGGAAAATATACATATGTGTTATATTAATGTGTGTAAATTCTATTGGGATTTTCATTGGAGTATTATTTTTATCTATGAATTTTCATTGAAAAATTGTTGGTGATAGTTCTATGTAAGATAAATTAACATTCTGTTTTGAAAGGATCAAATTTCATTTGAATCTTAATCCTTAAAAATAGTTTCCCTAAGACTTTATTAGTTTTATAAGTCCTTTATTGTTTCATAATACATTAGTTGATTCATAATACATATATTTTATGAATATCCCTTTTAGTTGTGACATAAGACTTTTAATCCTAAACCCAAAACACAATAACATAATCAAAAAATAATATAAAACCATAGGATAGACTATGGGTTTTTGGATATAAACCATAAAATATAAATTTTCAGATTCAAGATTTCCCAATGTTCATGGGGAAGAGATAAATTACCATGTCATGGTAATGTATTTTTAGTTTCCATGACATTTGTTTTGATGAAGTTATCCTAGTGGTGCTTATATATTTTACAGTTGTACAATGGTTATAATATTACTATGTGTTAATATGAAATTGGTAATTTTGACACTACAATTAAATGTAAATAGTATATTATCTACAAAGTATAAACTCAAACTGGAGTTTCTATTAGTTATATAATGTATGGGAATGGTCAAAATGAAGGTAAATCATTATTCATGTAAATGTAAGAAATAAATCTATGATCTATTTAAAGGTGTATTGAATATCATGTAATAGTTTATCATGAATATAATTCACTATGTAAAGGTATTCATAAGAATAAAAAGAATCATATAGTTACTAAGAAAATATATGGCATAATGAAAATTTATTTTAGTTTTAACAAAATGTGAAAATGGGTATCCATAAACCTTATTTATTCTAGGTAATGTTAATAAAGACATAAAGTAGTCATATTAGAGTTAAAATTCAAACATTACATGAATTTAAAATTTTATAGGTAGTGATACAATAAATTTTGCTAAAATTAATTAAAAATAAAAAAACTAATAAACCATCCATCGTTCAAGATCACTAATTTACAATACAACAACAAAATGTTGAAACACTTACATCCCTATATTCATAAATCACACAAAGCCTTTCAAAAAATTGGTATCTAGTCATCAATATCAAACCCGACTCATATGGGCCACATTCTCCAAGGCAAATCATCATCTGTTAAAAACTCATGAAAATAACCAATGAGAATTCCATTAAAAACCCCACATATATTCCCATACTAGCGATGCATTCTAATAAATGGCCTATACCATATGGGGAATGCACCATCCTAACCTATACACTGTCACAGGGAATTAGAATCCCTTATTGATCACTGAAATCCCACACTAGGCCCAATAAAAATTGATTGCACTACCTATATCCTACAAGAAATGAATGTATGTTTCATACATAGTTTTTTTCACAACAATCTACCCACCAAAGGGTAGGTTAAACCATTAAAAACAATCCAACCAACATATATTTTAAATTTTTCACATCACATGGAAACCCTACGAACCTATATACTTTCACGAACATATAATTACATATAAATGTTGTAACATCACAAGGAATTCCAATATCAAGAATTATAATCATCCCCAAACAATAAAAATAATTTATTTGAGATGGAAAGAAAGGAAAAATGGAAATGAGAATGGACATAAATAATAGATGTTATTAGACTCACAATAGAAAACATCCATAATGAATGAAAATTAGAGGTTAGGGAGCTACGATGGAGATGGAGGTGGAAGTAGAAGCTGGGAGATGGAGGAGGTTGTGAATGATGGGAGAAAGAGGTGGAGGTGGATGCTGGTAGGCTAAGTTAGGGAAGTGGCAGCAGACATTGATGCAGAGGTAGGAATGTAGAGGGAGGGAGGCAGAGGCAGGGAGGTGGGGGTCGGGAGGTCGAGGTAGAGATGGAAGTTTGGAGTTCAAGGTAGAGTAAGAGGTTAAGAGGTCAATTCAGAGACTGGGAGGTAGAGGATGGGTGTCCGAGGATGGGAGGTGGAGGTCGACATAGAGGCAGAAGCTGGGTGGTCGACGCGGAGGCCAGGAGGTCGGGTCAAGGTAGAGATGGGGATTGGAAGGGAGGCTGGAGCTCGTGGGAGGGGATATTAGTGCATACCTAATTGGGAGGGGGAGGATGATCCCTAGGTAAGGCATATGTTAAAGAGGATATACCCACAATTTTTTAAAGAACTATGAGTATTGGTTCCATTCTATGCTCTATACCCACAGTTTATCCAAATCGTTGGTATATATTTGTTTACTTAGAGATAATTTCTATTAGGGTAAGCTGAAATATTGTGGTCATGTAAAACAATTTTTCAATAAAGATGTAGTATTTTATGTTTTAAGTAGTTATGTAATGTTCCAAATCTCCAAAGACACTAGAACTCTTGATCATCTGGGTTGTATTAAGTATAATTTTATGTAATAAATAATGTCTAAATATGAAATATATTGTTGGGTTGTTATAGTTGGTACCAGAGAATAGGTTTAGCTATTTTTTTGGATTATGGGTATAAATATCTAGTGAAATCCTTAAGGATGACAATGAGTACAAGAAAATAATCCATAAATATTAGTGAGTATATTGTAATTTCTTTATTAATAAAAAAAATCCATGTTTGGATACGAACAAGTAGAGGTGGCTCTAGCACATATGTATCTTGGGGTGAAACATGAAAACACCACTTTCAGCTAGACTCAAATTAAAATTGGTGCATGAAAATGGTATTTGATGTACTTTTGGTTAAACACTCTTGAGGGATATGATTTGATAAATTTATAAATTAGTATAAATAATTATTATGTGAGAAATAAATCCCATAATAATATACATTAGGAAATTGATCATGGATAACATAGATTAAAGCCTATAAATTCACAAGTTAAGGAAATAAATGTAATTTATAAGTTACCCCTTTTTTCATTATATTCCTCTTTATGTGTTCAATATCAGAAAATACTTGGCCCTAATTTTCCTTTTTATTGATTATATGTACGATAATAGGATTAATCGAGAAAAAAAATGATGCGAAGTTCAATGTGATGACCATTCTAATGAGATGCCCAACCCTATGGGAGTAGGAATCGTGAACATTTTCATAGTAATCTCCTAGTTAACTCATGTTTTAAATAGAATCATGCGTCAAGGGGAGCATCTAAACCACCCTAAGAATGAACAAGTCACAATCAAGAGCTACATGAGTCAAAGGCCTCATACTTTCAATAGATCATCTGATCCCTCAATCGTCAAACAATGGATCAACTCCAGTGAGAGGATCTTCTTCATCCATGAATGATTAAAAAAAGATAAGATTCTTCTACATTCTTATCAAATAGAGGGATAAGATGATAAATGGTGGGAATTGATAAAAAATATGAATCTTGGGGAAGAGATCGAGGCCTTGGAATAGAAGTATTTCTTGAAAATATATTTTGATAAATATTTTCCTGGAACCCTCCAAATTAAGAAGGAAAGGGACTTCCTTTACCTCAAGAAAAAATTAGACGAATCCATTAAAGAATTTGAGGAAATCTTAACAAAGCTTGCATGATATGCCTCAGGATTTTTTGGTACCCCCAAATACAAGGTTTACCACTACTTTTGTGGGATAAAACTTTTCCTACAAAAATCTCTAGTGATTCGCGACTTTGAAAGCTATGAGGAAATTGTCTAATGTGACCTAAAAAAATGGATATTGAAGAATCCCAGAGTTATTATGGGGATAAGAATTAAAAAGTGTACTTTAAATCTGGAAGTCTAATTGATAAATCCAATGGTGATAATAAATTCCATCACTCTACTTTCCAAAGGTACTGAAAGAAGGACCCTAAAAATTTCCCGAAGGGGATAATAAAATTTTTTAGGTGTGTAAGAGAAGGGAACCTAGATAATAACTATCGACAAGAAAACCCCCCTATATTGAAAGAGTAATGGAATTATTTGTTTGATCCTCAATGTATTTTTCATTTCTACAACTGCGAAGGACCATAGATCTTTGTGAATCGGTACCCTAAGCCAAGGGTCTTATGAGGCAACCCCCAACCTCTAAGGCAGAATGTGAGAGCTTTTCCATCACTACTACTAAAGTGATTCCAAGAAATCACGTGGTGATAGGTATGCTATTAATTCATTCAAGGATAGAATAATTACTTTTGGATTGTTGTTCTATTATTATTTTATATCTTGAATGTTTAGTAGAATAATCAAAACACCCCAAAAAAATCATGTAAGTAGAGATGTCCATGAGAATGAAAAATGGGGAAATTATTACATCCCATGAATAAAACTCCTCCCCTATTAAAATTTTGAATTGAAATTCCCAAAAAATCATTTTTATACTCCCTATGGTGGAATTGGATGTAATTATTGGCATGTATTTTCATTCCCTATGTAGATCCAATATAAATTTTTGTGAGAGGGAAATGAATCTCTATATGGTGAATTGACCCCTAATTTTGTACAAGTTCATGGAGGAGGATGACTCTTCTTTAGAACCACCATCTCAAGGATGGATATTACTACCCTATGAGAACATATATCTTTCTTAGATGATTGAGTCTATGGAAGTAACTATCCTAGAATACATGCCTATTTTGAGGGAATTCGCTGACATGATTCCTAAAAATTTTCTAGTATTCCTCCTATAAGAGATGTTGAATTCTAGATTAATATTATACCCGGGGCATTGCCAATATCAAAGACTCCATAAGGAATGTATGTTGTGGATGTTTAGAAGCTAAAGAAATAATTAAAAAGGAATCTTTATAAAGGTTTTATACACCCAAGTGCTTCACCATTGGGTTCCCTTGTCCTCTTCATCAAAAAGAAGGATGGGCTAATGCACCTTTTCATTCATTATCATTAGATAAAAAAATAACGATAAATAAAGAGTATCATTTTACACTAATTTATTACTTATTTGATCCTCTATGTGGAGCACAAAACTTCTTCAAAATGGATCTATGGTCGGGATATTACCAAGTAAGGGTGAAGAAAGAGGATATCCCCAAGACTAATTTTCGTACAAGGTATAGGCACTATGAATTCATAGTAATTCCATTAGAACTAACTAATTCTCCATAAATCTTCATGGATATGATAAATAGAGTCTTTATATATTACCTCTAAAAAATTTTGGTAGTCTTTATAAACCATATTTTATTATACTTCAAAACCAAGGAGGAGCATAAGGAGAATCTATGCACTGTACTAGAGACCTTGTGAAAGTACAACCTTTATGAAAAGTACAACAAGTGTGAGTTCTAGTTGACAAAAGTCTCATTCTTCGGTCATATCATCACAAGTTATGGGATATATATAGATCCCTCCATGAAAATATCAATTGAGGAGTGGCTAAGGATATCGTATGTGATAGATATTCGTAGCTTCCTTGGGTTAGCTGGTTAATGTGACAGAGTTTTGAGAAATTTATCACAATTTTAATCCTTCTTACTGAGCTAACTCTGAAAGGATTAAAGTTTCCATGTTACTAGGAATGTGAAGAACACATAATCAGGTTGAAATAGAGGCTTATCATTGTTCCCATGCTCAAACTACCCACAATTGGAAAACGTTTCGTGGTATTCAGTGATTCTTCAAAGAAGGTCATGGGCTGTCTGTTGATGAAAAATGAAATATTCATTTAATATGAAATAAGGAAATTGAATTTTCATTAGTATAACTATCCAACACATGATCTCTAGTTGGCTGCAGTGATATTCACTTTTAAAATTTGGCGACATTCGCACATTGCGGAGAAGTGTGAAATATATACGGATCACAAAAGTCTCAAGTACATATTCACCAAAAAATAGTTGAATATACTCCAATGAATATGGTTAGAGCTAATCAAATACTATGATTTCTCAATCCATTACCACCCTAGGAAAGAGAACAAGTTGGTGGATTCTATAAGTAGAAATGACCCAACAATTCTATAATTAATGAAAATTTAAAAGGATCCAATCTTCTTATATTTTATGAAGATGGACATGGGAATCATAAAGAATGGAACATCATCAATCCTTTCAAAAATTATTTACCAATCATTTTTTTGAAATGTTTAAAGGATGCTCAAAAAGATAATGTGGGAATTCAGATAAAATTGTAAACTATAAAAAAAGGGAAATCCATGGTGTTTTATGACAATGAATAGGAAATTTATTAGATTTTGATCACAACTATATATTGCATAAAATCCAGAGTTAAAGAAAACATATTTTTATAATGAACATAGATTGAATTTATCCATTCACCCAAGAAACAAAAATATATATTGGGATCTCTGAGAGCATTATTAGTGGGAAAAAAATAAGAAATAGATCACCAAATATACATCAAAGTGCTTGGTATGTCAGTAAGTGATGGTTGAGAAGTATAAATCTAAGGTTATTATGCAACCATTACCCATACAAACCTAGAAATAGGAGAATATCACTAGGGAATTTTCCCCCAAACATTAGAAGAAATCCCAAGGGAACAATTCTATCTTGTTTATTGTGGGTCATCATATAAAGACATCAAAAATTATTTCAATTCAAGAGGATTTATCATTGCTCAACAACCACGGATATAAAAAAGATAAGTGGTAAGGCTCTATGGTGTACAACTATGGATTGTATTTGATCGAGATTAAAGATTCACATATAAGCTCTAGAAGAGTATCAAACACTCTATGAATACTGATTTGAACATTAGTACATATTATCATCATCAAACCTATGGTCAATCTTAGAAAAATATCCAAACACTTGGGGACATGTTTAAAGCATGCTTAATGTAATTCAAAGGATTAATGGATTAATATATTACTATGGTTGAGTTATCATACAATGGAATTTTCCACCCATGCATCCAAATGGATCCTTATGAATCCCTCTATGGGAAGAAGTGCAAAACACCATCATGTTGGGATGATGTTGGGGAGTGAAAACATATAGGTCCAGAAATGGTTAAAGAAATGGTGGAGAGGATTAAGACCATCCAACATCACGTCTAAGATTATCTGAGTAGACAAAAGAGATATAATGACAACCATCGATGAGACCAAGAGTTTAATTCTAGATATATGGGTTTCCTTCACATATATCAATAGAATAGAGTGATCAAATTTAGGAATAAGGGAAAGATTATTCCAAGGTAAATTGGCCCTTTTGAGATCCTTGATTGCATCAGATCTAGGACCTATCGACAAAAAATCCCACCAAACCTATCTCAAGTACATGACGTATTCCATGTATCACTCTTGAGTAAGTACATACCTGACCCATTGCATGTACTCGATCTAAAGGTGGTACCATTATAGAATGACCTCTCATATGAATAGAAGTTGAAGAAGATATTAGATCATAGAGAAAATGTTCTACAAGATAAGATGATGCCCCTTGTCACTGTGTTGTGGTGAAATAACAAGTTTAAAGAAGAAATGTGGTGACTTGAAGAAGTGATAAGGTAGAGTTACCCTCAGCTATTTTTCTATGTGGAAAAGAAATTTTGAGGGAGAAATGTTTCAAGAGGAGAATGTTGTAACAACCTGATCATTGATGAATAAAATTTCCTTTATTTTAATGTATTATGGATATAGAAATCAAACGAATGATTTTTTATTATTTTTGGTATTAAATGAATACTAAGTATCATTACCATTATTAATATAGATGTCTAATAGTGATCACACAACTGTTACAAATATATGGTTTTTAAAAAAATCCTTTCAAAAAAGAAAAAGGAGAGGATGGCCTCATCTAGTAGCCTAGGGGCGTATGGAGATCATTTTTCCAAGCTCAAAATAGAGGTAGTGTCAGTTTTATTCACTATTGACCAATACCAAGCCAAGATTTAACATGTTAATCTTGAACAGAATCACCTATAGAAGAAGTGAAAGTTAATAGAGATTATCACCCAGGCGATGTTATCTGAGTTGCCCCAGGAGTCTTTCCCCATCACACAACTTACCCTTAGGTCATATGCAGGTGTTATAAGGGTGTTTGTAACAAAGTATTAGGTAAATATTTTTAAGTTCATTTTTATAAATAAATTCCTTATTCCATCAAATCCTTTATGAGAATAGTCTTTCTTAAAAAAATGAAGAATTTGGTAAACTGATTCTTTAGATAAAAATGGTAATTTTGAGAGAGATATATATTACTATATTAAACTTAGGTTTTAATTAATAAAACTATAAAAAATAATTTTTATAAATGATGATTATATCAATTACATATCTATAAATTATTAGTAAATAAGTTTGATAAGTGTTATATTTTTATATGATAAAACAAAAAGTGTATTATTTTTTAATTAATGAATTTATTTTAAGGAACTATTGAATTTTTTAAATAATTAATATTTTAATAAAATGTTCTTATTAAATTACTTTTATTAATAATAAATCAGTATATAATTTTTAGGAGGTCAAATTTTATTTTTATTAATGCTTGAATACTATTTTTGTCAAAACCCGTGAATTTTTAATAAATAGAGGTTATCATTTTAAAAGTGAAAATTAATATATTCAAATAATTATTTATGTAAAATGAATATTTTTTGGAATTAAGATGTTTAAATTAACTAGTAGTGAATTTTTCATAATTTTATGAGACAGTCGAATTTTTGGGTAAAATGTAAATATCGTGTAAATAAAATATGTGTTTTATGACAACATAATGAACCCAAAATGTTGTAATGAATACTATAATAGGCATTAACTTCCAAATATATGATTTCCCATTAAAATAATTTAATTTTAGAGTTTATTTATTTATTTTTTAAATCCTTAGTGAATCCTCCATGACATATAAAATATTTTATGTTTTTAAAATAATTTCCTTGAAAGTGTGACTCACCACATCATAAGCAAAGGAAATATTTTAATATAGTCATAAATGATACTTATAAAATAATGTTTTCCACACTCTATTAAGGGTTTCCATATTCTCCAATTTATATCCATGTTTCCTTATACTATGATAATCTTTTAGTTTTCAATTATAAATGATGGGGTATGTTCTCACAACTCCCCCATATATCCCTTATTATTTTCAATGGTTATAGACCCCTTTCACTCCTATTAATCCCTCCCATGTACACCTGTTACCATGCCGAAATTCCATAAGGGATTTCACTTTCCTCATTTCCATTAAAGAATTTATTTTATATTATGTATCTCAAATTCCATTTCATATGTTGGGATATTATGATCTATGATACCCTTACTTTCCATTTCATTTATAAATTATTAGAGACACTTTCCTCTCTCATCAACCCATTTTATGAATCCCTAGGTGATGTCGTTATGCTGTCAAAATTACCCAGCGATTCTCCATGCCAAAAATCATCATGTAGTAAATACCATTCCATTTTTTATATCAAGGATATTCACCATTATGAACATATAATTATTTATTATAGAAGTTCGTGTATTTATTAGAAATTATTTTATCATGGAATAAGTTATGATGTTGAATGAATCTATGATTAAAGATCTATGCGACACATTTATGCATGATATTAAAATATTCATGTAGGGTGCACCCTAATTGTGCTCCAATGCATTGGGTAATGTTTAGTATCATGATAATCTATATGAAATGATGGTTTAATAATGATAATTATTGTTCAATGAAGCTTTAATAATGCTAATCCATATGCAATGATCCTTGTCTCGAGCTAATATGATGTTTTATATTGTTTCCACATTTCCATGTTATGATGATCATGTTGTGTCATGCCTTTATGTTCATGTTTCTCTTATGATCCATTGATATATATTTTTCTTAACATGTATTTTATTCATTAGGTTATTCCTTGTTTACTCCCTTACTGGGATTTATATCTCACCATTTTCTTATGTATGTCTTCAGGTTATCCCATGCAATGCTAAGTACGAAGGAATGTTGTGGTCATGTAAAATAATTTTTCAATAAATATATTCTATTTTATGTATTAAGTTGTCATGTAATATTCCTAATCCCAAAATACACTAGAAAACTTGATATTATTTGTTTTATTAAGTAAAATATTATGTAATATATCATGTCTAAATATGAAATAAAGTGAAGGGTTGTTATATTACCACATAGTACAATATCATTGAAATTTATAATATGAATCATCTATTAAACCATAGAGGTGTGGGGATTGAGATAAAAATCATCCCAAGAAGTCACATTGGAGGTTTCCCATTAATAACTCCTTAGATGGGAAACATTAATCACATCACAAATCAATGTTAATAGATATGAAAAGTTAAACTATTAAGACAACTTTCCATGAAATTTAATAATACTGTAATGAATAATAATCCCCAGTTCCAACATACATTATTTTACTAAAATATAGTGTTCCATGTGAGTTTAAACTCTAGGAAATACCCATTTACTAACCACAAATTCTAGTTTGTGATAATGACAGTTTGTATAATATTTATTACAAATATATGTTTTTTCCAACCTATTTCGTGTCAATTTCACTATCCTCATCATATCCTAAATAATTCCTGATTCATTTAAGGGTCATTATCCTAAAACATCCTAGTAAAAAGGAGATATACATTTCTTCCCATAAAAATATTCAAAGGGAACCTTCTTAATCTACGATTGAGAAGTAATGTTATAGTAATATTTGATGAAAGGCATTTGATTTTCCCATGAACAACCAAAATCAAGATAGCATGAATAATTAACATCATTGATAAATAGAATAGATCTCTTAATTATCCCCTCCATATGAGGGTGGTCGTTCATTATTAACTTCATTTGGGTTCCCATTACCTCTTCAAAAAAATCCCAATGCAATAATGTAATCAATGGTTACTCTTCTGAAACAATTTTATAGAAAACTTCATGATGTTTCACAACCAATTGAATGTACAAGTTTCTGAGTGAATTAACCTTCACCATATCCATAACAGTTAGTAAATGATCTCATGTAATAATTAAATCAATTATCACATAAATAAAATCCCTGCCATTATTATTTTGAGAATAAATGATGAAGATGTCCATAAATATATAAGACTGCATCCACACTAGAATGGGTAAAGGATAAAATAATCCATCAGGTCTTTGGTGTTCCACCTTAATCCTCTAACAGGTCAAGAATCATGAAACACAATTTTTAATTGAAAACCACATCCCTGACCACTAATACTAACATCTCATATCATGACCTATCATAGTATTCCCAAGGCATTTGAAAAAATTGGAATCATATCCATTACACATAAACTATTTTTTATAGTTATAGGAATGACCAAACTACCTATGAAACACCAAAGAAATAAGGGAGACTATGAACAGTCACCTGAGGTCTCCCCACTATTAGGGATTATACTAGGACATTAAAAATTAGTGGCAAATAAATTTTCATGTTGATCCAACCATCAAATGATTATTCAACCATTCTAGAATGTAAGAACCCCCACCCACTATAATCTAATACTACAAAGATCATCTCAATAAATAGTATCATAAGAGACCAATCCTCCATTGACTCCATAAAATCACTAGTGATTAAATAACATATCAATGCATGTGTTACCAAATATAAATTCCAATGTGTATATGAAATATAAAAATCATAATTCTAAATTTATTCAACATAGTATCTCTATTGTATGTACAACATGTAATACCCTGAGATTTAGTGAAATAAATTTTTTCAAATGAATTTAATATTTTAGACATTTAGTGTTACATGAAATACTGATTTTAATTTTTTTTATAGATGTAACAATGTGTTTAACTTTTGTTATAGTCATCAATAGGTTTATCTTTTGTTACACACAATATTGAGCCAAGATTGCATTACACATGACACTGAGTTAAAACATAGCGCGACATATTATTAAAATATTATTATATATCCAAACCATTGGAATTTAGGGAATGAAAATGGTTAAATAAATTATTAAAATATTATTTATTTAGTTTTGTTAAATGAATTATTTTGTAATGAGTTATTTAGAAATGCAATTTAGAACTATTTTAAAATAAACAAACCCCTTTTCTGAAAATAATTTTTCATCAAAATATTTTTTATCTTAATAAATAAAATAAAAAACATTTGATTAATTATTTTAATGTAATAAATTATTATATATTATATAAATTTTTTAATGATATTATTATTTTATTTATAGAAAATAGAAATAAGAAATCCAATTTTATATATAAAAGATATATTTTTATAAAAGGCAGTTCTCCTGCCATTTAAAAGAGGGATTATTTAAACAATATTTGAAACTATTATAAATTAGAATTTAAAAAATAAAATCAATTTTTGAAAGATTAATGTCAAAACTATCTTAGGGTAATTTTTTTATTTTTCTAAAATGTTACTTTTTTTTTCATGAATAGTATAAAATACTGGATTTAAATTGAAAACTAAATTTTTATTTGAAACATTTATATAGTTATTTTATACATAAAATTGGTTTTAAATTATAATATGATAAATTATACATATAAGAATCAAATTTAGTTCATTTTAATCAATTTAATGTTGAAATTCTATATAAAAACTTTATATATTTGTAAACATTTTCGATTTAAAAACCCACTCTCTCGACATGCCTACGTGATTTATTTTAATTTATTTTTTTCCAATATTAAGAATAAATTATGAAATATAGATTTTTTATCTTTAATAATCATAATTTATAATTTCTAATTAGACAAACATAACTTGATGAACATAATCATTACTGAGATCCATTAAAATTAATCACAATAAATAAGAGAAAAATGAGTTTATCAAGGGACTAAACATTATACTTAGGGGGAATAATGACCAAAAAACTTGTCAAATGACCATTTCATATAACTATTTATAAACTGTACCTTCTATTATTGATATTTTTCCTTTATTAGAGTGGCTTAACATGTAACAAACATGTGTGACATTCACTCTTTCAAATAATTACAAGAGTGCCACTCACCTCCATTATGAAAGGCCACCCACTATCCCCCTATTTTTACACAATGAAAACCAATTAGATCATAAAATAACTTCCAAAAAACATATTATATTCCATAATATCATACTATGTGCCTTACATGTGTCATAAATCTTAGAAATGCAGGCCTTTGGTGCAAACCAAAATGAGATACTCAAAGAAGAGGTAATGTTTGTCATCATATGTTTTTTTATTTATTAATCAAACCATTTCTATTATTATTATTTCATTATTATATAGTAAAATACGCATCATAAATAAAATTTTATTTTTTATGTTATTTTTATGATCTAAAAACACACACACTTTCATCAAATGGGTTATGAAATCATTATTCGTTTGTACGGAGGATTACAACGTCAAAAACCAATTTCGTTAGTTTTTCCGTTATCACCTTTACAGGTTAGAAATAAGGTTTAACTAATATTTATTCATTATATATATGATATTAATGATGATAATATAATTATTTATTTTTTATATAACACATACATTTACGCTTTAAATTTTTTTTGGGAATACGATATCTTTATTTGTGTGTATGACGGACTACCACCTCACTAACTTATAATAAGGTTGGTTTTAATAAAAATTATATATATATATATTAAATAAATATTATTATGTAATAATAATATATATCATACAATTTTATTTGATTTAAATTGAAAATAAAATCAAAACAACATTCACACATACATATCTCTTACCATCTCAATGAACGGTGTATTTCACATCATATTTCTATATTTTATAGATTATGATAAATAAATATATACTGAATATATATAATATTTATATTATTTTGATCATTATGGATATTATAAAATATTTATTAATGTAACAAGACCAAAAAATATATCAAATCAAAACTTATACAAAAGAAAAAGAAGATTTTATCTAAAAGACAATATTAAAATTGAATTTTCAAACAATGGGTAATAAAAGGTGATAATGAAATCTTATAGGGTCTCAAATATATGAATATTTTTCTTTAATATATTAATAATAATAATAATATATTTATTTTAATGTATTTTTTAATGATTACAATGGGATTCAGGATTTAAGGTAATGAGATTTCTAGTCTCACATATATTTATGAGATACTTAAGCCATATTCACCCGTCATTTCATTATTTTGGTGTATATATTTCCATATGACGTAATATATAATGAATATAAATATTTTAATTAATATTAAATTATCCATTTATTTTATTATTTCATGGGGTGTATGATTAAAATGTTAGTCTAGTAGTAAATGATAACTTTTTCATTTTTTACTTTTTTGAGACATGTCTCATATTCAAAAATTATTTATTATATGTGTTTAATATAGTTTATATGAATTTATTTTATCATGGTTATCCTAAATTACATTTATATTTACATATAAATTTTATGATCCCATTTTTATGGGACTTACAGTTCAAATGTTACTAAATTTGTCATTGATTTTTGTTTTTATTTTCCTTCATTGAGATGTATGTTATCAAATACACCTATATTATTTAATAAAGTGTGTATACATAACCTTTAAAATGTAATATCATGGTATATTATATTCTCATGATATTTTTAGTTTCATTATAGTTTATTACTGCATATAGATTACGATTCAAGGTCACCAATGTGGTAAAAATTTTACGTTACAATGACACCATTTATCATGATTTTTTTATGATTACACTTCCATTGAAAAAATAATATTATATATCTCTAAATAATTCTTCTAAATATTATTCTCTATGGTAAATAATATTATATTCAATTAATGGTCCCATTTTTCAACTCCTTGTTAATTAATATAAATATGTTAGTTTTTTTAAAGAAATTTGAAATTATTTCACTCTTTTGTTAGAAATTTGTTTTTTTTTTAAAAACTATTTTTTCTAAAAATTTATTAGAAACTATTTTTATGTTATATTATATGAATATTATCATTTAAATAGTTTTTAAATTTTTTATTTTTTATAGTGTTATTTAAATGATTTTTAAATCTTCATTTATTATTTTTCAAGGATAATTTCAAAGGAAAAGGTTTTCAAAATGTTTTCTGGTTTAAAAATATTCTTATCAAAGTAGATAGGATATTAACCTCAAAAATGATTTGAATGACTTTAAAAAATTTATATATTATTTTTATATATTATTTTTAGATAAAATTATTTTCATAATGTTTTTAATTATAAAAATGGAGTTCTAATGAAAATATATTTTCATTTAGAAATTCCCAAATAGTATTTAAAAATCATTTTTCATCTAATATTATATTATTTATGGTTAATTATTCTTTAATAGGGATATAATACAAGGATACTACACATATTATTTATTTTAATGGTTTCTGTTTTTATGGAATTATGTTTCAGAAACCCATTTCACTTCAACGAGCTATACCGTGATAAAATGCTTATGAAACCCACTTTTTAAATGGGATATAGAATTATGTAATTTTTTTGAGACCTATCTATTTTCCACATGATATGATATGGTTTAATTGTTTTGAGGTTAAATGTGTTGTTAACCCAATCCCAAATATGGGGGTGTATGGGTGGTTAGTCCATCACTGAAAATGAAGATACACGAGTGGTCAACCTAATCCCAAAGTAGGTAATTGGGAGGTCATCACAAGACAAAAATTTTATAAATGTCTTAAAGGGTATTATAGACATATTATTTTCTTTGTTAATATATATTACACAAATTCCATTTCTTATGAACTCATAGATTATGTTTGTTGATTCCATTAAGAATCATGTCTTATGAATTTATTTTTTATACCATGACTCATGATGATGATATTTGAGAAGAATTTTATGGATTTTAAATCTTATTATCATGTTTTCATACTCTTATTTTCATATTTTTCTTACTTATATTCTTTATTTACCATTACCCAATATCTGATCTAACCCTTTCCCAATGTTTCCTTTTCGTATGTTATATATAATAGTTTTATGTAGGATTACGAAATGGGATGATCATTATGGGAACCATTGAAGATATTTTAATAGATTACAATATTGAGTTTCAAGATTAAAACGTGACTAAAAAATTATGGAACACATGAATGTGTTTATAATGTAACAAATATCCATAAAAAATGATATAATATCCTTCTATGTTAAGACTGGGTCAATATATTTGGTATCAAAGAAAAGTTTTAGTTAACCATTAGAAACATGGATGATAAAAAAATATATAATATCCCCGGAGATACCTATAACGATATTTATAGGTTTCTATTTAAGGATATATATAAGGATGAGCTAAAGTAAAGTAAAATTTCCTAGAATTTTGGAAATAGATGAAGGGAATGGTATCTTAGAAACACATACTTATATGGATACAATAGGTGTATATGGATCTAGAATAGATGTACCAAGGGGTAACAACCCTGAAAACACTTTATTAAGCTAGAATCGGTTTGGAACTGTGTCAAAACAATGATCCTCACTAAACAACTAGTTTGATCATCCCAAGTGGTATGCTTTAGAAATTCAGAAACACTTTATGAATCATCAAGAAGGATTTAAATTAAATATGTGTATTAATAACAAAGGATTAACCTATGGTGACCAATATTAAATGAAAAGAGACATGTTTTAGAAATACTATAAGTGATTATTCATGATTATTTGGTTCCAAACTATGATTACTATTCTTGACACTATATTAAGGGTTTTATTCAATAGTTGGAACCTAAAGGAATCTTGTTAATGTGGAATGAAATGGAAAATGCAATGATTTTACTCTTAAGGGACTAGATGATATGGGAGGAGAAATAAAAAACATATGACTATGATCACTCAAATTTAACTATAAATGAATCATTGTGAACATAAAAACTAACAAAATTGGGAACAAAATTCTTTTTAGTCTTTCATGAGGCAGTTCCATCCTTCTTTCAATGGTTTATTTGATCTGTTTATTGTTGAGAAATGGATCAATAACACTGAAAAGTTATTTTTGATTTTTTAGTGTTTAGAAAATGAAAAAATAACTTTTTTAATCTACCGTCTGTAAGGTGAAGAGGATAAATTATGGAATCATATCAAGAATATAAGAAGAAAATATAAAATTGACTTAATGTTTTAGTATTTTTTGAAGAACATATCATTCTAGAAGAATTTTCATTATGTTGTTTGTATAAAGATAGATATAGACTTCCTAGATCTTATGAAGAAGGACGATTATTGTATTGATATGTATGATCATTTTTTACAATACTAGTGAGGTAATATTCAGATAGTATCATTCATTATAAAAGTAATATTGATCGATTCTTTAGTGTCTTTTAACCAAATCTCCTAAGGGAATTATCGTTAATGGACTTTGGATGCAATGAAGATATTATTAGTTGTCTATAAAAGTGTAAATGGTGTTTGGAGTTACATATCAGTATCATGGTTTTGATATCAAGAGAAAATTGGAATTCATATGAAAATATAAGAACTATTTATAGAAGAGTATGATCTCTCCATTATTCTCAAACTATTAGAAAAAACATGGATATATTTTTAATAATGGAACTACTAAATGTGTTAAATATGAAAAGTATGTTCATCGGTGGATTATTTATAATGTTATGGGACAAACATAATAAATAATGTAAATAATGAGAAATCCATAAAGGGTATAACCCCCACACTTTACTGTTTCAATTTCAAGGATTTTTGGGATTACAGAAACATGTTCACAAATTCAATGACTATTATGGATTATAATCCACAAAAACCTATGGGGAAAAAGTAAAAATAGAATGATTGTGAGGGAATAATGGATGAAGTTAACCATAATTATTCGGTATTACTTATACTTATATACTTATTTTGGAATTTTAGGATTTATTATTTTCATGAATTACCCTTTCTAAAATCGTAATGTTTATCCTTATGTGAAATTTCAAGTGATTATCTACTTGTATTCTACAATAAAAAATCACATATTATGTTAGTAAATGGACTAACCCAAACATCCAATTAATTTCTTTTGTATAATTCAAGAGATTATATATGGAATGAATAAGCAAGTATGTTTTTAATACAGTTTTATGGTAATTAATGTTATTCCATGTTTAAAGAGAATACATGAAAAATGTATTAACTTGTTTCATATGTGGAAATCAAGATATACTTTATGATTTATGGGGGATTAATATTAAGTTTATTTTGAGAAATTTGGTAACCTTATTTTTAAATTTGTTATATTTAAACGATTATATGGTTAACCATTTATGTTAAAATTTACATTGAACTTTGGTTAATGTTTTAGAGATTAATTTATAACATAACTATATAATAATTTATAGATATTTGGTAACCTGTATTTTTTGTTATAATGATAAATATAGATAGACCAAACAACTTATCATTATATTTATGGATCTTATGATCCATTATTGTTTAATTTATAAAAAAATAACCTTCATTTTAATGAGTAAGAGATGTAGTGGAAATTGACCATGGAAGAGCCACATTGTATAATTGGGCTTATGAAATGGATTGAAATCAATTTAGTATATCTTCTTGTGAAAATTGTTCAACTTTAGCGAATGGGTTTTAAAATAAAATCATATTCAATTTTCATTTCTTTTTATGACATCAAGAAACAATTTCAGGCCTCTTTTGTTTTTCGATTTTTTATCATTAACATTCCCCTAGCCTTTTTTCTATTACTCTCCAAATTTACTAGTGAGTTAGTTTTCTATTACATGTCTGTGTTTCCACTTCCCACCTATGTTATCCAATATCGAAACATAGTTATGTTTTACTTTAGGATATAGTTTTGTTTGTAAATGTTTTTTAAAGGATGTTTTATTTTTTCTCCATTATGATATTCTATGAATGAATTTTCTAATATTAAACGTTTTAGGACAAAGATAAATTTCTCATGAGAAATTCATTTTATGGGTGGTAGAATATGACATCTTAAGATTTTTTGAAATATTTTGTACAATTTCTTTTATAAATTTTGATAATTTATGTTTCACATAGAACTAATATTGGATTTCCTTACAAGTAACACTTATTTATACTTTTTATATATTGAACACTAGTTTTGGCTTATGTCACACAAAATACTAAGCATAACATGCATTGAACACAACATTGTGCTTAAAAAACATGAAAATTTATTAAAATATTATTATAGCTATCACCTAGCTATTTTATTGGTTGGTATGAGAATGATTAATAAATAATTAAAACATGATTAATAAATTTTTATAAAATTAACTATTTTGTTACCAAATAATTATAAATGAAAGTAAAAACTATTATAAAATAATGAAATCCCTTTTATGAAAAACTCTAATTCTATGCACAAACAAGTTTTTATATCAATAATCAAATCAAATCATATTTTCAGAATTATTTTAATAAAATTTATATATTTTTTATTAAATAAACAATTTATCATTATTCCTATATATTTTCTATATAATAAACAAGAATATATTTAATTTTACACAAAAAGATGTATTTTTCTATAAGAATGTTTTTCTACTTTTTAATGGTAGGAATATTTTAAAAAAATATTTTTTAAATATTATAAATTATATTTGAAAAAATAAATTCATTTCTGAAATAATAATTCTAAAAGTATATTATGGTGAATTTTTGGATTTTTTTGAATTTTGTTTGATGAATAATGATAAATACTGAATTTTAATTGAGAAAATAATATTTTAATAATGTTTATAGTAAATTTATATTTAAAATTAATTTTAAAGTATATTTAGTTAAATTATACATCTATTTATCAAATTTAGTTCATTATAATCAATTTAATATTAAAATAGTATATAAAAACTTTTTAAACTTTTAAACATTTTCACATTAAAAACCAACTTCTTCAACATGTATACTAGGTTAATTTTTAAATATTTTTTTCCACTTATTTGAATTTAATTTGTAAATATGGATTAAATATATGTAATAAATATAATTTATTATTTATAATGTGGAAGAAATAATTTTTTTAAAATAATTATGAGTGAAAATAATGAAAATTAATCATGGTGGTTAAGAGAAAAAAAAATTTTACCAAGGGACTAAAAATTAACATTAAATGGTAAAATGACCAATAGGAATGTCAATAAACCATTTTATGTCCATATGTCGACCTTATCACCTTATATATCTAGTTCAGTACATTATTGGTTCCACTTTACATGGAAAAAACATATATATAACTCACTCTTTCATAAAATTAAATGAGTTCTACTCAACTCCATTATAAAAGGATACCCCTATCCCCCTCTAATCACACATTAAAAAAAATTGGATCGGCCAAGAACAAATAAAATAACTTCTTAAATTCCCCCATTTAATCATAGAATAATTATATTTTTCATAAATCCAACCAATAAAGGCATTTAGTGTATGAAAAAAGGAGATACCTGAAAAATAGTTAACATTCATCAATTAATGTTTTTGTTTTATTTCTTATGAAAAAAAATTAAATTATTTTTATATCATGATTATATAATATCTTAAGTATATTAAATATACATATATTTTTTATGATAGGTGTATGAACTGAAACCACACACACCTCCATCAAAAGTTTTATGAAATCACCATTCTAGTGTATGGTGGACTACCACCTTGCGAACCAATGCCATTTATTTTTTCATCACCACATTTAAAGGTTAGTAGTAATGATTAAAATAATATTTATATATAATATATAAGATATTTTTTATTTTATTACAATTTTATTATTGTTATATCATACAGACATTCACGATTCAAATTTTTGTGAAATATAATAACTCCATTCAAGTGTACGGTGGGATACCACATCAGAATGAGATATGATTCATTCATGTTATATATTTAATTTATTAATGATGGGTTTAGTAAATATTTATGATATATATGAAATAAATATTATTCTATAATTAGAATATCTATTATTTAATTTTTATTCTTTCAATATGATAGTAAAATGGAAATAACATTCATGTGTATGTAAGACCAAGTTTCACCACAAACAATGTATTTCACTTCCTATTCATATAATTTATATATTTTTCTAAATACATATATAATGAATATATATGACATTTATATAATTTATATCATTATTAAATTATTTATTCATGATTAACATAAAATAAACTCAATTATAACAAATAAAAACTTAAATAAAAGACAAAGTGGGTTTTATTTGAAATAAAAAATTAACATGTAATGATAAATAACTAGTAATAAAAATTCATTCAAAAATCATATAGGGTATTATATATACATATATGAAACTTTTTATATAATAGATTAATAATAATGTTATATTTATTATATTGTAATTCTTAAGAATTACGATTGGATTCAAGACTTGTGGTAAAAGGATATTAGTCTCACTTTTATTTCTTAGAGACTTATTCCATATTAACCATTAATTTCACTTTTTGTGGTTAATATATTTCATTATTCAATGATATATCATGAATATTCCAGTTTTCAAGATAATTAATTCTACCAATGATGTTATTCTTTTGCGGGGTCTATGATTAAAATGTTACAGTAATAGTAATAGATTTCTCTCATTATTTTTTCTTTTGTTGGACACGAGTTATATTCACCACCTATTTCATCTATGTGTTGAATATAAACTTTATGAATGCATTTAAGGATTCCTAACCTAAAATTTATTTCTATTTACATATCAATTTTAGGATCACTTATTCATGGGGATTACGGTTCATATGTTACGAAACAAGAAAAGGTTTTTTGTCCCAATTTTCATTCTTTTAGATATATGGTATTAAATGAACCTATATTATTTCACTAGGTGTATATAAAACATGTTCTATATGTCATATAATGAATTTATATATACTTAGGAAATTTTATATTCCATTTTATTTCATTCCGTCATGGTTTTTATGATGGAAGGATACAAAGTTTTAATAATTCTATGTTACAATATGAAAATTTACCGAGATTGTTTATAATTATATTTACAATGATAAAATATTCTGATATATTTATAAACAATAATCACAAAATTTATTATCCTATAGTCAATAATTATATATTAAGTTAAGGATACCATTTTTAAACTCATTAGTAATTAAGAAAAATAAGAATTATTTTATGAAAATAAGACAATCTTTCTATCATCAGTTGGAAATCTATTTTAGAAATGAAATTTAAGAAAATAAGTTCATATATATATATTTAAGGATATTTTAATATAAATTTTAAGGAAACATATTTTAAAATATAATTTGGTTAGAAATTTTTTTTATATGATTTTCGAATCGTCATATAATGGTTTAAGTTTATTTTCAAGGAAATGGTTTTCAAATATCTTTTATGTCTTAAAAATATTCTTTTAAAGAGGAAATTATATTTTAATAATAGAATTATATTAATTTCCACATATTCCTTTATAAAAATTCAATGTCAATTTTAAATAAAATAATTTTTATAACGTTTTACATTTGAAATATTTATTTTCAATGAAAGTTTATTTGCCTTAATAAATTCCCCAACTTGTATTTGGAATTCATTTTTTATCTAATATGAAAATAGGTGAGGTTACATATTCATTATAAGAGATATTATCCAAGGATATCATTCATATTAATTATATTACTTGTTTATGTTTTGATGGAATGATGTCTATAAAACTCATTTTTCTTCCAGAAGCTATAACATGTAAAATTCTTATGAAACCCACTTCATTCAATGAGTTATGCTATATTGAATGTTTTTTATAACTTTATCTGATCCACAGGTTATTATATGATGAAATTTTTATTATACCAATTTCATTTCATCGGTTATGGTATGATGACTTTTTATGATCCTATAGAACAAATATGTATGGTTTTATTATTTTATGGGGGGACTATCTCTCTAAAATACATTGGGTAATGATAAATGTTCGGTAATAATATTAGATATGATGGTTATTACCAAATTCCAAAATATTGGGGGATATAGGTGAGTATCCCTAGCTTAATGATTTGGGTACACGTCTAGTCATCCCAAGTCCAAATATGGGGGTATACGATTGGTCAGGCTATACCTATAAAGGAGGGTACATGGGTGGTTATCCAAACCCAAACTAAGTTACATTGGTGGTTAGCCCAATCCTAACATGTTATGAACATTTTGGTTTATATTATTTACATTATATTTTCTATTCATATATGTGTTCCAAAAATTACATTTCTTATTCTCTCATGGATAATTTCATTCAATTCATTTATGAATGATGTCCTATGAATTTCCAATTGTTTTTTCATTTATAATAATTACAATCTTTGATATGAAATGTATGGTTTTAAAATATTATGATCATATTATATGTTAAAGTATTAACTAGGATAATAATTGAGGTAAAAATTAACAAATTGTTTCTAGATTATACTATTTTGTTCCATGTTTCCAATGGCACTAAATTATTATGGTCCATAATGGTTAGCATATATAATTTATTGAATATTAATAAAAAATGATATAATATCCTTGTATGTAAATCCAATGTAACTATAAAACCCCATTTGAGTAAATTATAATTTATGACCTTTTGATATAAATATACCATAAACCACTCACCAAGGAGATATTAGGGCCATCATTTTAAAGTGTGAAATAAATCCTTCTATTTAAGGTAATGGGTTTGGTAATTTTTCTCATGAGGGAATAATTATTCAAATCCAATATCCACCACCAAATTAACTTTCATCAATACACACCCTAATACCATACCTGAGGAATAATAGAAAACATCATATTCTGAACCGAATTCAAAAATAATTAGAATTAGATCTAAGGTCAAATTCACTATTAGTTCCTAAAAATATCTCCAAATTTTATTATATAAATCAATATTAGTACCATTAAATATTAATTCTAACACTGGAGATGTATTATTTGAAAAATACTAAACAAACAACATGTAATATCTAGCTATGTCACAGAATCTCTAAATTTCAAACACATTTCATAGTTTTTTCCAACACATTAATGAATGGATCTTTCTAGGATCTACTATGATTCCACTTGTAGATATAATATGGAATTTGTTTCCTCTTATTTGATTAAAAATTTCAATTTAAATATATTATTGTACAAGTTATGTTCATTTAGGATACAAAGTATGGTATCAAGGTAGTCCATTTGCACCTCTTATAACTTGGATTAAACCAAGATATCATCAAAAAAAGATGACATCAAAAGATTCCAATAACTGATGAATGATTTGGTTTTCTAACAACATAAATACTATAAGAGATTTTTTGAGACAAAACGACATAACTAATAATGAAAAATCCCATTAAGGTTTCCTATATTCTTTTATTGGTATATCATATTCTAAGAATATCAATTAGTGGTACCCTATAAATATATCAATTTTTTAAAACCATCAAGATCATATGATTTGATTAATTGGATTTTCATTCCTAATAAATTGATATTTATTTTTAATGGTCACTTGATTAAGATTTCTGTAATCAACAAAATGTTTGAGTCTCTTTCCTTCCTTATTAAAAAATAGTGAAGTTGAAGCCCATGGTGACATGATAGGATGAATAAATCCTATGGCCACAAGATATGAAATCTATATAGTAAACTTCTTTTACTCTATGGGAACTTTGTGAATTAATAGAACAAAAATATAAATAATTCTAAGGAGTATATAAATAGTAAACATGACCTATCAATAATGATTTAACATCAAAAATTCACTAGAAAGGGTCTTAGGGTACCCACATATCCCTGCAAAAAGTGGACTTCTCAAATGAGGATCAATGGAATTAATAAATATATATGAAAACAAACATGATATAATTATCAAATAAGGAAAAATAAGACACCCTATACCATTTGTATAATATTACTCACCCTGAATGGAATGAGAGAATCCATCAAAGATAAAAAATGAAGTCAATGATGAAAATAGTTCATCTAGGCCATAATACTAATCAACCAATCCATTACAATAATAATTTCAAATATGTGAATATCTTGAACTCTAAAATATTACACCTCTTTGATGTCAACTATCTTCACTAAACATGTGGCCTATTTAAAACCTTGTTCCGACCCCTTTCTGAAATTATTGGAAAGATCCATCATGAATGAAATAAGGATACAATATGAGAACAAAATTTCAATTAACATGATGATATAAAAGGGGGTTTTGTACCCATATTAAACTAATCGAAAACCATGGATGATGAAATGAACCTCATACCTCTAATAGTAGTCATCCAAATTATGGATTCCTCTAGTGCATAATCTGCTACATAAATACATATGACCATATCCCCTCACCAATCATGTTTACTACCAGAGTATAACCTTTGGCAGAATAATGAGATCTAATACCAATTTATGCATCAAAATGAACATGTAGGCCATCATTAAGAGTGGAAAAAAATCATTTTCCTAAGGAAATTCTCCTGAATAAGTAACTAAGGTGTATATATTGTCAATAAAGATGACGTGTCCTGGGTGCTTCCATATAATTTTTATATTTATAAAAAGTCCACCAGCACTATTTTAAAAATTCATATGCTTTTCTTGTAGATGCCTCTATAATTGGACCTAGTGTAAACTAGGTTCCCTTACATTTCATTTTATGGATAGAAGACATACCCTAGATACAAACTGTAGAAACTGAAGCTCTACATATATTTTAATTTATAACTATTTATTCCTCATCCATATTAACTTTATCAATGTCCTTATAATATTTATAAATGAATAAGAGTATCAAGATCAATATAATATCATGAATCAAAACCATCTCAATCCTCCAATATTTAAGTTCATCATTCAATGAAATTAGGGGTTGTAGGTGAACCAATTCGATGAAATGGGTGGTATACTCTATAACTGGATTCTCCCTATTCAATAAGGTCATAAATTAAAAGGTCTTATCTACTAAGAATGTCCGAGGGTAGACATATTGGTTGAATAGATTCTTTAAATAATGCAAGGAAGGATCCTTATATAACTTAGCATCTACAATGGTGTACTATTATTTATTCCCTATCCTTCCATAATATAAGTAGAAACTTCATATAATATTACTCTAGAGTTTTCCTAATGTATAAGATCCTCTCAATCTACTTGTCCCACTCTATATATTTCTAGGTTTCCTTATCATCTTGGAATATATATATGTTCTTATTGGTATATTCTAAACCATGATCCACCACTCATCTTCAGTTTCCAAAACTCACCTAACCTAAAGTCTGATTTGTGATGATAATAGCTTACAAAAAATAATTTTATACTAGGGTGTTATACCATATAAAATGTCTCATAGCTTGGACTATTGGATTTTGATGATATCTTCTAGGATAATTTTCAAATAAACATAAAATTCAATATGAAATATGATTATGAGAAAATTCCGATATACAAATATTATCTTCAAGAGACAAATTTACGTATTTTAATATGTAAACCCATTATAACTTACATGTATTCTATAAATGAAAGCACAAAAATTATGAATTAATAGATTATAAGAAATAAAGATAGATTAATTTTAATTTAATAACTTTAGAAACCAATCTGAACCTTGATAAAATTCCCGAAACAACCATAAAAACTTATATTCATACATGAATGTGATCTTGACAGGAACCCTTCAACACTTACTACCAAAAATAAAATGCTCCTAAATAATTTCTATAATTAACCCTGATCCAAACCTAAGAAATCCCACGACACTTCATGATAGGTAAAGGATCTGATACCATGTTGTAATAAACAAACCTTATTTAACATAACACATGACCCATGTTATCCCATCAAAAGGGTTAGATCAATAAAAAATCTTTTAAACATATCTTATATATCAATCAAATATATTAATAGTATATTAAAATGAAAAATAAAATAAATCTCAACCATGAGACATGTACTGTCAATCCCAATTAAGGTAAAACTAAAAGAATAACATGATAAGATAAATAAAATTTATTGTTTTACTATTTTTTACCACAATACCAACTATAAAATATGTCTAAAACATCCAAGGGAAGTTAGAAAAAAAAATATTAAACCCATTTTTCATCCCATATAAAATAAAAATATATCTAAAAACACTACAATGATGAAGTAGTGCGTGAGAAAAAATTACAACTGTATGCCACCAAAGAATCTATAAAAAACTAACACAAGGAAACTACTAGTTCTAGTTAAAAATATTAATAATAAAATTTTAGATAATTTTTTTTTATTTTTTTTTCTTTTTATAAGTATTTAATATTCGCATAAACTAGAAATATAAAATTTACATGACATATTAAATAAGTTCATAAACATAATTATTCAAAGAAATACACTAACATAAGTATATAAGAAATACAACTTTGAATGACACTGTAATGTATAAAACCGTGAACAAGTGGAATATATACTCAAGGAGTATATACAAGGATGTGTGAAGGAACACTATTCCAGAATACTGTTAATCCTATTGATATTTATTCTTACTATAATAAATCTATATTATGAAAATAACCCATAGTGGAACGACACTTAATAATGTTTTTCATATGTTCATACCAAAATCATCCTTGGTTCCAAAGGATCTATTTTTTCCAAAACACATTAATAAATTATGATCATAATTTATAAAACATTTTCATAGAATTGAATCACTACTCCCATGATTTAAAATTATTTTAGAGTAAAATCCATCATTGAGCAATTTTATTGAACACATAATGTGAACAATATATTTTTAAAAGAATACCCCTTTAAGAAAAACTATTTTTAAACACTGCATCAAATAAAAAATATTATCAAAACAATAAAATGAATTCACAAGAACATAAAGTAATTCATGAGATAACACCATTTTATAGAGACACATCATGAATAGTGAAAACTAGTCTTCTTTGTCAATAGCGATTGGAATTGATGAGATATGGTCTGAGAAAGCCTAGATCCCCCATAATTAATATAAAATCCTCATATTTATATATATAGGAAAAACTACCTGAGTGGGTTCCAATGGAGTAAGGGAAATGTTGTTTAAAGAGAGATCCTGTGATAATAGAGGAGATCATATACAAAATGAATACCTTTAGTATATCCACAAATAATGATGGATTTATTTCATGAATCCATGGAGAGAACTCACTAGATCAATGGAGTGTGGTTTGTTCTAGCATCAGATATATTAGCTTGTGGTAATATATAAAAATTATTAATTGAAAATGGTAAATTCAATCTTTTATATGGTTTGGATTGAGCGTAAGGGATAGGCCATGCAGTTTAACAAACTATGTGCCAACTGTACAGTGACCTCTACCCTTTAAAAATTAATATATATAATTACTTAGTTGATAAAAACCATCTAAAAAACCATTAACAAGTAGTGTTAAATCTATAAAAAACCTAGGCACACACATGGTTTTATTTGAGAGTTTCATAGTTTTAAATAACATACCCAAACCGTCTCAAATTTAACTAGAGACTCACAATTCTAAACAACATAGTGATTACTACTCCTAAATATAAACTGTACTCCTTTCCCTTTTCTGCATGAATTTCAATTTTTTAACCCCAACACCCGTGAAACACTCGAATGAAACATTAGACTACCCATGATCACACAAGATCAAACCCATGACTCAGAGGGTGTCCCAACATGGTATTAGGTCATTAAGGTAGAAAGGAAATGGACATTGTATCCATATTGGGTGGTTTATACCTCATTTGTATCATGATGAAGGTTAAATGTTAAAAATTTAAGTGTTTGCGTAGTGTTTTATTGTGGTTAAAAGGGTCATTTCATGAAATTAATATTTCAAACCAACTCAATAATCTTCATCCCCAACTATCGAAACAATAAGGGCAACCACTTTGAACATATTTTAAGCTCTCCATTTATCCCTTGATTCATAGGTGGTTTTTTATTGGTTCAATAAAGTATTAACGGTATAGTATCCTCCTCCTTTAAAATTTTATCATCAAGTTTTGAATTTCTTATTTTAGATGGATTTAGTTCATGGATTGTTTGTCAATTCCACCATAACATGGTTGGGCCATTAAAAAATGAAGGGATTTTGTTTATTGTTGGCTTGAGGATGTTGGGAGAGTGGAAAAATACCATGTTTTTCTCTATTTTGATAAAAAATGTCACCCAATGTCCTTTTTAGTGATTTCTTATTTTTTAAAAAATTAGTGATTTATTAATATCTTTATGATGGGTTAATTTCTCATATAGGTTAAATGTGTATTCCATAGATCATTTGAATTGTATTGGTCCTAGTTTTTTGGTATTGTAATTTACTAATGAATTTTTGAGCATTATATCCCTTCAGATGAAAATTTTAAATTAATTTTAGTATATTATAAAGATTTTTTTTGTATTGAGAAAAGATCTCAGTGTGTTGGAATAGAATTATGAAGTCATAGAAGAGGTTTTAATGAGCTTGGATGATTATGGTAACACCGTCAACGTGTTATGTTATCCCTATAATACATGACCATCTCAATTGATATATATGTTTTTGTAAACCATTATATAAATTGGATATGGACATTGGGCTACCTATATGCAGAGACTAAATGGATTAATATATCTTATAGGTGGATTGAGTTCTTCTTTACATTATGATAAAATTATTAATGCTCATTGACTTCATCTATAAGTAATGATGATTTTATTTTTGTACATGAGGGGATAAATAGTAGTCCTTAGGCACTATATGACTTCATATTTCTTTTTTTATCATTCATAAGGATAATATAACTTTAAAAATGAGATTATCCCAATATGTGATGGGTGAGATGGTCATTCATATTATTAGTGGTTGTAAAACCAACCTATAAGGGTGGTTTAAAACGACCTAAAATTTTACTAATGAAAATTACTGTTGATCTAATTAAATATATTATTATGTAAAATGGTTATATAAAATCTTCAAATCCTTGGTTTCATTTTTTTTTGGATTTCAAAATACCAGTAAGAATTGTTATCATTGATAATATTTCCATTTAACAGTGATCACATGATTAGTATAATTATAGGTCTTTTAAAAATCCAATTTACTTAGGAAAACGAAGCGATGGATTCATCCAGCAGAATTGCTCCATACGAAGCCCAATTTTTGGAGCGTGAAAAGGACATAGTGTAACTGGTCCTCGCTCTTGACCAATTCCAAACTGAGCTCCAACATGTTAAGTTTGAATGGAACCTCATATGGTAGAAGTGTATGTTGATAGAGATTACCACCCAAGCGATGTTATCCGAGCTACCCCAAGAGTCTATTTCCATCGCACACCTTACCCTTAGGTCATATGTAGGTGTTATAAAGGGTTATATAATAAAACCCTAAAACAATAACTATGATCATTATTTTGGTATAGAATAAAGTTTATACATTCATTTTATTATTGTTACTTTTGAAATAGTTTTTAAATAAAAAATAATATTTTTTAGTTCATATTCAATTAAATAATCTATTATAATGAATTAATGGATTTCAAATTAAATAATGTTTCTAAAAAATATAATTTCAAACATAATTTTTATTCAATATATATGATATTATAATTTCTATGAATATAATTGTAATTTTTATTAAGCATTGAAATCCATTTTTTGTCAAAACCCATGTATTTTCAATAAATGTTAGTTTTTATTTTATAAGTAAAAAATTCACATATTTTATAATTATTTATATAAAATAGATATTATTTTTGAAAACAAGATTTCAAAATTATCCAAATGTGGATTTTTCAATAATTTTCTGAGACAGTTGAATTTTTGGGTGAAAATTAAATATCATTTAAATATATATTGTGCTTTAGGACATCATAATGACCCAATAGTAACGTAATAAAATACTATAGATGTGATTTTTGGCCAATATATTTTTTATCTTTAAAATAATTTAATTTTAGGTTTTTTTTATTTATTTTTAAAATCCTTAGTGGACCCTCTAAGACATTTAAAACATTTTAACATTATAAAATGATTTCCTTGAGAGTGTGACTCATCTCCACATAAGAAAGCCTAATATTTTAATAAGTTCGGTCATTGACCTTATAAAATATTTTTTTCCACTACCCTTTTTAAAAAACCATGGGGAAAACCATGGTTTGGTTTGTGGTTATGATTAATTTTATGTGTAGTGTCCAAAACCTTAATAATACAGAATTTCCTCTCTTTTCTTATATAAATCCACCCAAGATCCCACTTATCCTCACTCAAAACCCTTAGATATCGTCCCTACCCAAACACCCTCTTTGGAAAATCCTCCGAAGGTTCCCAAGCTCAAAATAAGCCTCTCCAAATCACCTCTTATGCCATTGGTATCACACATCAATGTAAGGGATTTTTTCCTTTCTTATTTTTGTCTTTGTTTATTTATATTGTAATTCACTTTTATTTTTAATTAAAAATATTAGGGTATGATGTAAAAAAATTTCCCATATAGAACTCCTTATGTTTAAATGATGAGAGACCTCTTTCTCTCTCATGAATCCCTCCCATTTACACAAGTTACGAAGCAAAAATTTTGGAAGAGTTATTCCATTTCTCCTCTTTATTCAATTTTCTTTTTTATGTTACACATTCTATTTCCAAATTACATATACTGGGGCATGTATCTATATTCCCCCTTACTTCCCATTTCATTAAATATTATTAGATGCCCTTTTCTCTCTCATAAACCATTTTTATAAATATTTCGGTCACATTGTTATGCTGTCGAAATTGCACCGTAATTTTCCAAGACAAAATCATTATGTAGTGAATACCATACACATGTCTCTATCAAGGTTATTCACCTTTATGAACATACAGATTTTTTATGTTATATAAATTTATGTATTCTGTATTCCTTAATCATGGAATAACTTATGATGTTTAATGATTCCATGTTATATGATCCATGTGGCACACTTATGCATTAAATAAAATGTTTATAAAGAGTGCTCCTGATAGTGCTCAAATGCATAAGGTAAAGACTACTGTCATGATACATCAAGTGAAATGAGGGTTTACTCATGATAATTCATGTTCAATGATGGTTTAATCATCCTCTATGTGCAATGGGCCTTGGATCAGGAAAATATCATTTAAATATTGTTACCACATTTCCATGTTATGATAATCATGATATATCATTACTCTATGTTCATGTTTATCTTATGCTCCATTGATATGCCTATTTTCTAAAATGTACTATATTTTTCCTATTATTATTTTTTTACTCTCTTAATGAGCTTTATAGCTCACTGTTTTCTTATGCATTTCCTCAATATATCCCATGAAATTCTAAGTACGATGAATTTTGTGGTCATGTAAAAGAGGTTTTCAATAAAGATGTTGTGTTTTATGTTCTATATTGTTATATAATGTTTTTAATTTTCCAAGACACAAGACCTATCAATATTTAGAGTGGTCTTTAGTGAATGTTCATGTAATAAATAAGGTTTATGTGTCTAATAAAGAGTAGGGTTGTTATAGTTGGTATCAGAGGATAGGTTTAGTTATTTCAGGGAATAGGATTAGAAAACCCTAGTAAAAAGATTAGGGATATTACTAAGTATAATAAGAACATCCATAAATTTTGGTGAGTATCGCGTAAGTGGTTTTTCAATAAAATAAATCCCCATATGGATACAAGCATGTTGAGGCAGCTCTAGAATTGTTGTATCTAGGGTTAAAACCCGAAAAAAACTGCATTGAGCTAGAATCGAATGAGAACTGGTGCACTACAATGGGGATTGCTTCACTATCGGTTAAAAAAAATCCCAAGGAATATGATTTGGTAAATTTATAAGCTTAATACAAATAATTATTAATGGAATAAAAAAATTTCACTAGGAATATATGTTGGTAAGTAGATCATGGAAAACATAGATTGACCACTATAAATTCACATGTTAATGAAATAATAGTAATTTATAAGTCTTATATTTTTGTATTCAGATTACCCTTTAGGTTTTACCCATAACGTTATTTTAAATCAAAACAATGGCTGGTAATAGGAGGACTCGGGATAATAACCAATGCGAAGATCAATGTGATGACTGTTTTAATGATATTCTTAATCCGATGAGAGTGGTAACCCTGAATATTGTCTTGATAATATCTCAATTAACTTATATTTTTAGTAAATAAATAAATAAATAAGAACATTCAACCCCACCCTAAGAAATAAAAAGTCGAAATCGATAGCTTTATGAGATAGAGGCCTCCTACTTTTAATGGAACATCTGATTCCAAAATTACCGAAAAATAGATCAACTCTATTGAAATGATCTCTTACATCCTTCAATTTTCCAAACAGAAGAAGGTTCTTATGACTTATTATCATATGGAGGGTGAATATGATCAATGGTGGATATTGATAAATAAAATATGAAGCCTGAGGATGAGATCGAGGCATTGAAATAGATAGATTTATGGAAGATGTTTTTTGATAAATATTTTCCTCGCACCCTCCGACTTAAGATACAGATAGAATTCATGGCCATCAGGAAAAAAAGATGATGAATCCATCAAAGCGTATGAGGAATAATTTACAAGGCTTGAATGATACGCCTCCATCTTTGTCATTACCCCTAGAATGCATGGTTTAACACTTATTTTATGGGATAAAACTTATCCCATATAAGTACATTGAAATCCATGATTTAAAGAGATATGAAGAAATTGTCTAATGTGCCCTCAAAGATGAGATGGATATCGATGAATCTCAGAGGTATCATGGGGATATGAAGTATAAGATAATCTATAATTCAGGAAGTCTGATTGATAAATCCAATAGTGTTAAGATATTCCAACACCCCAATTGCCAAAGGTGAGGAAAGAAGCACCCCAAAAATTTACTGAAGGGGACAAGGAAATGATATAGGTGTGGAAGGGAAGGGATCCAGACCATTAACTACAGACAAGATAAACCTATGGCTATAATAGAGGATATGAATACTTTGTTCAACCCTCAATGCATTATTCATTTCTTCAACTACAAATAACCAAGGCAGTTTGAAAACCAATCCCCAATGAAAAGCGTTTTTAGAGTCAACCAAGAACCTCTGGGGAAGCAAAGGGAAATCGTTTCCCATCACTACCATTGAAGTTAACCCTAAAAACAAAGTGGTGAAATGTACACATGTCATTCATACATGAATAGAAAATTTTCTTTTATTATTCTTGTTCTACACATTATTTTATATCTCAAATGATTAGTAGAACAATCCCAACACCACAAAAAATCGTGGAAGTAAAGAGTTTGGTAATAACGGAAAATGGGGCAATAATTACATTCCAGGAATAAGGATACTCCCCTGTTATATGTTGGGGATTTATCTTCTTATAAAACCACGTTATACACCCCATGGTGGAAATTGATGCAATTCATGGAATGTATTGGATTTCCTTATATAGAGCCAACTTAAATTTATGTGAGAGGGAAATCACTCTCCATTTGGAGAATTGACCCCCGATTCTATACAACTTCAAGGATGAGGTTGGGTCTTCTATATCACCATCATCACAAGTGTCAATATTACTGCCCAATGATCACACATATCTTTCTCAAATGATTGAGTATAAGGAAGAAACCATCCTTGAAGACATGACTATTATGAGGCAATTTTCTGAAGTGTTTCCAGAGAAATTTATCAGTCTTCCTCCAAGAAGAGATGTTCAATTAATAATTGAACATATACCTAGGGTGTTTCCAATATCCATGGTTCTATATAGAATGGCTGGTGTGGATCTAGAGGATCTGAAGAAATAACTACAGGAGAATCTAGAAAAAGGGTTTATACACCCAAATTCTTGACAATGGGGTGCACTAATCCTCTTCATCAAGATGAAGGATGGGTCAATGCACCATTTCATTGATTATAATGAGCTCAAAAATATCATGATAAAGAAAATGTATCCTCTTCCATGAATTGATGAATTATTCAGTTATCTATGTGGATCACAATACCTCTCCAAGGAGGATTTGTAGTTGGGATTTTACCATGCAAGGGTAAGGAATGAGAATATCCCCAAGACTACTCTTTGTACAAGATACATTCACTATTAATTCATAGTAATGCCTTTTGGACACACTAAAACTCTAGAAGTATTCATGGACTTGACGAAGATATTCTTTATAGATTACCTCTAAAAAATTCGGTAGTATTTATAAAAGATATTCTAATATACTACAAAAACACATGAGGAGCATAAAAAGAATCTAATAACTGTACTAGAGACCTTATGAAAAGGGAAAATATTTTCAGAGTACAGAAAGTGTGAGTTATGGTTAAAGGAGGTCCCATTATGGGGTCATTTCATCACAAGGAGTGGGATATCTATGGATACATCCAAGACAACTTCAATTAAGGGATGGTTGTGGCCAACGTCGATAATAGATATCTGTACCTTCCCGGGGTTAGCTGAATATTATCATTGATTTCTGATAAATTTCCCAATATTTTCCAACCCATTAACTAAGCTTACTTGGAAGAGAGTAAATTTTTTTGAGTGATGAATCCGATGAGATATTTAAGAGTTGAAATGGAAGATTATCACTAGACTCATTCTCACACTACCCACAAATAGAGAACTTTTTTTGGTATTCAGTTATTCTTCAAAGAATAACTTGGGTTGTATGCTGATGAAGTATGAAAATTTAATTTCCTATGATTCAAGGAAAATGAATTTTTATCAGTAAAACACTATAACACATGATCTGGAGTTGGCTTTTGTAATCTTTACTTTAAAAATATGGTGACATTACCTCTTTGAGGAGAAGTTTGAAATATTCATATATCAAAAAATCATTAATTATATATTCACACATAAAAAGTAGAACATGCTCCAATGAAGATGGTTAGATCTGATCAAAGATTATTATTGATAAATCCATTACCACACTGGGATATTGAACAATCTATCAGATGCTCTATGTTGAAAAGACCCCGCCATTTTATCATTGATGATAATTGAAAATGATCCAATTTTCATAGATTTTATGATGATGGATATGTTAATCATAAAGAATTGAAAATCATCAATCCTTTCACAAATGACTGTTCAACCATTTCTTTTGGAATGGTTAAATGATCCTCAAAATGATGATGAGGGAATTCAGAAGAAAGTGGAAACTACCAGAAAAGGGAAATCCAAGGAGTTCAATGTTAACTAAGAAGGAATGGTGAGATTTGGTAAAAAAAATATATGTTTCATCAAATTTTGAGTTAAATAACGAACTTTTGGATGATTCACCGGTTAGAATTTCTCTATTCACCTAAAAAACAAAAGGATGTATCGAGAACTCAGAGATCATTTTTTGTGGGAAAACATGTAGAAGGAGATCATTGAGTATACATCAAAGTGTCTGGAATGTCAGCAATTGAAGGCTAAGAGGCATAATTCTAAGGGGATTATGAAACCATTACCATACCAACCAAAAATTGGGAGAATGTTACCATAGAATTTTTCACTAGAATTTCAAACACATCCAAAGGAAATAATCCTATCTCAGTTGTTGTGGATCTTCATACAATGACTAAACACTTTATTAAAATTTGATAGGATTTCTCATTGGATCAACTGGAATGGATATACATCAGTTAAGCGGTAAGGCCACATGGAGTTCTACTATCTATTTTATCTGATTGAGATCAATGATTCACCTATATGTTCTAGAGGATTCTTCAAAATGCTCTGAATACTGATCTAAACATCAGTATGTAATATCATCCTCAAACTAATTTCCAATTTGAGAAGACTATCCAAACACTCTAAAAAATGTTGAGGGCATGCTCAATGGATGTCAAAGGAGGATGGGATCAAAATATTCCTCTGGTTGAGTTATGTTACAATAACAGTTTCTGCTCTTGTATCCAAATGGATCCTTTTGAAGCCCTGTATGGGAAGAGGTGCAGAACACCAACATGATGAGATGAAGTTGGGTAGCAAAAACTCCCAGGTCCAGAAATGGTCAATGAAATGGCGAAGAAGGTTAAGACCATCTAGCATCACATTGATGATTCTCCGAGTCGACATTAGAGCTATACTGATTATTTTCTATAAGACTTTGAGTTTGATGTTGGAGACATGGTATTATTACGCATGTCACCATAGAAGAGTGTTATTAGATTTGGGAAGAAGGGAAATCCTAATCCAAAGCGCATCGGCCTTTTTGTGATCCTTGATCGCATTGGTGTTGTGGCCTATTGACTAGTACTCCCACCGAACCTATCACATGTACATGATGTATTCTTTTTTTCACACTTGAGGATGTACATACCTGACCCATAACATGTACTGAATCCATATGTGGTATCATTTTATAATGAACTATTCTATGAAGAGAAGCCGATGAATATCTTAGATCATAGAAAAAAAGTTCTATGAAATAATACAATGCCCCTTGTCAAGGTACTGTGGGGAAACCACAAATTTGAAGAAGCAATGTGGGAATAAAAAGAAGTAATGAAGTAGAGGTACCCTCATCTTTTCTAGTGAGAGAGAAGGAAATTTTATGGGAGAAATATCTTAAGGGGGAAGATTGTAACGAAGCAAAATTTTACTAATGAAAATTCCTCTTGATCTAATTAAATTTATTATTTTGTAAAATGGTTATATGAAATATGCACTTTATTGGTTTTATTATTTTGGTTTTAAAAATACTGTAATGAATTATTACCATTTCTAATATAGTAATTGAACTATGATCACATGATTAGTCTGAATATAGGGCATTAAAAAATCCAATTTACTCAAGAGAAAGAAGTAATGGCCTCATCCAGTATAATTTCTTCGTACGAAGCCCATTTTTCAGATCGTAGAAAGGAGGAAGCATCACTGAGATTCACTCTTGAAAAATACCAATATGAGATTCAACACATTAATCTTTAATAGAACCACCTACATGATATGTGGAACATGATAAAGATTACAACCCGAGTGATGTTATTTGATTCACCTCAAGAGTTTGACACCACCGCACACCATACCCTTAGGTTATATAAGGGTGTTATAAGGGGTTATGTAACAAGACCCTAGAACTATGATTATATGTATTATTTTTGTATATAATAATGAATATACATTCATTTGATTATTGTTACTTTGTAACAGGTTTTTACATCACAAATTGTTTTTTAGTTAATATTCAATTAAGAAATCAATTTTGATGAATTTATGGTTTTTTTATTTAAATTATATCATAATAAAATATTATTACTAAAATAATTTTTATCAAATATAGATTTTTGTATAAATTTTATGAATAAAATTTTATTATTTATGACGGTATGAATGTTTTTTTGTCAAAAACCATTAATTTTCGATAAATATTGGATTTTATTTTAAAATAAAAAAATAAAAAATCTAAAAAACTATTTAGATAAAATGAATATTATATTTTGTATTAGGATATCAGAATTATCCAACGGTGAATTTTTCTCATTTTCTGAGACAGTCAGATTTATTGGAAAAATTTAAGTATCGTTTAAATATATATTATGTTAATGACATCATAATTAACCCATAGTGATGTTATAAAATACAATAAATTGGTTGTTTTGAATATATATGTTTTAACATTAAAATAAGGTAATTTCATGTTTGTTTGATTTATTTTACAAAGCCGAACTGAACCATCCAAAACTTATAAATTATTTTAACATTTTAAAATGATTTCCTTGAGAGTGTGAATGACCTCCACAAAATCAAGCCTAATATTTTAATAAGTTTAGACATTGGTTTTAATAATAAAATTTTCTACTCTTTTTTGGCAGGAACCACTGGAAAATCCCATTGGATGGTGTGTGGTTTTAATTATTTTAATGTGTAGTGTCTAAAACCTAAATAATAAATAATTCCCTCTCTTTTCCAATATAAACCCACCCAAGAAAACACTTATCTTCACTAAAAACCCTTGGATCACATTCTTTCCCTTCCATACTCTCTACAAAATCCTCTCAAGGTGCCCCATGCTTTGAAGAATTGTCTCTCAACCCCTCTTAAGCCTTTGGTATCACACTTCCATGTAAGGAATTTATTCCTTTCTCATTTGGGACCAAGATTATTTAGGTTTTTATTCCCTTTTAATTTCAATAAAAAATGTTTGGGTATGATTTAAAACCTCCCCATACTAAAATCCTTTTTTCAATGATTATAGATATCTTTTTTTCTCATTTACCCCTCCCATGTGCACCTTTTACCATGCCAAAATTTCGTAAGAGTTATTTCATTTCTCCTATTTCTTTAGGTTTATTTATTATGTTACACCAGCTATTTTCAAATTCATGATAATGGGAAATGTATCTATTTGACCCCATTACTGACCATTTAATTTATATATGATGATATAACCATTTCTATTTCATAAATCATTTTTATGAATTTTTATGTCACGTAGTTATGTGGTCGAAATTGCACTGCCATTTTCCAAGCCAAAATCATTGTGTAGTGAATACCATTAACATTTCTATATCAAGTGTATTCACATTTATGAACATACACATATTTAATGGTAATTACATGTATTTATTCCACATTAATTAACCATGTAATAACTTATGATGTTGAATTATTCCATGTTATATGATCCATGAGGCACACTTATGCATGAAATGAAATGTTTATAAAGGGTGCGTCCTGATAGTGCTCCAATGAATTAGGTAAAGAAAAGTATCATGATAAGTCATGTTCAATGAGGGTTTAAACATGGTAATTCATGTGAAATTAGGGTTTACTCATTAAACATGTTCAACGATACTCTTATCATGTTAATATCTGGTTAAATGTTGTTTCCACATTTCCCTATTATGATAATCATGGAATATCATGCCTTTATGTTCGTAGTTCTATTATGCTCCATTGATATTACTATTGCAAAAAATATAATGTATTATCTCTGTTATTCCTTGTTTACTACCTTTATGGGATTTATAACTCATCCTTTTCTTATGCATGACTTCAGGTTATCCCATTCATTGTTAAGTACAAAAGAATGTAATAGTCATGTAAAATAAGTTTTCATTAATGATGATGTTTTTTATGTTCTATGTTGTTATGTAATGTTCCTAATTTCAAAAGTAACTAGACCTCTAGATCCTAAGAGTTGTCTTATGAGCAATTTTATGTAATAAATCAGGTGTATTTGTGTAATAAAGAGAACAATTGTTATATGGTTTGTGTTTTTAGTGGTTTATGTAAGAATGATATGTTATTATATAATTGGTGTATTATATAGAGGACGATTTCATGATTATACATGGATTGAGATCTATCCTATGGGAGATACAAGATAGGGTAACATAGATGATCTATGGGATATGTTTCATTATGAGTTGACAGTGAGATCCCATTAGGATTGAGTGTGTTTTTTTAGCATGGTCAATAAGTTTTAGGACATTGATGATGACATGTGATTTGGAAGTAAGTTGGAACGAACCTAGTGAGAAGGGTTATTCAAGGCAATGTTCCCTAGCGATGCTAGTGGATCTTGGATATGTGAGATATCAGTTTTTAGGTGACATTATAGGTCCATAAAACTAATTATATAACTTGTGTTAGTTAGATGGGTACACTAAGGGGCTTCATGTTCCATACATTGTGTGATAATGACTTGAATGAGGAGGTTAACCTATGAGGATTGATGGATGATATGACATATTTAAGAGATGTGTTGAGTCATGTATGACTAATTACATAGTTGTGGGTTATTCTTCTGAATAATCTATACTCATTAGATTCCAAAAATGAGATATGCATGTCTACTATTCCATGTTCATTTTGGTATTTATGTGATAGAGAAATGAATCCCTAGGACATAGGGTGTAAAATTGCTTAGTTGAGCTTCTTCTCCCTAAACATAATCCTAGTATCACCAATTGGTAGACAAGTTTAGAGTCTGAGATTCCATATATAATTTAAAATCTATGGTCATATTTGCACAGTTCTAGAGATTCCATATAGAGTTTAAAATTAGTAGTTATATTGATATATATTTTGGTATATAATATAAAATTGGACACCAATTCTTCGAAAAATCAAGAGTAAATACATAATTATGAAAGTATTAATATATACGATTAAATTTACAGTGATTTAGGAACATTGTATGATATTTTATTCCTATGGTTGTACTAGAATGTATCTAGGTTTATATTTGTAATTTTTTAGTATCTATGGTAATACCATTATAGTGTCTAATACATCGTATAACTTCTGATTCCCATGATGACACTGTATTATAGAAAACACACAATTTGGAATATAAAATTATCTATAGTAAAGGTAAAAATGTCCATGATACCACATGAATTCATTCCATTCATGAGATGAAAGAGTATATAGTTCACCAGGTCTGATTAGACTAGGTATGTTTTGGTGTTGTTTTGGACTAGTTTGTTCCCTATGACACAATATTCATGATATTTGTCCAAAAATTTTATTATTTATTTTACTCATGCATAATGATTTAAATGATGACATGTATTGGGATAAATTTTTGAAACCCACCAGATATTTATTTTTCAAACCCAAAATAGCCATTGTGGTGTGTATTCAAAATTTATGGCTAGTATAAATGATTGAGGAGATGTGGCATAATGCATCAGGATATGGTAGATCATTGAAGAATGGGGATGGGTTTTTGTGAGTCATGAGGTTATAAATAGATCTAGTTTTATAATTTTTTTAAATTGTTTATCTGATAAACCGAGTCGATGGATTGCTGTGATGTATGATTTTATGACCTTATTGTAACCACAAGAAGTAATATTGGATTTTAGGATTGTGATGTATTTTTTGATATTTTTGAAAGAACCATAAGTAATCAAAATTTTATTTTTAATGTTTTAGTAATAAGGAAAATCACACCACAACCCTATGTTTCATGAATTGATGATGTGTATCATAAGGATCATTTGGAACATTACAAGAGTATTCATATTATATCATAGAATTTGTGCTATCAATGAAGTTTTTATTATGTTCTTTCACCTTTGTTCATAATCATCAAATATTTTTTTCAAATTTTTTCTTTCAATAAATATGTCATAATGAAATCATCAACCCATATGTGTTAACATGGTGAGTTTTAGTTTTATTGGAAAGAGAATTCTAAATCTGATATTTTTTTCTATGTCGGGAATGTTGACTTATTATTTTTTTAGTGGCAATGTTCAATATATATTATTCCATATAATTGGAATATCACTACGATAGTTTGAAATCATAAAACAATATATGAATAGTTCACCTAATGAAAATGTGCAATAAAAAATATTTAGGGAAATGATTTTGGAGTCTAATATTTCATGGATATTGTTGACAGATACCAACACTGAAGAGTTTTGTTGTTCCATAAGCCATTAAATGGTTGAAGTCAAATTATGGAAGAAACTATAAAGAAACACGAGAAAGAGTATAGAAATCCATGATTTAAGGAATCTACATAATTTGAACATAAATAATTCCACTATAGTTTCCTGGTGGTTTAGTGGATATTTGATAAACTATTAACCCCATATTTTAATTTTTATATTAGGGATACGATGAGAGTTGATCCCATGGATGAATTTCAATAAAAGTAAGTTCGTAGTTAGTTATATTGGATATCAATATGATTTATATTGATATTATTATTAACATAATATGTTCTTGACAGAATAATTAAAATAGGTGGTTAATAATAGATTTTCAAATCCTATGTTTAAAATATTTTAAACGAAAACAATTCACAAACCCCTCTATTAAAAAGAATAGATTCAAACATGTCCCTATGTCTGATTACATCAGTATTGTAATCTGGTCGATTTTTATATATCTGAGTATAAGATCATAATTCATGTCGATAAGATTATATTAGAGTGAATTAATCATAATTAAAAATATTCAATTAAAACAAATTAAATTGATAATTTTCATATAAAATATGATTAACAAAATAAGGTTTATCATATTCTGATTTATGATAAATAATTAAACAAGCATAATAAAATTTAAGACATGTAGGAAATAAGTAATGGAATATCGATAAAAAAGTATGAATGAATCAAAACTATTAATACGAATAAATATATTTTAACCATAAGAGTATGTTAGCCAAAAACCTTAGATTTTTTTTTCAAAATTTTATACATACAAGAAAGTATATCTTTATATAGAAAAGAAAGTAATTGGTACAAATATTTGTGTTGTTCTATATACCTACCCCCAATAGTCCTCGAACAGATAGATCATATCTATTTTTTATCCCCAAAATCCTTTGGTCAGAAGATATGATTCTTTATCTTCATTTCCTTGAAATCCATCGATCATAATCTTATATTAGAGGCATGATTATAAGGAATGATTATTCTTGAGTGGAAAACCTAATAGGGTTCCCTATGGAATAAAAAACTCTAAAACAATTACTAAATTATATGAATAATATTGACATGCCCTATAATCATTAGATATCTTTCAAAATTGAGAAAATGAAATAAAATTAAAAGCTGCAAACTCTTAAAATGACTATGTATTTATAGTTCAATTTCAAAATGGTCATATTTTCCCCTAGTGTTATAATTTTCTCCTTGTTAGTTGCAAGGACTTGTACCCCTAGAATTTGAAATATCATATTGTTATTGAATAACTAAATGTATGGTGTCATATTGATTTTACACCATCATAGTGTAAAAAATGATCCATTACAACAAAAATTGATTTTTCATATTCTGAATATAAATATATATATATATGATGGACTTCCTTATGTTTTTTCATAATAATAATCCATTTGAGTATGAAACTTATGTTTATGAATTTTGGTATCAGTCTGATTATACAGACAATGTATGCACTAAAGACAATATTTGAAATCATACATCCGGTGTGATAAAGATTAATCTAATATTTATCGAATTCATTCTCATAATGATATTCATGTTGAAGATTGTTATTTTATATTAATGAATACATTATAACTAATTCTATGTATGGTAAATGTGTATTTTTTATACCAAAATATTATAAAACAATTTAGCATAAAAATTTAGTTATTAAGTATTTAATAATGATTTTGTGATTTCCAAAAAAAAAATGGAATATTAATAAGTAAAACTTCTCACACAATAATATACCCCTTTTGGGAAATCACAAAACAAACAACATAAATAAAACATTTCTTCAAAAAACTTATAGTCCATTATCATTGAAGTACTTCATATTCAGAATTAATCAATAATTCTTAACTACCTCCTAGTTATATAACTCATTTGTATATGATTATGAATACAACTAACTCCCCCATAGGATAAAATCTCCCACTATGTATCATATTTTCTTTGTTAATGTAATTTCTCCTCCTTCGTAAAAAAAATTCTCCCCTAAATACAATTATTTCTCCCCCATTATGATTTTCAAAAATAATTGGGAAAATAAAGTGTTTCTTAAAAATGGATATGTAAAAATATATACAAAACAAAATTATAAAGTACATGATCATTCATTAAAAATGAAAGAAAATTCAACCAAATCAAATTCGAAAATATCCAAACAATTCATAATGAGTTGAAGAAGTCATTCATTTCTAAACAAGTTTATAAAAGAGAAATAAAACAATATTTTAAGGCTATAAATATGTTAATATTTATTCATTAAAGATCTTAAATTAGTCTCCATTTTCTTGAACCCTTTACTGTCTTCCTTAACCTTTGATAGTAATTATTCATGAGGCCAAATTTCTCTTCCTGGATCTAAAGTATATCTTCTAAAACATTGTTATTATTATTCAAATAAATGATTTAATATTTGTAATACATGATTCTTGAAATATAAAACTTCATATATTTCATATTACCTTATATCTCTTTCACTTCTAGAGTCATATTGATAAAAGACTCTTTGAATTGTTCCATAAACATCACCTTTTCTGACACAATTTTGGATAACTACTTAAAGGCTTGAAATGATTCTTTCAAAATATTATTTATATATTCAATAGTCTCTTAATGAATATTGATATCGAAATATACATTATGATAAAATTTCACTAATTTATTTCATGAATTATTATAAGGATAATAATGTTCTTGAAGGACTTTGAGATTAGTATCATTCCAAATTAGTCTATCTATCAAAATTTTAATATAGTCTGATTTTTGAATTTTATTTTCATGAATTAGATCAAGTTCGGATTTTAATATTGAAAAATAAGAAATTTTTACCTTATTTATTTGAAAATAATGACTTATATATTCAAATCCTTTCACTAAAATTATGTCTACTAAATTAGATGCATAAATTTCAAGAATTTGATAATAACATGTTCTGGTTTTAACCACTTCAGCTATACTTTTATCATCTTTCTTTGATATTGGTTTGAAACTATATCACCATATTGTTTTCCATTATTAATTTAAATAATATAGTCTTCGAATTTTTTAGATAAAAGTCCTTTATTCTTAGAGTTCTGATATTTTTCGTCCTTCTTGTATAAAGATTCATCTTCTTTCATTGATAGGAATTTATGCTTATTTGGATTTTTGTATTTATCTTTTTGTCTAATTTTGGAGGGTAAATCATATAATTATGCCTATGATTTTCTCAATGAAAAATTATTATATTTTTCATCTTCATTTTATTCTTCATCTTCATTATATTTTTCATCTTCAACTTTATTAGAATTTTTATATTCTTCTTCGACTTCTTCCTCGTCATCAGACACTTTTTCTTCAACAATTTTGTCTCCATATTTAATTCCTTCTTTAATACCTTCACCAAAATTATATAATTCACAAACACCTATGAAAAATTGTTCAATTGATTAAATAAACACTTATTGATGATAATAATAAATCCTTAAATCACCTTTATTAGCTCGTGTCGATTCATCCACAACATTATCCTTTCCCTTGTTAGTGATAAAGGGATTTTCAGTATTAACCCAAAAAATTTATATAAATGATAATATGGTATCCAATTTTTTTTAGGTCTTGGAATGAAGAAAATTAGGAGAAACATTGCCTCAATCCATTTCAAACCCTTTCGCTAGTCTACAATATAGAAGTTCTTTAGCTTACTTCTTATTTTTATTATTTTTATTTGTTTCCTCCTCTAAAACATTTGAACAATTAATTCTCATCACAATAGATTTTATTGGGTCAAGTCTAATTTGACGATATCCTTCATTATTCTCCACATTCTTCTTAATAAATTAATCCTTTACTTTATCTAGAAAAATATTATTTTTCTTTAATTTATGGGGCTCAGAAGACACTGCTTTTCTTTTCTTCCCTTGATAATCCTGATAAAGATTATTCTTCTTCATCTGAAAAAATTTCTCAAGTTTCTTAAACGTTTATACATCTAAATAAGTACCACAAGATATTTCAAAAAACATTTTCGATTCTTCATCAAATTCGATCCTTAACCTTATTAGATTAGAATCACTACTGAATAGGATTTACGTATTCATTGGATTTGACTTATTTGCAATATTGAGTTACTTCATGAACACAAGAATTAAATCTATTATCAAAATCAGAAACATAATAATCTGAGACATAATAAAACTAGATATTTTTTTTGATGGTATTAAATATTTATCTGATATGGTCTATCTTTCTGATATTCATAAATATATCCAAAAAATATATAACAGTGACCATTAATATACCATGATCTAGTTTTATTAGTATTAAGAAACCATAAATCTATATTGAAATTACCCTACTAGTTCTATTAGATGATTCAATTTCCTGGTCTTTTTGTAATGATTAAACAATAAATCATATTATTTATTTTTATTAAATGAAAAAATATTATCAGGAAACTTATGAGAAACAATAAAGGATTCTCCATCTAATGGGATTTCAATAAAAATTTATGATTTTATATATCAAATATGATAACCATTACCATAAATTATGAAATAAATCTTTTTTTTCCATTCTCATTTAGAATATTCATTATACTATAGAATTCTCAATCAATATCAAGATAAAATAAATCATTATCCTCATCATATTTTTCTACAGACAAAGGATTCCAACTATATAGTTGTATAATTATGATTAATGTATAATAACACTATTCATAAAAGTTTTTCTTGAATGAACTTTCTTTGAATATGTACCACTCAAAGAAATAATTATCTTTATGCATCATAATTAGGGATGAGGCTGGAGATTCTCTCAAAATTAAAAAAATCAGACATGATACTTTTTAGGGTGATAAGAATTCATCAAAATAAGGTTAAAAATTTCTAATGATGGACATGCGGTCACCATTATATATGAAAAATTCAAGGATGGTTCAAATTCCAAATCAAATCCAATGGTCTAGATTAAATTTCATCTAATCTGATAGTTGAGAATGATTCAAGAATGATTTGAAAATTTGAACTATTGTGGTTTTTAATGAAATTATTGTATTGATATTTAATATTACATTAAAAATTTTAAAAATTTGAAAATTAAAATGAATAAGTGAATTACAATTGGCATGATAACATAATTTTGAGAAAATAGTGCATAAATTTAAAAGATAATAAGAAGAAATTTCAGATTTAAAATGTTTCACCAGTATGGATAAAAAATTTCTTCTTAAATTTTTTAAACTTATTAAATTACAATATTTATTTTAAAAAAAAATATTGAATATGATCTTTTAATTAAAAATAAATTAGAACTAAATAAGATTGTTTATAATAAAATCTTATTATGAAAAAATTTATGAATTTTAAAACATTTTATGAAATCTTCAGTTAATAAAGTTGTTAACAATTTTATCGCTTTAAATCTTTTGAGAATAATGACACTAAACATATTTATAAGTAAATATGTGTTTTCAAAATGCATTAAAATTTAAATTTTATAAAATTTTGAAAACAAACATGTGTAATCCTCTTCTGTAACAGAGTATATAAATGTATGTAGATGAGGAAAAAAATAAGTAGATATTAATGAACAATTTGCGTTAATGATTCCTAGATTCTGTTTTATATATTCAAAACTATTGTTTGGTAAATGCTTTGTAAAAATATCAGCATGTAGATCTTTGATTTTGAAAATTTATTAAATGATATCTCTTTTAAGTATGTGATCTCTAAGATAATTAATAATAATATCTATGTATTTTACATGGTGGTTATGTGTATGATTATTATATATATCAATGAACTAGTATTATTATATAGTATTTTATTTTTATTGAAACTCATACCATAGTTAGTGAGTATATGTTTCATCCACAACACTTGAGCACAAAAACTTCTAGCTGCCACATGTTTGGATTAAGCAGTGGAAAGTGCTACTTAGTAATGTTTCTTAAGAGACCAAGAAACTAATGAGTCTCTTATGAAATGAAAATTTTGGGATATAATATTCTTATACATTTTACAACTATAAAAGTCATCATCCAAAAAAAATTAATTTAAAATTAATTATAGAATAATTCAAAAGTCTTAAATCCAAAATTATAGTTAGATAACTATTTTATATATGATTTTAGATAGAAAGCCTTTGGATTAGGTTGATATTTTACATATAATAACAATACAACATTATGTTAGGATTACTAGTAGGAATTCAAAGTAGGATTCCATTCATGCATCTAAAATATATTTGTTCGACTTGTATTACAGCTTTATCAAGTTCCAGTATATTTGAGATACCAATAAGTGAACTTATAAATTTATTATTTTAATATCCAAAATTTTTAATAAGATATTTAATAGAGTTATTTTGAGATATATATGTTCCTTCAGGATTTATTGATATTTGAAAACCATGAAATAAAAAAATTCATCCACCATACTCTTCTAAGACTCAGATTTCAGAATATCTGTAAAGGAATCTATTAATGATTTTAAGTATATGTGAATATAATTTAGTTAATATAGATTTGAAAAATCATAATATTTTTTTTGTCATCATTTATAAAAAGTGTAGGATCTATATGTCCCATAAAAATATATTTTTTTTAATAAAAATCATGATTATTTATCACACCAAGCTCTAGGATCTTGTTTAAGTCCGTAAGAAGATTTGGAATTCTTATAAACATTTTATAGAAGATTTTTATTTTTAAAAAGATGGGTCATTATATATAAACTTCCTCATGAACACATCCTTTAAGAATATAATAGTCACAACCATTTGAAAAAGTTTGAAATTAAAGAATTTTGTAAATGATAGGGGAATACAAATAGTTTCTAATATTGTAACTAGTGAAAAGTTTTGTTCATATTCTATCCCTTCTTATTAGTTATATCCCTTATAAATGACTCTTTATTTATAATAATTATTCCATTTTCAACACATTCTTTTCTGAAAAATAATTTTACACCAATTACAGAAGTTTTAGTAGGTCACTCAACAAATGTCTAGACTTTTTTCACTCAAATTCATTGTGATAATATTCCATATCCTTAATCCAATCCTTATCACCTAAATCCTCATCAGGATTCTTAGGTTAAAATTGTGAAATGAAAGTTAGATGTTCAACTTCATTTCTTAAAGAACTCCTAGTCCAAACAAGTTGATCAATATCTCTAATTTTATTATTAATTGTATGATTCATAAGAAACAACTAATTTCTATGGTTTTGAAAACTCTATTCATCAACAAAAGGTAAGAAATTTTCCTTTGTAAATACTTCTGAAACTATTTCAAGGATATTTTCTTTATAAGAAGAATTTCAAAACATATGTTGAAAATTAGTTTTTTAAATAACATTTGAGGATTTAGGTTCATGATTTATGAAGATTAATGGGTAAATTTAATAAAATTTAACATGTATTGCTTCCTCAATAGTAAAATAATTCTTATTAAAAACAATATAAGACATAAACGTAGTGGAATAACAAATAAATATTCCTTCATCAAATTTAGGTGTGAATTTATGTAATTTATCTTTGGTATTCAAGCGGTAAAAATTGCATCCCAATTTTAGAAGTAAGAAACTTTTGGTATTCTGCCTGTGTACAATTAATAAGGAGATTTATTAATAAAGTTTCAAATTAAAACTCAATATATAGTATTGAAGGCAGTAAAAAATGCATCTTCACAAAAATGTTCATCAATTGTGTATTCACTCAACGTGGTTCTTGTTATTTCATGAACAATATGATTTCATCTTTCAACAAAACCATTTTTCTGAGGAGTTCTAGGAAATTAAAAGTTATGTTATATACCATTATTTCTAAAATGAGTTTCAAAATTGAAATATACAAATTATAGACCATGATCACTATGAATGATTATCAATGGATTGTTTTTCTTATTTTAATCTTTTTCATATAAATATTTTGAAATAAAAAAAGATTTATGTTTATTTGTAAGAAAATAAACCCATGTGTTTCTAGTGTAATAATCAAGCAATACATATACATAGTATCTTCCTCCAATACACCTAGTTTTTGCAGGACCAAATTAGTCCATGTGTAATAACAATTAAGAATCAGTACTTGATACTTCATTAATATATTTTAAACTACACTTATGTTTATTACTGTATTGACAAGGGTCACAAAATTTTTATGAATCAAACCTAAGATTCAAGAGATCCTAAAAAAAGTATTTTCTTAGGAATATTACATATGTTTCTAATATTATAGTGTCAAAACCACCTATTACATAACCAAGAGTGATCTTACATTGCACTATGGAATGGTATGAATTGTCTATTAAGGTATATTGTGTTATGTTTATAAACATTTTCATGTCGATGGGAACAAAGAATGCATTTATTCTTATAATGATATACTATACATTTATAATTTATATAATTAACAAGGTAACCATCATCACATAGTAGTAATATATTTATTAGTCTGTTTTTAAAACCATTAACTAATAAAACAGTATAAATTAAGGATTTACCATGAAGAACTATGTTACGTCTGCTAATAATCTGCCCTTGATCATTATCCTCAAAGGAAAACTTTACAACTTTCATCTTGATAATATTTTCAATGAAATATTTTTTACCAGTTATATTACTAGAACAACTACTATACATTTACCAAGTATTCATATTATTTTTACTTTCATTATTTTCCTGAAAAAAACATTATATTGTGGGTACCCAAACCATCATGGGTATGGTAATGTCAGAAAAAAATATTTTGAGAATCCAAATTTGTTTTGAGAAATAGGATTTTGGAAACCTATGGATTTTACATTATTATGTGATTTCTTCCCCAATTCCATAAACTATGTAATTTGGTGCAAAAGGGCGCATTTTTTAGAACAAAGTAATTATTACTAAAAACTTGTTTTTTATGAGTATAACCAATTCCATAACTATTTCTATAAGTATAAATTTTTTTATAAATATTATATAAATTTGTCTTACTAGTGGTAATGTTTGATAATATTCTCTTCAAAGAAAAAATTTCATACGTTTCTTTTAAAACTAAATTATTTCCCTCTTTAGTAATAGTTTCATAATTCAGATCATAAAAACTAGTTGTAAACAATATTTTTAAGAATTTTTTTTAAAAACATTTACATAGAATAGTTTTGAAAATTGGATTTATCAAGATATTTGGAAATATATTTTACTTCTTTTGTTAAAAAAACTATTCTTGATTTATCCTTAGCAATTTGTTTAGTAACTTTTCAATTCTCATTTTTCAAAAAAATTTAGAATAGTGAGACACTTCATCATAATAATTTAAGATATTTTCTTCACTAAATGATGACGATTCTTCTAATCAAGTTTTTTTTTCATTTTCTAATTTTGGATAATTTTCACTTAATTATAAGTTTTTGATGTTCTTAGAAGTGTGTGTCTTATCTATGTTAAAAATATTTCATTTAGGTGCCTCAAAAATAATACTTATGTTCCTATTTCTCAAACTATTTTTTTAAATTTTTGTTAAAGAATATCCTCTACTAGAACTCTTAGAATCATTATATATAAATAAATTATTTCATTTTTATTTATAAAACATTTTCAAATTCATATCGGAATTTATATCTTTCTTATAATTCCTTTTATCTTTGTAAAATATGTCCTGATGTGTCCATCTCTCTTACATTCATAACAAGTAACATCAGAATCATTCATATCTCTTATTTAAATAATACCTTTCCTATAAAAATATTGGAAATATTTTTACAACTATCTTGTTCATCCTACAAGCAGGATTTTCTAATGCATTTTCAGAATTTTCTGATGAGATTCAGTTCGATTGTATAATAAATTTTTTCTTTATGGTTGATTACACTACTTTATTAGTATAATGAAAATTATATAGTTGGGTATATGTTTTATTAAAATCAAAACCACCATTTCTCTCTCTTTTCTGGAATATCTATTCAATATTCCCTTATATTGCATAAGATTTCATATATGATATTCAAGAGTAATGTTTTTAAACCATCATGTATCATCAACAACTGTCCTCTTAGAATCCCATTCATTTGGCATGATATCTGTTATCATCTATAAAATAATTTCATCTTTTAATATTTTTTCTCCATGATATTTTAAACTATTTATGATAGTTTTAAACATATGGCGAATCTTAAAAATAGGTTCTCTAGTAAAAAATTCAAAATCGTGATAGTCAACTATTAGCATAGCTCTCTTAGTTTCAATAACCCTTATTGTACTAATATTTGTATGTTTTAATATCTTTAAAATACTATTTTCTACTCACATGATGAAATATTACTATACATACTTATAGTTATTGATCGTATAAATTTGTTTTTGATTTTATAATTAAGATGATACTCTTGATTTTTTTGATTAGTAAAGGTAGTGACTTCCTTATCAAGGATCTAGTAATCTCGAGTTAGAATAAAAAAATTGTCAATTCCAATGTTTATTACAAAAGTCATCATTCTATCTCACTATTATTCATAGTGATATCTATTAAATATTATTGTCCTATTAAAACTGATATTATCGATAGATCTGATATTATGTCATTCCATCTTAATATGAAAACATTCGTTTACATAAACATGTTACTATAGTAAAGATTTATAAACAAAAAGTTTATAAAAACATAACACACTTGAAATATTAATGAAATTAAAAATATAGTAAGTTTTTGAGTAGTGAGAACTTCATATAATACCAATATTTAGGTATCAATATGATTTATAATAACATTAGGATTTATATTATATGTTCTTTGTGGATCAATTACAACAAGGGGAAAAATGTAGATTTAAAAATCATTATTTCAAAGGAGTTTAAACTAAACTAATTCCAAATCCTCATTTAGTAAGAAGGATCATATTCAAGAAATATACCTCAATATGATTATTTATGTATCATAATTAGGATTATTTTGATATATTAGAGTATAATATCATAATCTATGTAGATAAAATTATATCAGAGTGAATTAAATATGATCACATAAAATTAAATAAAAAAAAGTAATCATATCAGATTCACTAAAGATCCAATTAATAGATTATTGTTTAACATATTAAGAGTTATGATAAAATAATTAGAAACAATAACAATAGAATTTAAGACTTGTAAAAAACATGTAATGAAATAGATATAATAATTTAATAATGACTTACAGATATTAAAATGAAAAATCCATTTTAACCTAAAGAGTAAGGTAGCTACAAACCGTTGAAGAAGTGTGCCTTTTTATTGTTATAATAAATTATCTATTTTCATCACAAAGAAATCACTCGATACGAAGATCATATTTGTTATTTATGACTATCCCCAACAACCCTCAATCTGATAGATCAACACTATATTTATATTCCCAAAATCTATATATCATAAGATTATATTCTCTATCCTTCTATCTCTACAAGACCATGATCATAATCAGATATCGGACATACGATTACAACAAAAAATTATTCATAAGTACAAAACCTAATAGGCTTACCTTAAGAAGAAAAAAATCGATTTTTTTACAAATAATAAGAAAAAGATGTTTTCACATTGTAATCTTTGGAGATCTCACACAAGTGGGAAAAGAAAAATAAATTTAAAGATTCAAACAATTTAAATGATTTTGTATTTATAGAGGAGTTTCCCAATGGTCATATTTTCTACCAAAAGTCATATTATTTATATTTTATCTCAAGGACTTGGAAAATTAAAATTTGATATCTCAAATCATTCTTGAATAATAGAATTTCTGATAGCGTATTGATTTAACAACATCATAGTGTACAAAATGTTAAATTATGATATAAATCAGTTTTATTTATTCTGAATATAAGATTAAGTCTGTCTGATGGAGATCATTGTGCTTTTCATTTTTTATAATCTTTATGAGTATGAATATGATGTTTATCGGATTCAGTATTATTCTGATTATAATGAATTTTTCAATACTACATACCAGACAAAAATTCTTACATCTGGTATGATAATGTTGAATCTAATATTTATTTGATCCATGCCCATTAAGATAGTCGTGATGAAAATGTTATTTTATATTCATGAATACTTTAGAACTAATTATTAGTGTGGAAATAGTGCATGTTTTCTAAAGAAACATTCAAAAAAACATTTGAAAATAAGTTAGTAACTATGTATTTAAGAAAGAGTTTTTGATTTTCGAAACAAAATGAATGGAATAGTAATAAGTATAAATTTTGACACAATAATTTCTCCCTTTTTAGAAATCATAAACAAGAAAACATAAATAAAAAATAACTCTGGAAATCATAGAGTGTGTTATCTTTTATGTACATCATATTCAAAATTAATCAATAATTTGTAACTCCCCTATAGTTTTATAACTCATTTGAAGATGATGATGAATATTACTAACTACCCCTACAGATAAAAACTCCCACTAATGATCATATACTCTTCCTTAAAAAATTAATCCACCATTGTAAAAGAATATGAAAATTTTTCCCCCAAATACAATTACTTCTCCCCCATTTTTATTTTCAAAAAGAATGGGGAAAAGTCTTGAGATTATGGAAAAGTATAGAGAAAAAATATATGAAATAAAATAATTAATTACTTTATCCTCCACAAAAAATTATAGAACATTCAACCAATCCAAATTATAAAAAAAATCTAACAATTTGTAATGAGATTAATAAGCCCTTCATTGATAAACATGTTTATGAAAGACAAATATAAAAAAAGATAAAATGGAAAAGATGTTAATATTTCATTATTAATAATCTAAGAATATTCTTTATCTTTTTTAACTCATTATTATCTTCCTCAACCTTTTCTAGTAATTCTTCATGAGACTGATTTTTCACTTTTTGGGCCTGAAGTCTATCTTCCAAAACATCATTCTAATTATTCAAATCAATAATTTAATATTTTTTTATACTTGGGTCTTGAAATCAGTAACTAAATATATTTCATCAACCAATGTAACTCTTATACTTCTGGAATCAGATTTTTAAAATAACCTTTATTTGTTCCAAATATTTTACCTTTTATGACATAACTTTTGATAACTTTTTTATGGTTTCAGATGATTCTTTTACAATTTTCTTTATATCGTCAATAGACTTTTCACGAATCTTGACATCAGCATCAACATTATGAGACCATTTCACCACATTATTTTATTTTTATTATGATTTTGAGAACATTCATAATGTAATTTGATATCTACCTCATTCCTAATTACTTTATCTGTAAAAAATTTATAGATTCTAATTTTTAAATATGATTTTAATGAATCAGATCAGATTTTTCTTTTAGTCAGGGAATATAAAGAATTGTTCCATATATTAATTTTAAATTATGAATTATAAAATAAAATCCTTGCACTATAATTGTATTTACTGATTTGGATACCTTAATATTAAGAAATTTTGGATGACTTATTCCAATTCCAACTACTTTAGCTTCCCCCTTCTCATGTTTCTTTGAGACTGGTTAAAAGACTGCATCTCCCAGTTGTTTTTTATAAAAATATTTCTATAATATAATAATCAACATTTTTAGATAAATTACATTTAGTGTTTCAGTTCTGTTATTTTTCATACTTATTGTATAAAGATTTGGATTCTTTCACTAATGAGGATTTCTTCCCTTAGAACACTTGGATTTTTCTTTTTGATCAATTTTGGAGGGTAAATATGATGATGAAGCATGTGATTTTCTCATAGAAAAATTATTGGATTGAGAATATTCATCTTTTTCTTTATCATAAACCCCTTCTTTATCTTCAAATTTATTATCATTTTCTTTATTTTATTCATCTTCTTCACATTCCTTGGATACTTATTCTTCAATTTTTTTTATTCATATTCACTTTCTCAAATAACCCATTCACTAGCCATATCTAATTCATCAACATCCATGGTAAATTCTTCAATTGGATCAATAAAGAATTATTTAGTCTGAGAATATCTCCTCTAATTGTATTTTTCAGTATGTATATATTCATCAACAACTTCATCCTTTTCTTTTTCTATAACCAAGGTTAGTTTTGTATTATCTATAGATGTTCATTGAAACATTACTCCAGTATTTAGATTTTTTTGAATTGTCAAGGAAGGAGTAACAAATAGAGAAACATTTATTATATCCATTTAAACTCATTTAATTAATCTATAACAAAAAATAGTTTCAATTCACTTCTTATTTTTCCTATTTTTTCTATCATTACTTTTCAAAATCATGAGCACTCTGAATTCTAATTGCATTAGCTTTACCTGGGTAATGTTTGATTTAAGGATCTCTTTATTTCTTATATTCCTTATTTTAAATCCATTAATCACATAATTCATCCAGAAAAAACTTTTTATTATTATCATTCTATGGCTTATAAGGCACTCAATTTTTTTCTTACCCTGATCAGTCTAATCAAAATTATTCTTCCTTTTCTGAAAACATCTCTCATGTTTTATAGAAATTTCGACTTTAGAATCTAAACCACTAGATACTTTAAAAAACTTCTTTGATTGTTCATTAAATTAAAAAATCATCTTTTTCTTAGTATCGTCAGTAATGATAAGTATTTTAACCTTCATAGGATTTTATATATATAAAATTTTGATGAACTTCATGCACTCAATCATTAAATTTTTTATCACTATATTAAACATAACAATATGAGAGTTAATAGAATCAGATTTTATTTTTTTGATGGTAAGAAATATGTATCTTATGAGGTCTATATTTATCATATTCAAAAGAATATCTAAAACAAAAACATCATTGGTATTTAATGTATCATGATCCCATTTCCTCGGTTTTATGAAACCTTGTATCCATAATAAATTTACCTGATTATTTGGTGTGAGAGAGTCACTTTCCTGAGCTTTTCATAATGATAAAAATATGAATCCATTGATTTATTCTTATTAAATGAACAAATATTATCAGGAAAACAAGGATCTGGGAAAAAAATTCTTCTCTACCTAGAAGAATCTCAAGAAAACAAATTGTAGATTTTATATATGATATCTGATAACATTATCCATAAATTGTGAAAGGATTATTTTTTCCATCATCATTTAGAAACATAACTGATCTATAAAAATATGAAATGATAGCAAGATAAAATAAATCATGATCCTCATCATATTTTTATACACAAAAATATTTCCAATCACGTAATTCTATAATTTTCATTAAATTAGAATCATACTTTACATAAAAAAATATCGACTGAACTTTCTCTAAATACGTTCCAATCATTGAAATAATTGGTTGTTGGAATGATATTTGGGGAAGAAGATAAATATTCCTACATTCAGAAAAATTCAAACTATATACTTTTTAGGGTGACAACACTTCAGTATAAGAATAAAAAACATTTTCATTGTGGTCCTTGGGGTTCTCCCCTTTATATATGAAACTAGAGTGATAGTTCGAATACCAAATCAAATCTATCATCCAAGATTGAATCTTATCTGATCTGACTAGTGAGAAATATCTAAAAAAATATTTAAATATATTTTAACTCTTGATATTTTAAAATAAATTATAATTTTGATATTTAATTTGACTGTGAAATATTAAAAAATTTAAAAAAACATATGTATTAAAACATAAATGATAAAAAATAATAATAAAACATTGAAAAACTTAAATGACAAGAGGAATGATATTTAGAGTTTGAATGTTTCATTAATATGGATAAAAAAATTCTTCATGAAATTTTTAAACTAATTAGAATATAATAGTTTATTAATAAAATATTTAATATTATAGTTTTAGTAAAAAATTTATAACTGAATATGATAGTTCATGAACAAAATCTTAAAATGAGAATTTTTTTTTAATTTTTTTAAATAAAACATCAGTTCAAATATTTTTAAAAACTTCTTGATTCTTATTATTCATTTGAGAATACAGACTTTGATAATTGTTAACAAGAGATATTAGTCCAGAAAATGAATTACGATAATTTTTCTGATATTTTGATAATAGTTTTTTTTGGAAAACTACAATCATATATTATCACTCTATAGAAATGAGTAGCATAATGTAACAAGATGAATAAAAAAATTAGATATGAAATATAACTTTACATTTATCATTTTATGATTCATTATAATTTATTCGAATCTATCATAAGGTAATGTTTTTGTAAAAATATCAACTAGTTGATCTTGCATTCTGATATATTATATAATGATATCTTCTTTAATTATGTGATCCCTAAGAGATTGATGACTAATAACTGTTTGTTTTTCACTGGATTCATGTGAATGATTCTAAAATAGTGAAATTGAAGTGGTTTTGTGACATATTATTTGAGTTTTAGTACAACCCATGATATAGTTTTTTAGTGTGTGTTGCATCCACAAAACTAGAGAAAAACACCTTCTGACTACCACATATTATGATTCATCAGTGGATTTTGAAACCGAATATTGTTTCCTATATGACATGGAAACTAAGTAGTCTTTTAAGAAATGACATGTTCTTGATATAATATACCTATTCATTCTACAACTACAAATATTATCATCTAAAAAAATTGATTCAAAAACATATATAGAATAATAAAAAAGTCTTAAATCCATAGGTCCATTTATATAATGAAAAAACTATTTACTACTTTTAGATGGGATTCCATTGGATTATATTGATATATTTCACATAAAAATAGTACAAACATTAAGTCATAATTACTAGTAGTTAAGTAATTTTGACATCCTATCATACCTATATTTTTCTGTTGATCAACTGATTGTCTAACTTCATCAAAATATAGTTAATTTGTGGTACTGATGGGACTACTAATAATTTTAGTATTTTCATGTCCAAATATTTTAATAATATATATTATATAATTATTTTGAGATATATAATTTCTTTATGGGTTTTATGTGATTTTAAAAGAATGAACAAAAGTTAATTAGAAAATCACACTCATCTCAAAAATATATCTCATAAGATCTACAAATGAATATGTTATTGATTTTTGAGTTTCATCTGAATATAATTTCGTAAGCTTATATTTGGAAAATAATAATTTTTTTTAACTTATTTTATAAAAATATTAGGATCTTTATCTCCCTTAACAAAATTTTTTTGTAATAAAAATTATTTTGACTTATCATACCAAGCTCTAGGGGAATGTTTAAGTCCATAAAAATATTTGGTAATTTTATTAACATATTTAGTGTGTTTTTTATTTTCAAAACTAATTTTTTTCTACATAAACATCCTCATAATGATATTTGTTAACAAAAGAACACTTTATATCCATTTTAAAAATTTGAAATTAAAGAATGATGCAATGTATATTGAAATATGAATAGCTTCAAATTTGTTTATTGGTGCATTGGTTTTCTATGGTATTATCCTTTTTTTGGAAAAAAAATTCCAACAATTCTTCCTTTATTTATAATAATTATTCCATTTTTATCAAATTTGTTTTTTAGATCCCATTTTAATCTAATTAGGGAAGTTTTTTCACATCCCTCAACTAAATTCTAGACTTTATTCCTCCCAAACACATTGATCTCATGTTTTAAAGCCATAATCCAATCCACAACACCTAAATCGTCATTGGGATTCATATGTTCACATTTTGAAATAAAATCTAGACGTTTATCTTCATTTTATAAGGAACTTATATTCCTAACTGTTTGATCAACATATCTAATGATACTATCAATATGATGATTCCTAAGAAACAACTAATTTATTGAATTTTGAAATTTATATTCAATAAAATAGGGTATAATTTATTCTTAATTAAATACTTGAGAAACCATTTCATGGTTATTTTTCTTACAAGAAGAATTTTATTACATAACTTGAAATCTATTTTCTGAAATGACATCTGAGGATATTGTTTGAGGATGTTTGAAAACAAAATATTTGGTTTCATCAAATTTAACAGGTATTGTTTCCAAAATAGTATTAGATTTTTTTATTAAAAACAATATAATCCATAGAAGTAGTGTAGTATCCTATAAAAGTTACTTCATTAGATTTGGGCATGAATTTATGTAAGATATCATTCATATTCAAGATGAATAAATTTCAACCAAAATATATAAATTAAGAAACTTCTAGTTTTCAGCTTTTGCCTAATTCCAAAATATTTTAATTAATAAAGTCTCTAATTAACACATTATTTATTGTATAGAAGGTAGTAAAAACTACTTCATATAAAAAATGATTGACAATTGAGTATAAACTCAACATGGTTTTTTTTATTTCATAAAGAATTTGATTTAAACATTAAAAAAAACCAATTTTAGGGGTTCTTGGAGATGAAAAGTTATTATTTATACAAT